>CM066588.1:21067143-21109643 GCA_033816785.1 Picus viridis | reverse complement strand
AGCGGACGCGTACCTTGAGAGCTGGGGCCTGTGTTCATGGGGAGAGTGAGAGCATTGCGGTTCTGCTTGTTCTCAATGGAGAGTGGCTGGTGCCCAGCTGTGCAGGGTGAGTAAAGAAGAAACAAAGTAAAGTTAAATGGAAAATACTGTTGGAGAAGGGAAACTGCAAAATGTGGTTAGAAAAGCTATTGTGGCTGGGTGAGAAGGTGGAGGTGGCCCTGCCAGCAGCTGCACATCCTCTGAAGATGCCATGGGCCATTAAGTGTCTGGGCTACTCTTGCCACTTTGGAAAAGGGCCAGCCTTGCTGCTAACTGGAATTGGACATTAAACAAATGTTAATGCTGTTGCTTCACCCAAGGTGAAATCCAGGAGTGGTGGTGTAGTTTGAAGCTAGCAGCAAAAGAAATATGGAGAGTACAAGCTCCCTGCCAGCATGTTGTGGGGCTTCCCAGGGGGCAGCTAGAAGGACCATCAAGTCCCTGGTCTATCACGGCCTTTGACCTTCACCATGTGCCTGGGAAGTGGGATGGCAGTGACAATTCTTTGTCTCAACTGAATCAGTTTCAGATGTGTAGGTTTTGCAACTTCGTGCTATCCTGCCTGCTATCCATGACCTAGAGATCCTTACTTAGTGTAAGCACATCTATTTACATTTTCTAAGGCTGTACTAGTCAGAGCTTGTGTCTGTACCCTGATTAGAGACTGGTTCCTGCAGGAGGCAGCAGTATCTGACTTTGGATGCACACTCCCATTAGGTCTGCCAGCCTGGTGTCTGGCTCCTCTAAATAGTTGGCACTTGGTTCATGGGAGACAGCCTGCCCGAGCTCACTGCAACAGCTGGTGCCAGCCAGCTCTTCAAGGACTTGTGCCAGCAGCAGGAGGAGTGTGCCAGGGTCTGTTCATCAAACAGACCAGCAGCAGTCCCATGGCTGCCACCAAGGGACAAAGGGAAAGGCAGGCAGGGCAAGTCCTTTTCAACATGGCACCTTGTGGGAAAGGCAGGCATGTGCCTTTCAAAAGAAGATGGAAGCTGGAGGATGAAGAGCTGCTGCAGGTCCTGGTGACCTTGGTAAGTGGCCTTTTCTCCCTGCTCCTGTTTCCCAGCTGGAAGGAAATGTGTGATACTTGTCTGCTTCTGGGAAGCACTTGAGACTTATGAATGGAAAACAGATTGGACGGGTGAAGCAGTAGTATTTACTCTGAGGTCTGCCCTTAGCTGCTTCCTTGCTTTCTCAGAGTGATTCTCACAGGGATGTAGGTACATGCACACATGAGGTGGTTCTGGGGCTCACCTCCCATTGCAAGGCATAGCCCCTCTTTTTCTGTAGGTTGCTAGCTAGGCTGCCTCCTGTTAAGTGATGTGACCAGCATCTCTCTCATGTAACTGTCTTCCTCCCACTGGAAAAACTGCTTGTTTATGTCCTTCAAATAAATATTGAATATCTTTCATTCCTGTCTACTGTGCTGCTTGCTTTCATTAGTGAAGGTGAGGTCAGAGTTCTTTGAGTAGGAAGTGGTGAAAGAGCAGACCCTGCATCTCATGGGAATTTCTTCCATGTATTTTAGACTAGTTTCTAAGAAAGTGCTGTTATCTGCACAGACATGCTTGAAACCGGTGTGAGAATTAGAGCTCTGAACAGCAGCCTCTTCCCAGGATTGCTGGTACACTCCGGGCATGGATCTGTGGCTGTAGTGAATGCACAAACAACATTCATGAATCTGACTCCATATTCAAAGGGAAGCCAACAGGGAGTATAGAGGAAAAGTCTGATCTGATTGCAAGTCAAGATGTAAATGCAAGGAGAGATCCTACTTCAAAGTCTATACAAACACCACACAAGTTTTGTTTCTGTTCTTGTTTGTTTGGGTTTGGTTTTTGTTTTGTTATTTTTTAATTTTTTTTTTTTCCATAGCCATTTAATATCTCTGGCCAGTCAGTATTGCAAAGCACGAGGGCAGGCTTTGACCCTGTGCTTTGTCCAACTAGTTAGCACCTATGGCACTAAGAGCATGGGTAGCAGGGTCTGGGGCTCCTGGCACTCTGCCAGTGTTGTCTTTGATGCTACTTATTGAAAGTAAATTATTGAAGATCCTGGGTGATGTTGGGTCTCCTGTTCTCCTGTGTTTGGGCTTTTCTACATGCCAGCCCTTGGATAACTTGTTACCCAGAAGCACAGGTGATTGAGGGGGGCAAAATCTCCTAGGTTTTCCTTAAAGGTTTTTACCTTCCACCTTGAAGGTGGAAACATTCAAGGAACATCTAGGAGACTCCTCCTAATCTTCATCATCTGTACTGCAAGAGTTTTAAAGAAAGGGGTCAACTCTGCACTTCTTGCTCTCCAGGTAAGTGTTGATCTGTGGGATTTCACAGCAGGTGGATGTAGATGCATTTTATGGTCTTGTGCTTCCTGCTCAGGTAAGGACAGCTGGATCAAAGACTCTGGGGACCAAGGGCAAGGGACCCTTTATGTCCTGTTGGGGGACAACAGGGAGGCAGGAAAGGGTGGAGCTTCTTCAGGTCCATCAATACAGGGGCTTTTCTGGGACACAACACTGAAGAAAAGATTTAGATTGATAAAGTGACCGTGTCTCTTGTGTTGGGCAGAAGTTTTGGGAGCATGTCTCACACCTTTGCTGATGATGCTCCTTTGATGGATCAGTTGCTTTACTCCTGTGGAGTGCACATGTGTGCTTGGAGGCGCAATATGAGGATCTTGCAGCAGGTGCAATGTTTTAGTCTGCATGGAAACTACAGTGGCCTACAGTTTTGAAGAGGGGATTCTTGGAAAGCAGCAATCCCAGATGACCTGCAGCAGGTGGGTGTCACATCCATTTTATATAGCTAGAGTCTGTCCACCCAAGTCATCTCTATTTGCCAGAGCAGCCCATAGCCATTGCCAGTGCCTGCACTGCAGGATCAAGAGAAGGACAGCAAAGCTGGTAAAAGGTCTAGGAAAATGTCCTGTAAAAAGTGGTTGAGGGAACTGGGGTTGTTTAGTCTGGAGAAGAGGAAGCTGAAGGGAGACTACTTGTCTCTCCAACTACCAGAAATGAGGTTGGAGTCAGGAGGGTGTTGGTCTTTTCTCTTAAGTAGCAAGTGACAGTATGAGATGAAATGGCCTTGAGTTGCATTAGGGAAAGTTTTTTCATGGTAAGAGCTGTCAAACAACAGAACAGGCTGCCTAGGGAATTGATTGAATCATCGTTGCTGAACATGTTTAAAAGACATATAGCCATGGTGCTTAGGGTTTAGCAGCAAACTTGGTAGCGTTAGGCTAATGGTTGAACTCGATGATCTTCAAGGGTTTTTCCAGCCTAAATGATTCTGTGATTCTATGGCACCATTTATATACATGCCACATGAAGCTGCATGAAAACACTAAGAAATTTTATACCAAGCCTCTCTGTTAGAACCACACATTTGATACAAAAATTCACGTTCTCTGTAATGCAGACATAAGGAGTTCTGTGATCAGGTTTGTTGTTAGCTAATTGCTATTGCTGCTCAGATTAGTTGTCATATTCTACATAATAACTGTTAACAGTTATTTTTCTACTTTTAAAAATTAACAATAAGTAGACAGCAGGGTTTTGCACAACATTCAAAATGGTATTCTGGAAAGAGTGGGACCATCGTTTTGGAACGCAGTTCTTCCTAATTTTGTTTATTGGCTACATAGAGGTTGCTGGTTGATCAGTGAAGCTTCCTTTGCTTGGGACAGCACTGGGGCTGTTGTACCAGTGATATCTAGCAAGCCTGGTGGGATGCTGCTGAGGAGGACTTGTGAAGGTAAGGTCATGCCTCCATAACCTTGACTACAGTATCTTCTCTGTGGGGAAAGTGGCTCTTAACAGGTTACAGCTTTGCTTTGTTTATGTTGGTTCTGTTATTCAGGCAACCACCCCCACAAATCTGAAGAAGCAGCCAAGAACCAAACAGTAAAAAAAAACCCCAACCTGACAGATTTCATAAATAATGAGTTACAACAGAAAGAAAAGAAAAAAAGAAGTGGTGTAAATACATTGTACTTCATTCTTCAATCCAGTAATGTATTTTTATTTATCTGAAAAGATTTAAGATGGCCCAAAGTGTGTGGATGGCATGTAGAAAGCATTCCAGTTTGACAGAAGGTTGAATTGATTACTTTGCTGAGGGAAAGAAAGAAAAAGAGTTTTATTTAAATCAACTTTAAAGCTTTATTTTAAAGGGTGGATATTGGTAGCTGGAGAATATGCTCTGCCTTCTCCTCATATTGCAGCTGGATGGCAATAGCCAGACTTCACTTATTTATTTATTTCTTTCTTGCACAGAGGGGAGGAAAATATAGGTCTATGAATCAATCTAGATAATGG
Source organism: Picus viridis (assembly GCA_033816785.1). Taxonomy (NCBI): domain Eukaryota; kingdom Metazoa; phylum Chordata; class Aves; order Piciformes; family Picidae; genus Picus; species Picus viridis. Next base: position 21,105,289 of record CM066588.1, on the reverse strand, counting down.
GGAAGGCTGAATGTAATAAATAATACAGTAACAACCCTAAACTAATGAGCTGTTGCTAAGGTACATTTCACAGGCTCATCCTCTATATAAAAAGTCACTAATAATCCCTTAGTGTAATCAGATGATAAAGCTTTGCCATAAGGCAACACCTGTGCAATTAAAGCTGCGGATTCTTTTGCACGTTTCATTAATTTCAGGATTTTGTAAAGGCACAATGACTACACTAATAATCTAGTCTACTTGACTCCATGTCTACTGGAAACAGGGTGTCTAATTAGGTAAAGGTAATTAATTAGAGATAAATGGAGCTAATCAGACTCGGTTAACACTAATTCTTTGAATTAAGATATTTTGGGACACCTACTATTCTACTGGCTTTGATGTTTCCCAACAAACACTGACTTGGAAAGGAATTGGAAACTGCAATGTTCAGTCTGTTGGAAATCAGTTCAGTCCCGCAGAACCACTTACTCCACTAATCTTGGTGGTGGTCAGTGGGACTCTTTTGTCCGTGCCTATTTTGTGGGTTTGTTGGGAGAGGCATCCACTCCACCTGTGCAGGGTGGGGGACTTCATCTGACGTCCCTGGAAGCCAATTTGTGTCTTTTTATTGGTTTCTGCCAGGTTTTGCTGGCTGTGATATTTTCCCTACAGCTTCTTTCCTTGATGTGGGCAGATTTATGAATTCTGAGATGTGCTGGTATTTGGAAGAGCCACCACAACCTCTGCTGTGGACAGCATTCAAAATGCACAAGGCAGTGTTTTTTCTCACAGAAAAGAGGAGAATTAATAATAATAATAATAATAATAATAATAATAATAATAATAATAATAATAAATTGCCCAATATAAAAAAAAAAAAAAAAAGATTATTTAGTGAAAGGATCAGGATTTCACAGGTGGTCTGTGCACTTTGGAAGCCACAGTCCTGTTCTGGTGAGGAACTGGATGCTGCTAATCTTTCTTAGGTAACTAACTATATTGGATTCAGGTGCCAGCATCCTCAAAACCAGGAGGACTACTGGGTGAGGGAAAATAAAAATGAGTGGGACAAGAAGTGAGTAAGAAGCCTGTTTGCTCCAACATTGCAGATTTCCTGTATTACTCCATTACCTCTCTGTTAGAGGAGTCCTGTTTGCCTTTTTTCCTCAGGCAGTTACTTCATGACACAATTTCATGTGTAGTACTGATGGCAGATGTGGCGGAAAGATGCTGTGACTGGCATAGGCCTATACTGAAAGATAATGTCACCAGCAGCAGCTCTTCTAGTATCTGGGAGTAAAACCATGCTGGATGTGTGGAGCAAGCATGTTTTAGAAGGTACTGCTTCTTAGTATGAAGTTAAGTTACAAACTAGCATGATTTGCCCTCCCTCTCTGGAGAGTCCGCTCATTTCGGCTGTAAAGCGTGGCTGATGGAGAGTTCTTGATCTGTTGCTTGAATGCCAGGAAGTGTGGGACACACTCTCCCTTCCCACATATAAAGAGGCCTGGAATTTTTTTTTTAATTCTTTTTTTTTTTTTTTTTTTTTTCCATTTGTAGTTCTAAAACACCTAAGCTGGTGTTGCGCAGTGTGGTACATAAATAACAAGAGGGAGCCAGGAATGAGCCCTTGCAGGGTGAGCTGTTGCCTGAGGTAAGTCCCTACCAGCTGAGCTGTGCTACACTCAGTAGAGGAGATGAAATAGAAATGTCTGAATACTTTTATTACCAGATGCTTTCTGGATTGACCTTTCAATAACTTGTCAAACTACAGAAAATATTTCTGTTTTCTAGATGTGAAAGACCTGGTGGGTCATACAGTCCACAAATGCACCTCTGGATACTTTTAATCACAGCTTGATGACTTTGGGCTTTCAGGGGCAGGTGGGGCTTGGACCCTGCTGGTCGAAGTTACTTGTGCTTCCAAGGACTCACAATCTTGGTTACAGTTGCACAGAATTGTGGATACAAGGGAACTATGGGGCCACAGCCTACAGGGTAGCAAAAGGAGTTTTTTTGCCCTGTACACCAGGAAAGCAAACTGCTCTTGTCTCCTGGCGTAGCTGCAGCTTGTTAGCATGTGGCTGGGCCAGACCCCAGAATGTAGGCAGCCACTGCGGTCCCCAAGGCTTTGGTCAGGGCTGCAGAGCAGGTGTGTAAGTGAGAACCCAAGCCTGATTTACTCACAGTAATCTGACCCCTCTTGTGCTACTGAGGCTACCAGCTGATGCAGTCTTCAATTACATTTATATTTTTGTGGATCATACAAAATCTAAATTTCCTACTTGGGCACATCATATTTCAAGTCTAGTTGCTAGTGCTGTCATCTGATGCACCTGTCCTCTTGAACATAACTCTGGTGTTTTGACTTCTTATGCTTTGAGGAGGTCCAGTTCAACATGCTGTGCAGTGAAGACGGGAGATGATCAGAAGGGTCACACAGATGCTGAAGCCTTGCTTAACCTGACCATCGTGCATGTACAGTGCTGAAGGCCTGTGTAGTGGAAGGTTAATCTGAGCCTCATGAGTGCCTGGAAGCTCTGGGCATGGCAGAGTCACTACATTTTGTAGGTCATAGTTGCTCACTAGTGCAATTCAGGTGTTGGCAAGAAATCCAAGGGTTGAATGAACTTTTGAAATAACAATTTGGATGACAGCAGCCTTCTTAAGGGAAACTGGCAAACATCCCAGAAATGCAGCTTGTTTGAGGAATGAAATCCATCTTTCATTTTTCTTTGCACATCTTCTTCTTAGCATTCCTGTGTCAAAAGGTGAAGATGCTGAAGTTTCTATTGTGATCGCTGGATGACAGAACTGTGAAGACTTTACTGTCCTCCAGTCTAACATGCCTTGACTCCTACAGGGATGGATCAACACCCACTGGTTTAGCATATCATTATAAAGCCACTGGTTGTTCAAAAAACTTGCCCAGACAAGTTCTTAGGTAAAGGATGGTATTCATCTCACCTGACTGTGCACAGATGCATCCAGACTTGCTTTCTAGGCTCCCTTCACTGGAGAGAAATGGGCACTAGCATGGTTACTCTGATCCATTTGCAATCTCTCATCAAGGTTATGGCTATGTTCCACAAGTGTCTGTTTTCTCCTCCACAGGTGGCTAAAGGTGTCTGGGTGACCTCAACATCTGGCCTGCAAGTCCAGCCAGGTGGAACCATCAAGGTTCTGTGCTGGACAAGCTGGTCTCTGGAGTAGATTGGTAGTATTGGGAGAACAGTGCTGTGTGAGTGAGGTGCAATAGCATGGAAATCAACTGAAAATGAAAGAAAGAGATGAGCTTTTCTTAGAATTCAGATATCTATCTGCTTTGTGTTTGCTGCCATTGTAAGTGCAACAATATGCATTAGAGAGAAAAATACGGGGCAAGAGAAATGAGATGAGAAATGTTCGCTGAGTGTTGAAGAGGAGGCGGTGGCTGGGATTGGAGCAGAGCCCCCAGGTACAGCTGCTCCTTAGCACCAGCCCAGGCAGCAGTGAAGCTGTGGGGGCTGTGCCATGGGGCCCATGGAGCCTGCCAGCCCCAGGACTTGCAGGCTATTGCAGGCACTTGTGGGTCTGCAAGGGAGAAAGCTGCCTGCTGTGGACACCACAGCACTGAGACCACTCACCTCATGTGATGGTTTCTTGGGCAGTCTCTGGCCCTCACTAGAGTGAGTTTATTGCCCTCATTGTCCAGCATGTATGGTGCAGTGCAGTGCTAGATAGGAAAGAGGATTATATAATGTTCCTGTATTCAAATTAAGTTAGTTTTTTGTTTAATTTGAAAACTCCGATATTTAAATAGCCCAAGCAATAGGGGCAGAAAATTCCTTAGTAAATTACCTTTGTTCACATTTGTTTTTCTCCTCTATTTTCATTACATCCTTCCCTCTTGGATCTTGATTACTGTTTACCAAAGCTGCATCAAAGCAGGTTCTCCCCCATGTCTCTGGGCTGTGGCACAGCCTGTAATCTAGCATCTTGTCAACCACTGGAGTTTGTAAAGTAGCCTCAATGTTTGTGCTAGGAATTGAACCACTGTTCTTAAAAGCAGCAGTTGGTTCCCCACGTCTCTGTGGTACATGAGGTGCCAGCAGTCCACCTTCACATCTTAATTTCCAATTTTGTAAGCATGCTGCAGTTAGCTCTCAGACTTTCCTGAGCAACCACCAACCAGTGGTGCTTTACATTTACACACGAATATTGTCTATGGACATTAGATTTTTAAAAGGATTCTGTGCTAAAGCTAAGCAATGGTTTGTGATTTTTGTTCAACATTAGAGGCTTGTATGGAACAAAATTTCTCTAGAACACCTTATTTCATGATGACCCCTATCAAGTGAATCCTGTCAAGTGATTCAAAGCATTGTTCAGCGTGTGGTTGAATTGCATCACAGAAACAAAATATGTAATACTTTAAAGAGGGAGTTCTAAAATTTAATAGTGTATTTTATTATTACTCTTTTGGATACAATTAACTAGGGATGCACTTCAGTGTCCTCCTTGTTACTGAAATGTATTTTTTTGTTTCACTCTGGGGGAAAAAGAAGTCTGTCAGACCATGGGTCTCTCCCTCGATGCACATTATTAGAGTCTTTTTAGAGACAAGCAAGCAATTTTGCTGTCATTGGTCTTGTTCAAATAGAGGGTGTTTATCTATGCAGTCCTCTGGGGACAGATGTCAGGGAAGGATCACCAGCCAGCAGCTGACAGGGGTAAGGCACACTCATTTGACTTTCCTCCGGTGGTGTGCTTGTGTAGTGTTTGCTTCTTAAGTGTTGTTCATCAGGCATCCTGCCCTGACTTCGTAATGTCTCTGGATCTGCTACTCACCTGGGCTGAGGCTGGGTGGCACAATCCCATCAGAGGACCGGGGAACCTAGGCTGGAGGAGATGGTGATGTAGCTGCCAGGAAGTTCAAAATGCCCAAAGTTGCCTCTGCAAATTTGGCTTTAAAACCCACTCCTACTGTCCGTATGGAACAGAGCCTTCTGCTCAGCTGCCCAGGATTTTCTTTTCATGTGACCAAAGTTTCTGTGTGATAATGCTAAAAGGAATCTACCTGTGGATATTATTTCATATTTCTATGCTGCCCTGAACTTGAGGCTTCACACCAAAGTCATCACATCTCCTGCTCCAAAGCACTTGAAGGAAAAAAAAACCCTGTAATTTCCCAAACTTGCATGTGGGTCTCTGGTGAAGCTGCAGCATTTCAGAGGACTTACCCCTGAGCAGAGGTGGGCAAGATCCCCAGCTTCCTACCACTTCACCTCTCCATGTGTGGGTCCCTGTGTGCCTCACAGGGCTGATCAGCAGGCAGTGGGTCTTTGCATGCCCCAGGGCACCTTCAGGGTAGGCTGGGGCCACCCATGAGCTGGGCAGCAAGTGGTGTGCCTCAAACACAGCCATGGGTTTGCCCTGCACTTGCTGAAGAGACCTGGGCACATGGTTGCTCATATACTTCTCCTTTTGGCAGCTCCAGGCTGGGCAAGGCAGTCATGGGGAAAGGAAAGCACTTTGCTTCACTGCTGCAGGGGATGCGTGCACCTTGTGCAGCCAGTGCTGCTGAAGACATTCTTCTGCTTCCTTTCTAGTCATTAGGTATGTAAGGCTTTTTCCTACTGTGCTATGCAGTTGGTTAGAACCTTGGCATCCACACAGGTAGGATCCTCTCTCCTCCACCCCGATACCTCTCAGTTGAAAGGCACCCATCATGGCCAGGCTTCCCTCCCAGTATTGCAGGATGGCATCGAAGGGCTGAAGAGCATTCTGCTCCCTTACAGTCATGATTTTCTGTGATTTTATGTTGGTTCTTGGTCCAGATAATGGCTTATGCTTTTGTTTGGAGACCACTAATAATACATACAGGAGTTAAATTAATAGCTTTTAACACTTGCTTTGAGAAATTGATGGTAATGCTGTATGGCAGTGACAGTTGTTACTCTTTCTATCATTCTTTTGAAAGTTGTTCAAATTAAGTTTTAAAAACTCACCTACCTACTTCATTTTGAGGGGGATGGAACTGGGCTCTGATTACACATCCATCAATAAGGCTCGGTTAAGCCAATTTTGGCTGAGCCTCCTGTCCTTGAGTACTGCTCTGAACCTCAGTGCCAATACAAAGTGTATGTAGGGTGAGTGCTTTCTAAACATGGATGATGTGATGTTGTCTGGCTGGTCCACATCACATCTTATGTCTGTGGGTTGTTTGGTGCTGTCTTCACTGCCAGTCTCACTGAGCTTTACAAAACCCTTGGTGGCAGAGCTTCTTTCTTTTGCAGGCTTCTGCCCAGTGGCTGGTTTAGGTCTCACTGACCTCACTCCTCCTAATGTAGCCTGAAATGTAGTTTGTGTTATTTAGGATGTAAGTGTGCTGTCGGCTGGTACCCAGCCCCTAGAGCATTGCAGGAGTCCTCTCCCATCTTGTGCTGTTGCTGAACTCTGCTGCTTGCTTGGCTGCTAGCTTGAGTACTGCTCAGCCCAAGCAGAGCATGACCTGGGGAGAGCAACATATGGCAGGAGAAAGGCAATTTAGGACAGGTCTAGAAATCAGAGGCAGAGTTGTTGCAAGCTGGGCCTTGGGTTCACTGGCACAACATGAAAGACAGCATCGGTGCCTGACAGACTCTGGCCTCCTCTGACTCTTCTGGTGGCTGCTGGCTCACAGCAGCACTAGTAATCCCTGCTGGCTCTGGAGGGGTTCAGGGCAAAAGATGTGAGTGGAATTTGCAAATTCCTCCATCCAAGTCAAAATTCTTAATCACACTGGATAGCTTTTGGGTCAGTTCATGATTGTGAATTTCCTAGGCTTTATTTATTCATAAAAACCATTTTGATGTTTCATTGTTTAGTTTTACTTAAAAGCAGTCAGAAGGTACACAATCTGGAGATGCTTTATTCGTTCATGTTTCCAAAAGGAAGCTTTCCTGTCCTCTTTTCTTTGTTTCACTGAGAAAATGATAAAATACCCCAACCAAAAAATCTTTCTTTCTTTTTTTCCCCCCTTTTTAAAAATCCTTGATTTGGTCATCAGGGAGTAAAGGCCACCTTCTTAAGATTTAAAAAAAAAAAATATTTATTGATGAGCTGTTTTGTTACTGAGCACAGGTGACGTGGTGACTGGGGACCAGCTGCACCTGGAAGCTGGCCAGTATGACCTGGGAAATCTAAAGCGGGAGAGGATGGGACAACGTGGTGGCTGAATAACCTCCTAGTAAGCCTTTGCTAGAAGATGTGGGACTTGAGGTCTGGATGCTGTCTCTCTCGGGTTTGCTTTGGTTTGGTTTTTCTTCAACTTTCAGCACCCAAGAAAGCCAAAGGATGACACGTGTTGTGGGAGGGACTGTCTCAATACACACACAATTTTGTGAGTTAAAAAAACCGGAACATTGAATGTAAATGTTTATTATACTGAGATTTGTACCCAGACTTTATCCCAGAATAAGTCATACAGAATTGCAAAGTTTAAAGAAATATGCTTGTCAGTGATGTGATACTGAGAGATGTGGCTTTTTGTCTCTTCATTAAGGACAAATTCACCCCAAGGGTGTGCTCTGATCTAGGCAAATAGTGTTATAATAGAGAAAGAATATTGCCTGCTTGATAGCAGAAGTTGATGATTAAGTTTATATTGTCCACATAACCAAGCAACATGCCTTCTTTCCTTTCTTTTTCTGTTCTTTTTTTTTTTTCCTAGCTGCAAACATTCATCACTGGTGCAGGAGTTGGAAGATGCCTGCTTGCTAATTATTGTGTTTTTAACTGATAATATCCTGTAAATTTTGTATAATACAACTGTGACCTTATGGAGAATGGAAGAGGTGACAGCAGGCCCATAATTGTACTATGCTGAAGAAATGCTTGTTATTATGTACTATTTTTAGGACTGGTGTGCATAGCCTCTTAATTTACATAAGCTTTAGACATTCACACATTTTTCTGTCTTTGCTTATGGATGATAAATTTCGTTCAAATGAAAGATGAAGACGTTGTGTTAGGTGAGAGGTTAGACAACTGGGAGCTTGCTTACTGTGAACAACAAAAGCTTCAGTGCCAACTGAAAAAGGAGTATTTATCTGAGAAAGAATTGTTTAACCAAGATTCATAATGTGAAAAACTGCAGCATTCAAATGGAGTCTTGATAACTTGTGATTTGAGAGCTGGTTAAATGATTATGGGGGGAGGAAGGGGGAAAATGGGAGGAAAACGCTATAATCTATTTATCACTGAGAGGATGATTATTGTAGTGTGTTCTTATTAGGGATGAATATTTTATGCTTGTTGAGGTTTCCTTGTTGAGTGCTGAGGACACAGAGCATATTTCCAGGAGGTACTGTGGATCACTGCCTCCCTGGTCCACTTCCAAGACGCTTCTCTTGGTTCTGTTGAAGGCAACGGTCCTCGAAGGCTGGTGAGATGTCTTTGTTTGGGGATGCTGGGGTGTGAAGCAGATGCTGTAGGCCCCCAGGGCAGCACATTACACCCCAGCAGAGGCACAGGCAACAAGTAGGTGAAGTCTGCCCGTCCCTCCTGGAGGTCCCAACCCATGCCTGCTGCTGCCCCTCTGTGTAGCTTGGCCAGTCCTGTGCAACCGGCTGCTCTTGCCTCACCAGTAGATTGGTGCTGCCTGTCAGAACCCAGCTGCTGCCCAGCGCTGGTCACCAGCAGGCCCACCAGCGGCATGCCGTTTCACAGAGAGCAACACTGAGCTGGCAGCCATTGCACTGCCATGGACACATAGTGTGATACGCAGGCTACTGGATAAGCTAGAGAAGATGCTGGAACAATTCTCAATTCTGATTTGGCCCTGGGAAAAGTCCTTTATGATAATGTTGAAGTGACTTTATCTTATTTCCCTAAATTAGCTTTGCTAGCTGCAGCCTGCACATTCCTGGGTAGTCCTTTCTCTTTGATCGGGGCTATGCCTGTGCCTTGCTGAGCCTGGCAATCAAATGAAGCAGCCTAGGAAAGCTGGCAGTGGTGCTTGCTACACTCCCTGGCTAAGCAGGGCACTTTGGTTTGAGTATTTTCAGTCCAGTAGCTCTGGTGACCCATTTGTGCAGAGGTGGTGTGCCGCTCAGCTGCCTTCTGCTTTCTGCAGTCCTCACAAGGCTGTTCCTTGCATTAAAAACCAGAGAAAGAAAAGAAATACATGTCTGAGACAGACATAGAAGAAAAGCTTGTTTTGTACTCATTACACTGGAGGATATTTCAAGATCAGATCATCCATCTGAAAATATGACCTCTTGTAATACCACCAAACAAGGTCAGGGATGCCTGTGCTTCTCTGCCTCTTATGCAAGTTTGAGCTGCCTGGAAGCACCTTCTACCACCATGCCTGAGTTTTCAAGTTGAAGGAAAAAAGGGATTTTGTTCGTCAGGGCTTGACCTCTTGTTTTTCTGCTTGCTTTGCTGCGTTTTGTGTCTCTTTCCTTGTACTGATGTTCTCAGCTGTATTTCAGATTTCCAGTGTGAGCAATTGCACATGAGGAAAGTCGCTCATCAGAGCAGCCGAACAAGTTGCTCCATCTGGAGCTGCCATGTAACAGACACACACGATCTTCTCTTCGTCTTTCCTGCTTTCATCTTAATTTAGGTGGACAGAACTGCAACCCTGAGGTCTGCAATGCTGCAGAGCCCATAGGAAACCACAGTCAGTGCAGACGTTCATAAGCACTGGGAATTTTTAACATGTAACTGGTTGGAGGTGCTGGGCCCGACCCAGCAAGCCTGCCTCTGATCTTCTGGAGGAATGAGCGCTTCTCATCCCTTTTCTCTAGGGAGCAGATTCTGACGCTGGATGCTAATATAATTCATGTCTTCGCTTTCACCTATAAAGAATGCTGCAAATGAAGCAAAATTAATTCCCCATCATGCGGTGAAAAGGCAGGACTCCTGCAGAAATCCTTCATTTCTTGTGTTTGCCCTGGCATTAGGTAGCACTAGATAGAAGCCTTTGCTCAGTGTATGGGCCTGAGCTCACAAACCTTTGTTCAGAGAAGCAGTTTGAATGGTGTGTGTAGCAGCAAGGTATACTCCGTCCAGTCACTGAAGGTAAGACTGTGGCTGAGGTGTTGCCTCTGCTTAGAGGATGCTTCCAGGGCTGCATCTGAGGTCAGATGCAGTTTGCTTCAGCTGTACCCAGCTGTTATGTGACTTTTCTGAAGAGGTAGATCCTAGGAGTGTTTTGTTTGCTTTCTTCAAGCTGACTTTTCTTTGCTTTGTGTTTTCCCAGTTATTGCTCATCTACAAAGGGCTTTACCTCCCAGCTGACGTGTGCACATGGAGTCTGTTGCAGTGGCACAGGTGCCTCTGCAAAAGTTCTGGCCTGCAGATACTTGTGTGCCAGCTAGCTTAGTCCTGCACTAGCTGCAGCTATCCATGAGGTCTCAGCACTTTGGTAGAGTGAGTAAGGGAATACAGCTTGTGTCCTCAGTTTACATTTTTCTTCCCCAGCACCCTTGGTCCATTGGGATCATCACTGTGCTGTCTTGTGGGCAGGACATTTCCTTTCCAACAGCCCAAGCTGACAATCATGTGGCATTTCCTGGATGACTTTATCTTTTTTTGATCTCCAGACAAATGTGTGAGTGCACGTAAACACCGGCTAACACAAACAAGTCTATCAGAAAGTGGCCCACATGTGTGAGGATTTAATTTGGTGGGTTTTGCTCAGAAAAAAAATGAGAGCTGCCTGCTCTACGTTGTGCAACCAATGTGATATGTGATCTAAACTGCCAGACTGGATCACAAACACGGGGCTCAGGTACAGAAATGCATACAAAATAGCTACATCAGCCTTCAGTTAAGCAGACCTTTTATAGCAGCTCAGGGGGGTTAGTAACAGGGTGGGAAAGATGACAGTATGTTTGGTAAAAACTTTAATTGCTAAAGGCCTCTCCCAAAGGCCAATAACAGCAAAAGGTGTAAATGGAGGAACTGTCCCAGGCTGCTCCCCACTAGCTGCGCCTGGTGCACAGATGGGTTGCTGAAGAAACTGTGAATGGCCAAACAGTAACAGACTATCCAGTCATTCCAACATCAGCTCATTAGCAATCTGTCAGATATTTTAATTTGTGTACTGATGGACTAAGCAGATATTACAGGATTGCCCCAGCTCTCAGGCATCTCTTTGACTTGGAAGGAAACAGTGAATGAATAAATTCAGTGATGTGAATGGAGACTATTGTGCCCTTGGCTATTAAGGGTCACTATGAGGTCCAGCCAGGGCCTTCATATGTCCCACAAAGCTCCAACCCAGCAGGGGGAAGCAGGGCTGGCAAGGGTGTTGCTGTTGCCAAGGGTACGGGTGGGGTTGGGAGCATCATCCAGCCCTGTTGCCTTCCCCTGCTCTGCTTTCCTGGGGCACTGTAGTGGGGAGACCATGCCAGCCCACACATCCTTGAGTAGCAGAAGTTTAAATGTCCTAATATAACCAATTAGCTAGGCATAAGACCTGAGATGCTGGTGGACAGTTCAAGTTTGTTTCAAACAATTCTGCAATTTGTTTAGACAACTCTTTTGCTGAAAGAGGCAACCAGCCACATGAAATGCGATTGGTTTTTATTTTTACCCCTTAAATGTCTCACAAAACCCCAAAAAAGGGCAAGCACTAATCCCTCATCAGTCATATTATTCCAAACACTAACCAGTACTTTTCAAATGACAGTATCTATTCTAGATGTTGCTGGTTAATTCACTTTTGTAAATGTAATCCCTGGAAACCCTGGCTTTCCAAACCTCTGCTAGCTGAGGAGACCACCCTTGCCCAAGAAGAAGAGGCTGATCTGTCTGTAAAGTATGCTTACCAGCAGGCTGACATGGCTGTGCATCTCAGCCTGACCTCCCTTTGTCAGAGCAACGAGCTGAGGTGTGACTTCGGGGTACAGCAGGCAGTGGCCATATTTTATCTATGCAGTGGGCCACATGCCTCAGCCGGTGGATTTATGAGCCATGTCAGCAACGTACGGTCACATGCTGAGCAGGAACGAGCAAGCATTAAATACCTGGCAGATCTTTTCATTATGCTTCATTTTGTAATATTACCACTGAAGATGTTGAGAATTAAGTTATACTTCAATAATAAGTGTAAGTACGTCAGGGGTGATGTAGTCAAGTGCCAAAACTTAATGTACTTGTAAAGGAGAAGGAGCTTCAATCATGGTGAGATCACCCTGTGCTGCCCAGCCAGCCTCCTGGGTGCCTCATGCCTCTGGCCTTTGCAGAAAAAAGTCTTTATTCCTCCAGCTTAGGCATGTCAGGGATGGATGTGAACTAAGAGCTGCTGAAAATGCTAGGATTTGTCTGTCAGGCCACAATTTGGAGATGGTATTTCTTTTAATCCAGTTCAGTTTTACATATTGGCATAAAATATTATAATTGATTGCATTAAATTACACTGGAATTTCTCATCTGCTTGATCAGGAAATTCTATCAACTCCAAATAAGTCTGACTATATGTTGGTATTAAAAATGTTATAAGCACATAGCCTTAGTCTCGTTCACTCCTAATGAGATTTTGAAGTTCACGCTATAAAACGTTCTGTCAATTAATTCAGAAATCCATAGCAACATATTTACTTCAGTTAGCAGTGTGTCCTTTCAGTGCAGGGATCTTGACTATTACAGCAGTGTTTTCTGTTGCCAGTGTCATCAAAGTCCAACCGAATATGCTCATTGTAATAGACGTTTGTCTGTAACTAGCACTTTTGTTAATACAAAGAACAGCTCTCTGGAATACATTCAGTGACAAGGAATCAGCCTAAAAGATAGATGCAGTTCAAAGGCCTGTCTTTTTGTAGTGTGCTGTAGCTGGAATAAAACAGACACAGAAAATATATTTTACCAGTTGCAGGTTTTCTTGGTACAGGTTTATACTTCCCAGTGGACCTGACTTCCGGGATACCAGCACTGGCTGGGAAGAGTGCTGCACTCCACACCTCAGAGGGGCTTCTGATTTAGGCTGATTGCACTTGTCACTAATTAACAGAGATGGACACACAGATAAAGGAAAATAGGGTTTTTCTTCTCAAGTTAACACAAGTCAAGCAAGTGCAAAGCTAGCGACAGCTCCCATGTCAGTTGTAACATGGAAAGCAGCTCTTGGTTTGCTCTGGAGAACGCAGAGCATCGTATGTTGCTTGATCCCAGTACGTCCCAGTTCCTTAATGTCTCTGGGAAGCAACAAAATAGTAGTAGACTCAATATTTTAAAATTTGAATCCCTTTTATTGTCACTTATCAGGTGGCTGAAACTCTGATGACTGTTTTGTGGAAGGAGACAGCTCTGCTCCAACTTCCCTTCCTTCTGAGACTGCCAGTGAAGGGATCTGCAAGAGGAGGTTTTACAACTTTTGAAGAAGCAACGAAGTCAAGGTGCTAAGTCAAGGTGGAGGCTTAAAGGTAACTGTTGGCTTACCTGCCTCTCACAGGCAGGGCACTGCAGACTTGGGAAAGATGGGCAGTTCCTGCTTTGGGGAAGTTTTGGTCTCAAATGCATGCCACGTCCTGCTCCACTGCAGAGATTAAAATATCAATGTTGGGGGGGGAAAGACCCGAAATTGGTGGTGAACCCCAGAAAGTTTGGGAATTCTCAGCTGCTCCCTGGGTGACTGCTAGTTGCTAGCAGAGCTGGGAAAGGAGACATTGTTTAATGGAATAGGCTAAGCATAAACTCCATTATACTCTACATTTCCAAATGCTGATTTATCTTTGGATGGCTGGAAGGTACACTGTGACAGCCAACATGTCCTACAAGCAGGTACAGGTCATTTAGAATGAATGGCTGAGCTATGCACTTCTAATGACAGTGAAGATTTGGCTTCTCTGCTATTCTCCAGAGTCCCACATGTGTGTCTGTTGAGGTGGTTGTGTGTTGTTTATTTCTTAGATCGTTTGAGAAAAATGGAGGATCTTGTGCTGCACTGTATATAACAGACCCTAGGAACCTGCTAGGGTTAATGGTAGAGCTGATTGCTTCTGAAGGGTTTTGATCTGCTCAGATTGTTTCAGGCAATGCTGTTCACCTAGGATCCTTATACCTGAATGTCTTTTAAGTGTTCAAAATACCAGACCCCTGGATCAAACTACTAGTCAGGCCCTTACTGCTTTTGACCAACCAATGTTTCTTAATGAGCTTCATGTCCTGACCAAATTTCATCCCAAATGTACCCCAGCCACCTGTGCAGGCAGCGAGACTTCCCAGGAGCTCCTGTTCCTTACTGCCAACAGTGGGAATGCCTAGGGCAGAATCTGGACATTTGAGCACTGTCCTTATAGAAAGAGGTTGCAAATATCACTTGTAGGGTCTCCTTTCACGCACTGTAAGTCTTTCCAGATATTCATAGTGGAACCTTGCTTCTCACTGATGTGCATGTGGTACAATAGCAAACTGTATTACAGTCCTTGCAATGCCCATGTTTTTAAACCATATTGTGGTACCCTAGATACAAATGCCCTTTTATTTTCACTACAGCAGTGCAAGCAGCACTGACAGCAGAGCAGCAATCTGTACTGTGTATGCATGGGGAATAAACATTGCTGACTTGAAATTTCCATGCACATTGGGCATGGATTTTGTTTTACTGCATCATGTGATACAATGACAGCAAAGAAGTGTGTTTCCCTTAGCATAAAGTAAACAACAAACAAGCTGGTTTGGCTGTCACTGCTATGATCAGTGGCTCCACCCAGGAGCCACCAAGACTTAGTATCACTTTCATTTCACAAACAGAAGGAATGGAAAAGCCACTTGTCTCTTTGCTATCAAAAGCTCATAAAGAGACTGTTTCATCTGAAATTTTGTGTAGGCACATCATACAAATATTTCATCAGAATACATGAGAACTGTGGAGTTGCTGCTTTCTTCCCTGCTGCACAGGATCTACCACTGTAGCCACCAGTCTCTGTCAAAGGGGTTTTCATCCTGTGTTTCCTTTTATATAATTTAAAAAAATTACAATATTGCCTTTTTTTCTACCCAGTCCCCACTGTGACTTGAAGGGCAAAGCTTAGTTTAACAAGGGCTAAATAATGCACAAATACATATAGGTAACATTACAGCTTTGAAGTCCAATTTAGGAAGAATTAAGGCTTCTGTAAGTTTGACACTCTACTGGAGGTTATCTGGAGTTGGCAAGCTACTAATATACAAAATTTTTTCTTTTAAGGATGACCAGTTTGGCCAAGAGCAAGTGACAGAGAAGTTGCAAGTTTTCCCCTCCTCTGAATGCCTGACCCTGTGTTATCAGCTCTTTGCAGATGCTTGAGTTACCTCACTTCACAGGAAACCCCAAGGAGGTTGATGACTGCATTTCAGGTGGGCATTTTGGAAAATGTCACCTCTCACCAATGTCCAGGGTTTCTAGGCAGTATATTCACCAGGTGCCACTGAGCATGTCCACATGCTAATGAGGCCTCAGGGAACTGGCAATTTCAAGGCCTCGGTGGTCCCAATGTGCTCCAACTTCTCCTCCCATGAGCCCCACCACTAGCCTTCAGCAGGCTGCTGGTCTGTGCCCTGGCCACTTGCATGGCTTCTGGCACCAGAGAGGGAGGGAATCATAGAATGGTCTGGGATGGAAGGAACCTCTGAAGGTCATGTAGTCCAACCTCTCTGCAGTAAGCGGGGCATCCTCAATTAGGTCAGGTTGCCCAGAGCCCTGTTGAGCCTCACCTGGAATAGCTCCAGGGATGGGGCCCCAACCACCTCCCTGGGCAACCTGTTCCAGTGTTCCACCACCCTTGTGGTAAAGAACCTGTTATTAACATCCAATCTAAATCTGCTTTTCTCTAGTTTAAAGACATTGCCTCTCCTCCTATCACTGCAGGCCTTTGTAAACAGTCTCTCTCCATCCTTCTTGTAGGCTCCCTTCAGGTACTGGAAGGCTGCCATTAGGTCTCCCTAATAGGACGGTAGGTCATGTTCCATGGAGGGAAGCCCTGAGGCAGATCAGGGGCCTAGCCTGTGTTTTTCATGAAACAGCATTTGATGCAACGGTTTCACATCACTGGCAGGAGAATATGAGACCAAGATCACTCCACTGCTAGCGAGCCCTGTGGCTGGAGGGGCTCCAGAGAAGATCTCAGCCAAAACTTGGAAATGAAATGTGATAAAGAGATAAAAGGAATCAAAGTCAAAAGATGTGAGATGATCCAAATGTTTGAATGTGTCTGTCTCTAGAATAACCACAAGATGGAAAGTCTACATTTATTGAGATGAAGACATTAGACAAAAATACCAGTCCAGATTGGTAGAGGAGAAAGTAGGGTCAGAACTGCTGTGGGATGAGGGAAAGCAAAGGCTTAATCAGGCTGCAAAAGGGTGAGAGAAAAGGGTAAAAAGAACTGTGGTTGAGATATACTGGAAGAGGTCTGCTGCTGTAGATGATTTTTTTTTTTTTTTTTTTTTTTTCCCCCCTGTGTAGTTTTCATCTCCTCTGAGACCAATGGTGAAACTTCTACTGACTTCCCACCAGGCTCTCTTCTCTTCAGTTTCTCTAGAGTCTCCAGAGTTGATGTTCTTGAACTGGTCAGCCCTCCTGCAACCAGCTAAGGGTGTGCAGGTACCATTGTGACAGGAAGAACATGTATGCTTTAGGAAAGGACCACTATGGCGAGGTGAGAAAATCTCAATGAGTCCCCAGTGAGCCTGCTGCCCTTGCCTTTTCCCTGCATTGCAGCTGAGAGCTGTCTGCAGGGCTGGGGATGGCTCTTGGCAGCAGCATGCTGCACTTCTCTCCCTGATGCCTACCCGCAGTGAAGCAAATTCAGCTTCTTGGCTGCAGTGCCTTTTTTCTTGTTGCATAAGCAAGGCAGTGTGGGAAGTGGCGTGGTGGCAAAAGGCACACGTGTGCAGGAATGTCTGACTGTGCTGTGGGGAAGACGAGGAGAAAGAGGAGAGCTGCTCCCAGGGCTGCTACATGTGACCTGGCAGAGCCCCATCTCAATTATTTCCAGACAGTGTTGTGCTCCTGTCACAGCCCATAGAGCCACCAGGCAAGCTGCCAACAGAGGCAGCAGTTTGGCAGGTTTGTAAGTACTGACTGCACGAGTGTGTGGCAGGCCGTTTGTACCATATGGCACCCAAGAGCTAATCTGAGAGAAGGGTGATGGGCAGTGAGGGAGGCCAAAGCTGAAATGCCATTTAGCAGGGAAACATCAGCCCAAGTGGCACTTGGCCATAAAGCCAAACAATGAAGGAGACCAGCGGTGGAAAGAGAGATGGAAAGCAAGGTTTGGCCATGCTCCTGAAACCAGCCAAATTTTCTTTCCTCCCATGGACCATATTCCCTGAATGGTTAGAAACACTGTTATATAGAGTGTAAGCATATAGTATAAATATCAAAATAGTATTTCAGTACATATAATATATTGTGTGTGTATTGCTCTGCTCTGGGAAGTCTGATGAAGAACAGGCAGAGCTGTGTGAGAAAAAGTCATTTCCGCCTCTGTCCTGGAACACGAAGCTGATGCTGATAGCTATTGCTGGTGCTTGCTGTTGCCCTGATCTGTGTGCAGCAAATCTGTTGTTCTCAAGGGGGACTGGCAGGACAAGAACCCTAAGCATCAGGGTATTGACCATCTTGACCCTGGGAAGTCAAGTAGATCCAGTCCATGGTCATCTTGCCTTTGAAAGGACGTCTTACCCCCAAAGCTCAATTGTAAGAGTTTTCATTTATAGTCTTGTTATATTAAGCAAATGGCACCATGTAATCATTTGCTCTCTGCTTTCAGGCTCTAATGGATAGTGCTTGTCATAGTTATTGATTTTTCTTCTTTTACAGAAATCTAGTACTTCAGTAATATTGAATCATGCTATTATCCAGACAGGTGGCAGCCCTCTGAATGACAGACAACAGGCTGTTGTCACTGTAAACACTCAATAGCTGGGGGAAAAAAAAGAAAAAAAAAAAAAAAGAAGGAACAAAATACTATAAATAGAATATAGACTTGGTAGTTATTTCATGCCTAAGCTTATAAAGAAGATAAGATTTGTCACGCTAGAATAGATTGATTTCTTGTGTGTTCCCCTCACTGTGGTGGCTGTGACCAGATGCCGTGGTGGATGGTTCCAGCAAGCTGATCCCCACCAGGCGTCAGTTATTCCCAGGTTCATGGATTTCAGCTGAGCACAGTAAGAATGTTTTTACCGATTCGGGCATTGCTGATGTCAGAAACCAGGGAATGTTTTTCAGTGCTCCTCTCCTCAGGACGTCACTGTGCTTTGGATCACTGCTGTGTCTCGTGGTTGTCTTAGACGAAGTTGCCTAAAATGCCAAGTGGCTGCGGCGGTTTTAAATTCCTCGATGTAAGTGCAATGAAATTTTTTGCTTTGTTCTTGACCTCATCAAATTTCATTTTCCACTGTGTATTTGAGTTGCTTTTTAGATACAAGTGAAGGTTGGTAGTTCTGCCATCTGCCACACCTAGATGTGCAGACCAGCATTGCCTCCTCCCAGTGCACAGACCTATGGGGCTGGAGCAGGAGGACATAGCCTGGCTCTGTCCTAAGCAGTTGTCAGTGAAAATGAGCATCTGCTTGATCACAGTATGCAAAGTATATTGCACTTCTTGTCTTGGTAAAGGGAAGGGGGTAAATCTGAGTAGTCATGAACTGGTGATCTAAAATTAAAAGACTAGAAAAGGATGCCCAAACCCAGCACATGGTGTGTATTTCTGCTAATCTATGTGTGTCTACTCCCCCCAGAAAAAAAAATCTCAGTGAAATTAAAAGCAGAGAGCACCCAAAAGCAGGTACCTGAATAGAGAGAGAACAGCTCCAGTGTGGTTGCTTGTACGCTCACAGGCAATGGGATGTCTAAGGCATAGGGCTGCATGTTTGCAGCATTGCTCAGGAGGTGCCTTGGGTGCAGAAGTGATGCTGTGCTTCTCCGCAGCACCTCTGCACACCGCTACCAGTGCTCACGCACAAAGTGCTGGAGGCCATCTCACCTCCACCACAGCTCCTCTACCACAGATCACTCAGCTTAATGGCTTCCTATAACATCTTCCTGTTCAAAAAGAACTAAATCAGCTATACTTATTTTACTTGGAGGAGTTGGTTAGTATGCACATCATTTCTGCTTCTAGACAGCACTTGAGTAGCCTGGGCCTTTTCTTATTACACCAGTGAATACCAGGCTTAGACAAGTGAGTGAAATCAGCTTCTACATCAGGAGAAAGAGAAATCTGTAGCTGTTGGGGAAAACCTTTCAGGTATTTAGAGCTGTTAAGTTATCTGAAGGAATTGTTGGTTATAATACCATGGCTGTCCATGATTTGCTGTTTAACAGTGTGGTGTGTCAGGGCCAGTAATCCCACACATTGTTGGCAATGCAGGCAGAGATGAAGGCTGTGTGAAGAAGATTGTGTGTCTGTTCAGAAGGGCCTGGGAGTAGCTGAACTGCAACATCAAAAACACCTATAGGTGTTTGTGCCCCATTCCAGTTGCCTTGACCCATAAAGCAGCTTTTTTCCTACATCTCTGGACTCTGCATTCTTCCAGCTATAAACCCTTGATAGATCCCACATGATTTTTATACTTAGAAAACCTTCTGCTGATGCTTCATCCCATATCTCCCTCTCTGCTCCTGCCTTCTCAGTGTACCTACCTTTTTCCTTAGACTTGAATCTTGTCTAAGAGAAGTAGGTGATTTTTGCCTCTTGTGAGATCCAGGTCTGAGCTCTGCCTAAGCTCCCTAAATAAGGCTGAAATGTGTAGGTACTTGCATTCATGAAAAATTTAGTTTTGTGTACAACAAGGTTTTTTTTGCAAGCTGTTTCAGATGTCCAAGTGGTCAGGTTATCTTCTTCCTTCCCAGATAAAGAAGCAGTTGGTTTATCTGACAGCATCTGCTGTTATAAACTGTTTAGCTAGTTTTTCATCCTTTATGTATTTTTCTTCTCTTAATGCTTCTGCTGCTGCCTCACTAGGCAGACTTCCCAAGTAGAATGGGAGCACCCATGTTATTTTCTCTCTTGACTACATCCTTTACACTTTTTAATTTCTCTTTAGCAATCCCAGAAAGACTACCTTCTAGTGGAAAATAGAGCTGTTTTTCAGTCAGGCCCCTTTGCATCCCCATAGTCAGGCCTTGCTGGCATGATGTCTTCAGCTATCTCAATGTCCAGCACATTGACCAACAGCCCTTTGAATGTTCCTTTTTTTGTTTCTCCTCTACTCCCATACAGCATCTTCCCATCTGCTGCTGGGAATGGTCCTTCACCAGTCGCTCCCATGAAACATGGAGTGTGCAGGGGTGGAAAATGGGGCACCTCTCTGTAGCATCTGACCATGGGGTTCTCACAGCAGTGCTGGATCCTGTGCAGTCTTTAGCTGGCTTCAACTCCCCGCTTCTGTGAGTCGTATCCTCTTCCTAAGGAATAGCTTCTTTAGGAAAGCTTTGTCTACAGAGGTGGAAGATAAAATGTATTAGCTGTCATTTCTTAAACTGCATATTGCCCAGAAAACAGATTTCTGCCCTCCCTCCCCCAGTGTAAATACATTAAAAATATATCTAAAAAAGCTAGATGCTAAAGCCATTTTTGAGATTTAAATCGTAAAAATGTGTTCAAATTAATAAGTTCAAATAATTTCACTGAGCTTTAATGTATTTCCCCTTTAGAAGATACTCTGTAATTTATGAATGCTTAAGTAGAGGATACAATAGTTTGCATTAAAAAATGGAACTGGAGGCTCTTTCACTGTGCTGTGGTGCTGTGACTGCAATTATCTACTGCAAAATGTCCGTTTCTTTCAAATGTCCAAACTCTTTTTTACAGAATGGTAAGCTCAGGGTATGAGCCAGGATTTATACAGTTGTTTCTGGAACTGCTTTTGAAAGCATGTTACAATAAAAACTTCATTACAGGACTGCAACTCCTTGTCCTGGAGGGAACAAAACCCTCTTGATTTTTGTAAAGGTGGCTCACCTCAAGGTAAGAGAATATTTTGCAGACTGCCGTTTCTGTTTGTTGATTCCATATTAAACAGAATAACCAAGCATGCTGAAGCTAAAGCCCTCATTTAATTAACCCTCTTGGTGTAGTACCATGTGATTAAATGTGACTGAGCTGCTCCTTGGGGCTCCTGCTACTGAAAATACTAACAATAATCATTTGTTTTGTTTTTATATTTAAACACATTATTGCATAGCTTGGTGCAGAGATAATTACCAATTTTATCTCCTGTGTTTTTCTAATGTTCATTAATAACAATAAAGGGTTGTAGGTTAAAAACTCATTTAATTGCCTTTATGTTAATGACATTATGAATAGCCTTAGCTACAAGATTCTAATTCTGTCCAGTATCCTGTTTCTCAGTAAAGCCCCAGGAGAGCTGCTCATTTTATCAGCATTACTGATTCAGAGTTTTTCCTTGCAGGTGGGTTTTTGTACATAATCAGAATTAATGCACAACACATTTTGCAAGGAACAGAGTAGAAGCTCTCTGAATAAGTAATTAACTAGAGTGCCCAAGGAAAAATGCCTGAGCAAATTTTTTAGCATATTCATAAAACATTAAGAACAGTCACAAACACAGTGGAAACAATTTACTGGTAATATGCTTTTGTGCCATTTTCTAACTCTCTTCTTTTTTTTTTTTTTTTTTTTTTTTTCCTCTTTCCCTTTTAATGAATGGAATAAAAAAAAAAAAAAAAAAAAAAGAGAGAGAGAGAGATTTCAACTTTCTCATTAAGGAGCACCTGTCCCTGGAAGTTGCATTGGACAAGGACTTATTGGAAGATAAATGGAAGACAATACTAGTTTTTTTCAAAGTAAACAGGACTTTTCTTCTCCGTGTACAAATGGTCTACTCCCTACAGCATCTTCTTGGTCCTGAAAGACAAAAGGAAGGAAAGGTTATCTGAATTCTGTGCCTAATGATAATTAAAAATAATAGATCACTCCAAAGATGCTGATAGAGTGCAATGTGTTTTGAACAGGCCAAACCAGACCCAGCTCTTTCCTTTGTTTGGTTGAGTAAAGTATGTGGATCTGGTCCTTATCTACAGTGTGCACTAAATACATATCTTGCCTCAGCCTCTTGCTCAGGCATAGGATCTGCCTGTTCTCACTCCCTGTCATCTAGTTTAGCACAGAGATTTTAGTGTCAGATCTTCTCTTCTGGACTCTGTGTTATGGTCATTTCTGTAGCCAAATGGAAAATAGCGGGTTGGGTGGCTGGAGCAGCCTCAGCAACATGGCTGCAAGAAAGAAAATGCAACATCTGGGCAGCTGTGAGCTCCTCTCTGTCCCCCCTCTATCAGCCACCTTCTGGAGTGCCAGGAAGGGTTCCCCACCTTGGTGGTCCCTGACTGGCTTCAAAACCATCTGCTGTAGTCTCTTCTGCAGGAACAGGCAGGTGCTCCCAGCACCAGTATGCTGAGGGCTCTGCACTGCTCTGTGGGGTGACCCACAGCACCACCCAGCTCAGCAAGTATACAAATGGGTCATTCTGTAGCTGCAGACAATGGGTGGTCATAATTGCAGTTCTTAATCACTGAAAGTCTGGAGCAAAGAGGTGAGATTGTCTTAAAGATCATAATATTAAGAAAATAAATGTAAAATGTGTTTGTGTTCTCCTTCTAGTGCTGGATCTTGAGTTTTCCTTTGTGACCAACAGTTCAAGGAAGGCACACGCGCTGTTCAGAGTGGGGCTGCCATCCTTGGATATTCAAGTTGATCTGGGGACCTGGAATGATTCAGGAAAGTGCCAAATCCTGCAGTCCTCGAACAGCATGATGTCAGAGCTGCAGCAGCGAGTGCAGCGAGCCTGCTGGGGTACCAGCTTGTATATCAAGAGGAAAGACCAAGGTGATCACAGGGCTGTACTGAAATGCCTCAGTGGGTGATGGCTTCACCCTCTTCTCCTGGAATATTAGGACTGACCTAGAGGACTTTTCCCTTCAGAGGGAAAAGCTCTCAGACAGCTTTTCTGGGGAGTGCAGGATCAGCTCATGCTAGTCTGCTGGTTGAAGCTTCCTACCGAAGGGCCAGTGGCATGACGGGCTATCAAGGGCCGTCGCTTTGGCTCAGCACAGAAGCAGTAAGAGGGAGCAAAGGTCCTGCCCCAGTAAGCCTGGCCTGTTTGCCACCACAATCCCCACTAGCAACTCTTCCTTTAATGATCTTCATGACAGGCAGAAAAAGCACCATTGTTTGCTTAGTTTGCTTTAAAAATAGATTTCTAAATTTGCAAGTGACAGTTCAGCACGTGTCTGAAACCCAGTGCCCCGGGGTGTGTGGGAGCAGCGGTAACCGTAAACGTGGCTTGAGCTCTTGGGGACATGGAATGTGGCAGCACTAGGCACACTAATGTGATTAAATCATGTACAACTCAATTAGTTTCCCTTTTCTTCCCATGGTAGGTGGCAGACCCAGCTGATTGCAGGCTGGTGGATGGAGCCATCGTATCCAAGGTTGCACTGAGCGCACAGGGGCAATGTGGCCATGCGGATGCAGTTTGATCTCGGTCATGCAGGGCCACTACTGGAGAGCTGGGAGCAGAAGACAAGCAGCCCTCTAGGTATCCATTCTGCACTGCAAGGTAAGTATTGGCAGACAGCATCCCTGTGCCAAGTGAAGGCAATGCTTAAAATGCTGGAATTTACCTAGAAAGGGCTTTTCAAATCAGGACTTAATCAGCAAGGCAACACTGAAGAGATAAATAGGGAAAATACTTTGCCTGTGGTAGTGTATGGACAGGGAGTACAAGTACCCAGTGCAGCTAAAGCCCTCATGCTCTCCTATATAAGACATGTGGAAAGATGAATCTGTTTTCAAGCCATTAAAGGCATCAGAACAAAATGTTACCCATTTGACCAAAATACCTGACCGGAGTGGCAGGACTACAGATCTGTGATCTTTGTGTGCTTATGATGGGCACCATGTTTTCACACAGAGGTCTGAGGGAAGAGCATCCCAAATGTAGAAGGTAATAGGCATATCTGAAGGGGCTGGGCAAAAGACAAATCTTGTTGCGGGGAAAGGAGACCCCAGAGGATGGGAACAGCTGGGACCAGTCCCCATCCTAGCCATGCAGCTTGCACCAAGCAGCACTTCTCTATGTCCAGGGCAGAGTCATAAGTCCCAGAGAACTACATACAAAAACCCGGTCTATTCAAAAAAATTTGGGGGTACCAAAAATAAGGGTGGGGTTGGAGAGACTGCTGCATAGTCATACTGACAGTCTGGAGATGTCCTGTTTTTTGACCCACTTTAAATTTCTTTCTCACTCTCTACCTTACCTTTTGAGACAAAGAGCCATTTTTGCATGACCAAAATGGATTATTTTCACCAGAAACATTTGAGGAAGGGCATCCACTCCTCACAGTAAAGGAAAAACTATATCTGTCATCTCCTTTCTTAAGAGAACTCCCACAAATAGATGTTTTGTTCACAAACTACAGACCACTTTTCCACAGAGCCTATCTCATCCTGTGCCTTGAGTGATTGAGCTTTGTGACTGGGTGGGACGGGACTTGTGGCTGTTTGGGAAGGAACATATATTATGTAGTAGGATAAGCAGCAACCGAATGGCAACCTAATTTCTGCCTACGGGTGAAAGAAAAAAAGTGGATTCTGATAGCTGTTCCAACACATGAAAGGAAAGCATTTTAAGAAAGTAGGCATTTTGTAGCTTATTTTTAAGTGGAATTCTTTTCTGACCTAATATCTGAAGCCTGGAAGTATTTTGTCAGGGCCTTATCCTTCCCTGTTTTGATGATAAAATGTGTAACTAGTCCTTCCATCCTTCGTTAATTTGTGTTTTGTGCATATCTAGCTAACTATGCAATCCCTTGGCTCTCGGTTGTGTTACACCATTTAGTATTAACTACAACTTAGCCATCAGCAAAAAAATCCTTAAAATGAGCCCAAGCTACTTCTAAGTATCTGCGTCAGACACCTGAGTCTTGGAGCTAGCTCTCTAAAAGGTAGGATTTAAAAATAACAAAACAAAACCCATGAAAATTACCCAATCCATGAAAAATATGCAGCCTCAGCAACGTGGAATCACAGCAGATACACTCCATCAGCGCAGAAGCAATTGCAAGCCCTGTCTTGGGGTGGGCTCTAACAAAAGGGTTAATGCCTGGGAGGCATCCGCATGCTGTAGCCCCCGCCAAGGTCAATGGGAGCCCTGCCTGCTGAGCACAAGCAGGATCAAGCTCTGTTTTTCCCTAATGTTTAACACAATCGGGTAGCACGATGGTTTCTTTGCACTCTTTATAGCTCAAATCTAAAAAAAAATATTGCTCTTCTGCAAGTGACCTGATCTATGTAGTTATTTAATATAAAATCACGGAGAATGTGTTTGTACAAGCTCTCCAATTTCTCCTTCTTTTTTTTGTTTGCTTGTTTTGTGTTGGTTGGTTGGATGGGTTTTTTTTGGGGTGGCAATTGCTTTTAACTAAAGATTTGTACTTAAACCCTAATCTGACGTTGTGAATTTACACTTACCCTAAAGCTAGGCATACTCCCTAACATTTTTGTGCTGGTAAATATGTAGGCCTACCGCTTATCCGGTAACAAACAAGCATTTTTGTAGTAGATTGGAAAGAATAAAAGCAAACTAACGTATATTTTTCAACTTCTTGGTGCTTTAACCTTTCTTAAGAAAAGACTCGGGGGACATAATTGAAGGAAAGTGTTTTTCTTTAGCAGATGGATTGCTTTGCTCAGATAATATTTTAGTTATGCCAATAAAATGAAGGGTATCCAGAAAAATATGAAACTGCCAGTGGTTGTTAGTGTATGACTATTACCAAGGCAGAAATGAGGCCAGAGCAGTGATAAATGTGCACATCCCTCCCTCCATCAGCTGAGGAATGACCTGGATACACTTTACATCTGAGCACCAAGTGGGACAACATTTTTCACAGCAGCACTTAATAGTGGACATTAACTTAGCCCTCTCCAAAAGGGCTGACCTGAAGGCTACCCTCTGTGGTTCTCCAAACTGTAATCACTTCTGCAGTCTGTAATTTTATCAAATCGCATGCACCTTTTCCAGCCACTTATTGGCCAATTAAGTCAAGTTCTCACTGAGGGGGTCCAGCTGGCTTCAAGTTATCTTAGATGAATTGATTGAAGACATTCTGCAATCTATGAACCCAGTTTAATGATCTAGGTGATAATACTTGTAATTCTTCTCAGTCAAGGGAATTTGCTGCAGCTGTTGTCTGCAAATCCATGTTCTGATACAGAGAAGTACCAGAAGAGCGTTAATCCGCCCTCAGAGTTTTATAGCGGTGGCTGCATTGTGAAATGGGAAATTTAACATTCACACAGAGGAGTCTCCAAGAGGAGACTTTTTTTTTTTTTGTGGATGTGTTTTTATTTTATTTTATGTTATTCTATTGTGAGTGTTAAAGAGGTTACATGGAAGAATACATTATTGATAATACTTAAAATTGGAGGCTGTACGGCATTACAAAACAGCCTGCTAAAATACTGCATAAAATGTTTGAGCTTGAAAATGAGGTTTGCCTCAGAGCATGAATGTATCTTTAAGATTTGGAGGTGGAGCAGAGCTCCAGAAATATATCCACTGGGCCAAATCAGTTCCCTAGTTCATTCTCACTACCTGGAGTCGGTTTTCCTATTCCAGAATTATGCTGGTATAAATAAGATAATAATCTGTCTCTCTTTAAAAACTAGCAAAAAAAAATTTCACAGGGTACATAAATATGTGGGAGTGGGTGCAACTTTCAGCCATGCTGGCATAAATCGGGATTAATGCCACACTTACACGGTGTAAACTGGTGAAGAATCTGCCTCTGAGACTGGAGTCCCTCCCCTCCCCTGATTCAGAGCCCTTGAAGTGCTAATGAAGGAGTTCGGTACTTTGACACAGGCCTGAAGTGTATCTCCGAGACCTGCAGTCGCCTGCATGAGGACCTGTGAAAACAAAGAAATAATCATATTTGCTTGCTTCAGTGGCATGTGCCTCTTTTCTGAGCCCCAGGAATGTTAATCCCCTCCCTATGAAACAAATAATGTAACTAACGCTAGGGAATATTTTTCATGTTGAAAATTCAAAATACTTGGTAATGAAATATCCTATAGTGCATCTGTGAAGTTTCTGTTTGTGCAAGAGAACGGCTGGGGTTTGATTTCCCTGCAAAAGCAGCAGCTGCGGTATTAATTTATGCTGTGCTGCAGACACCCATTCGCTTCTCAGTAGCAGAGACTTCCCCTCCCGTGCAGTGTGATTGAGCCCAGCTCTGCCAACGTCTGCCTTGCTGAGAGACTCTGCTGCTTTTGATGAGATGCAATTTTTTTATTATTATTTTTTCTAACTGTAGGATGCTGGGGAAAGTCTCTTGTTTATGGGATACATTTTCAAAGAATTATGTGGGTTTTCCAGCCCCATCTGGCTCTCCTCATGCCTGCACCTGCTGGATGCTGCGGCTGGAGGGCTGTGCTGGGTGAGGAAAGCCCTTCACTCCACTGCAGCCTCAACTTCTCGTGTGAAACCAAAGAGTAGTGGGGCTTCTTGGTTTTGGTGGACTTAGATCAAGCTGTGTTGGCAAACCCAGGTCTGTTAGTCAACTAACTATATGTATTTCAAGTATTAGTCTTTAGGGATTTATGTGATATATGAAAAGTGTTCTAAAGCTGATGGAAAATGAGCATCCCCTCTCTTGAGAAGTTTGGCTGGCTGAAAGAGAAGTTGTGATTCCACGGGTTGAAGAAATTGAGCTGCTTTGCCTAGGTGTGCTGCCTCTGGAAGGTCCCTTTTTCTATCAGCAAAGCAGGGATCATGTGGCTGACCTTCTGCTGAGCTGTGGGGACTGCAAGCTCAGGGCACCTGGGTGCAAACATCCGTGCAGGTAGGTTGGGCTGAATCCCTGTCAATTCACATGCCACAGCTGGGTGCCTGGGACCGCTCGGGGAGAGAGACCTTTGGCAAAGGTCCCTGAGCAGCCTGTGGCCCTCTCCTGACAAAGATGGCCATGATGGCAGCTGTGGCAGGGTGGCTCTGCACCACAGGTTGTGCTATCTGGGTACAATGCAGAGGTTTCCAGGGGATTTACATGAGTGTAATGGGGGAAGAAGGGGGTAAGACATGTGCTGCCATTTATGAAATTAGTGAGTTGTAAACAGCATGCAGGAGTAGGAAATGTCTTTGATGCTAACCGTAGGAAATAACTCTGAAATTAACTGCACCAAGGGCATACTCCTGCCTGACTGGGTTGATCTGCACAGAGCCAAGCTGTGGTGTCGCGTTGGCCATGCTTCAGCGGGCGCACATTTTACTTGCCCTGTTATTGTTGTTCAGAGGGGATAACAGGGCCGGGGATCTCTCCCCGTAGCAGGGCTTAGATTAAAGCACATATGACTAAGGAAGCCTGGTATGGCCACAGAGAACATCTTGTTCCCCATATTTAGCCATGGGCAATGTCAAGTACTATATGTTACATGAGTGCTTTTCTCCAGTCCTGTAGGCCTTGTTTTAGAGGTCGACTGCATCAGTCGGAGGGTTTAGTTTTAAAATAACAGTCTTACCAAAAGTATTTGATTTTTCATCTTCATCACACATAAGAGCAGCTCACAAATTAGAGGGCTGCCGTGCCTGAGACAGAAAGCAAGAGACTTACTATCACAGCCCAATGGCATCTCCTGACAGGGCTTTGCTGGGGCTGGGCACTGCTGCGATATCAGCCTGGGTACAGCATTACATTTTCAGTGTGGATGAACTAAAATGGGGGTTAATTAGCACGGCTGTCTTTGATCTTCTGCTTGTGAGGGAAGGGAGAGCTTAGTTGGTAACACTAGCCAGCTTCCAAACACTTTATGGATTTTGGCAAGAAGTAGCACAGTCATAACATTTGAATATTAGCACTTTATAGCTCAGCCACACTAACAACTGCTAATTAGGCAGCTTGGGCATGGCTGAGCACTGCCTTCAGTTCTGTGTAGTAATTTACACCTATACACAGCTACAGCTCTGATGTGGGAACGCTTTACACCCAGTTCACATGTACGGAGACGATTAGCAGTGGCAAAGCTAGCGGAAAGCCTGATATTGGATTCCTCTTATGTTTCTCCTTCTCCTTCTCAGCACTTAGTTTTGCTTTCTTGGAATACCCCCAGGTAGAATGTGGGAAAACCCCAGGCTGGCAGCTCATCCACCGCAGCATCTTTGGAGAACTTGTTGTGCTAACTCCCAGGATGGAATACATTTCAGCACAAAGTACAATGACTTTTAACTGCCCAAGGGAATTCATCTTTCAAACAACCTCACATAGCTTTATGAGGATCTAGAAATGTGTTTTCTTCCTATGCCATTAGATTTTTTGCTTGGTCAACAATAGTATTCAAGTCGAAATGTTTGATGTTGTATCCTTGAGTGTTGCTTTCTCCAAATTTTGTTGCACTCTGTCTTTTGTGTACCTGGACTTACAAAACCACCATCTGCAGTTTGCAGTGTTAAATTAACTCTCCACACAACTATTATTAATGCTAAGGTAATGATGTTCTCTGCTCCTTATACAGCCTTTTGCAATTAAAACATCAGCACTCTGATAATCTTCTGCAGCACTGTTGTCTGGGATGTGATAAATAAGTGGTGATTGTGGGTCTCTTGTCCTGGTGGTGATTTGGGTCCCTATTGCTCTCTGAGGCTGCTGTCACTGCTGGAGTTATCCATCAGCTGAGCCCCACATCTGGAAATCACTTACTGTTAAGTACACTTGGCCTCTCATTTCTAATGAGTCTCATGTTTGTACCCTGCTATAGACCTTTCTCTGCTGAAGGCAAGTTGACCTCTTATGGACATTCCCTGGCTTGCAGGTAAATGCTGGATATTTGTAGCCTTCTTCCTCAGCTCTGTACCAGGCTTGGTTTTGAGCCGGTGGGAGCACTTCACTGGGCTGGGTTTCCTCCCTAGGAGTGGAGGTAATTTCTCATGGTCCCTGGGGAATGGGAGCACCCTGGAAATCTGGACAGTGGCCGCTCCCTGGTTAACAGAGTAAAGGAGGCGGACTCACTAGAGTTAAACATGTACTTACTCTTTTAAAATACTACATTTTAAAATTTATTTTAAAAGAAAGCAGCTAGAGCATTATATAAAGAGGTAGAAAACTACAAAAGGGTGAGTCTGATAAGTATTTCTCTGGGAAAAGCCCAAGATGCTTACCTCATCATTTCTTGGACTTCTCTAAAATAAACTATGTCTTTCCCTTATGGTATATGGTCCACTCTGCTGGTGAGGGAGTAGACCTGGACTTACATTGGC
Organism: Picus viridis; assembly: GCA_033816785.1. Taxonomy (NCBI): domain Eukaryota; kingdom Metazoa; phylum Chordata; class Aves; order Piciformes; family Picidae; genus Picus; species Picus viridis. The sequence continues at coordinate 21,075,067 of CM066588.1, read as the reverse complement.
AATGATAGCTAGGAGAGAGTGCTTTGAGGTTGTGGGTTTTTTTCTTTTTGCAATTTCCTAATTGTTTTTATATTTCATTACACAGAGCCTGAGCCCTGGGTACTTAATTCAAAGTGTCTAAAAACAGCCATAGAACAAATCAGGAGTGTATTTCTGCAGGGTTTAGACTTAGGTATATAGCATGGCCTGGGGATTTGGGCTTTCTCTGACAGTCTGAGTTGCAGCTCTTTAACAAAAAGGGAAGTTAGCAATGAAAGCTCGCAATCAAATAAACAGCAAAAGGGCATAACTGTATTTTGGCCTCTGTAATTTGATCTGTAAGAGATGTAAATCACTCATCCAGGAGAGAGGGATTTTCAATTAGTCCTGTTTTCTTAAACATGCAAATCCCCCCACCATGTTTAACAGCACAGTTTTGCCCTAACTCTGCAGAGAATTCCCAAGCAACCTTTAATAGACGGCCATGCCTTCAGGCTTGTCCACTTATGTTTTCTCTCCTGCCTGGGCACAAGATAGATTATGCATATTATTATTCATAAGTGCCACCTATTGAAAGCATAACCACAGGCACGTTTGCAAATACTGGGCTTGCCCCAGCTGTCCCCACTCATGCAAAACATTCCTGTTCTCTGGCAGACCCCTCCAAACCACCCCCTCTAAATCACTGCCATTTTCTTGCCAGGGCTTGAAAAATAACCCTTGGATTTTAAAGGCAGTTAAAGTTAAGTGGGACTTTCCCCCATTTTCCTCCTGCAGAGGTACTTCCAGATGATATTTTTGTTCACTGTCCTTGACCCCTGAGGCTGGTGCTGCCTTGAAAGCACTGGGGAGGAGGCTCCAGCCCAGGAGTCCTGGAAGGCAGCAATGCCATGTTGCTTTAAATATATGTTCTTCGTTAAAGAGAGATATTTCTTGGACTAGAACAAGTAATAGTTAGTACAGAAGAACAGAGGAAAAAAATAGATGGGAGTCTCACATGACTGGATGGCATTTGATTATTCTTAAATAAAGGGTAAATATAATTGCTTTCTGGTGGCAATTTGTGTAGTTTTACATACTTTTTTTCTCTGCTTTTTCACATTAGACCATTTTCCTTGACATTTGAGTATGCTGGTATAAAGAACAGAGCTTTTTCTTCTTAAGCCACACAAGATAGAAGCAATTTTCAGTTTGCTTTAAAATTATTTAGAAAAAAAGAAAAAAAGAGTTAGCAGAGAGGAATGCTTTTTTCAAATAAATGTTTTGAATGCTGGTGGCTAGAATTAAGCACAGCCCTATGTTTCTACAAAAGGTCAGTTGTGATTCTAATTACTCTTGTGTAAACTAGCCCATGTTTGAACTGCACAGTTATAATTAATATATACATGCTTTATTGCCAACTATGTGCATTTTTGATCATTAGAATCTGGACAGACTTATTACATCTAGACAGTCTGAATGAACACATAAGTGGTTGTGAATCTCTTTGGGCTGAATTTCTGTTACGCCAGTCTAATGATGATGTAACTGCATTAGCTCTAATTACACTGCACTGGGATAAATGTGGGGCATCGGAGAGGGGCAGGGGATGTGTAGCATTGAGCAATGGGAAGCACTGCACCAGTACTGCAGGATGTACGGCAAGGCGATGTAAGGAAGGCCTAGGAATACACTCGGAGTGTCTCCCTCAGAAATATCTTACTGGTCTCCAGAGGAAACACAGCAGCCAATAAATGCACAGGAGTCTTCTACTGGGCTTTTTTAATCTCTCCATGTAGAGGTGTGGTGGGAAGACTTCTCTGGTGGTAGATGGAGCTGCTCTTTGTGTTAAGAGGGGTACCTGCTTCCTCACTCTGCAAAGGGCTCTCGTTTTTTGGCTTCCAGACAGCAGTAAAACCTGAGAAACTGTTACCCAATTGCATGCCCAAGCATAGCCCCAGCAGGCAGCAACCGCTGCAGGAGCCCTACATCCCAGCCACCCTGCTCTCTTGTGTTATCTTGGAGCCCATGGGCACATGGTTGACAGCAACCTAGCACACTGCATTTCTCAGGTACCAACCAAAGAGCAGAGGCAGAACAAAAACTTTGTACCATGATGTACTTTTTCAACATCCTTTCCCTTAACTGTGGAGAATGCCGGATGCTGACCTCTGTCTCTGAGCAGGTCCCAGGCTGGGCTCTGTGTTGACCTATTCCTGTGTCACTACTAGCACTAGGTGGCATCCAGGCAGCAACTCCCAGACACCAGCCATGGTGGATGGCTTGGACAAGGGCTCCTCACACCACCCTGAAGATCAGACAAGTACCTGCTGGAAAACCTACTGAAGAGTGTTAAAGCCTGACAGAGGTATGTTTTCACTCTGTAATGGTGGTAGCACTGGATGGAAAGGTTAGCCTAGGAGAAGCAATCACTGGGTGGCAGGAGCAAGGACAAGTGAAGCGTCCTTAAACCAGAGAAAGCCAGGGCCATGGAGGTGGGCCTGGGTCATCCTGAAGGTTGGATGTTGCAGTGCCAAGGAATTGCAGATATTCAACATGCCCTGTGGGGAATTTTTAAAATAGATTAAATGAAAGGTAAAGTGTAAGGAGATGGATGCCAAAGATGCACCCTGTGGCCTTTAACTCCCAGCTGGCTGAGCTTGCCTCTAGGGGGTTGTGGATGTTAGGGGAGGAGGGGGCTTTGCCCATAACACTGCCTGCCAGAAAGCATGAGCGCACACATTCCTGTTCAGGGCATCTGTGCTGCTGCCCTTGGCAGAGGATAGAAAGCTAGAGAGGAAAGCTCAATAACTCTGTTTGCTCCTATGTGCTTGAATGGTGGAAGAGGGCTCAGGAAAGCAGGTGTGCCTATTTCAAATATGATTGGCTTGCCCCTGTGTTCATCTGAGAGTGGTGAAGGGTGAGTGGTATGGCTCTGTGCTAAGGACTTCCTCATAGGAGAAAATGGGTGTTAATGCTGCTTCTCTTCCCTCATGTTTTGTGTTAGGGCCAGGTTAAAAACGGTGGTTAGATTTCCAAAACCACTGGGGAAAATCACACTGAGCCTGCACCTCTGCTGTTTCTCTGGGCAGAGGCAAGGGAGGAACATAGAGAAGTTGAGGCAAAACCTGGACAGAAACCCAATTCTTTGGGTTTTACACCTTCTCAAGTCCTCCTCTCCAGCCAGTCTTCTCTCTCACCAGCCTTAGGCATGAGTGTCTTGGGTATCTGGATCTGACTTGCAACATCTTCTGGGAACTTTCAGCACATAAATTTACTCTTTCTTGGCCCTGACCCTCGCAACAGCCCTGCACTCTTTCTCTACAGCAATGATACACTGTCTCCTCTCATATGTCACTAGAAAACACTGCTTAACCTCTGTGCATCTTCTTCCATTCCTTTGCCATTATTACACTGCCCTAATTGCATTAGTGGCTGTGGGAAGCACAGGAGTACGGTTTTTCTGGGAGGCAGGCTGCCATCATTGCATGGGATAATAGGCTCCAGCCCTGACCTGAGAAGTTGGTGCTTGGGTGAGAGAAGTACAAGTATCTCCACATCTGCTCAGTCTCCAGCCTCTCCACTCAGACTGCTGACAAGGGTGCCAATTAGTGTCAGTCTCATCGGTAGCCCAGTGATGGGGACACCTATGTGCCTAGGCCACACAGGCCAACTGCCTTGCCACCACTGCCCCAGCACAGCTGTCAGATAGGCATGGCTCTGCCACTGCTGACCTGTGACCCTTTGGAGCAAACAATTTAAGAGGTGACAAACATAATGTGCTTTTACCCATCCCCAGCATGGTGCAACCACTGAACAGCTCCAGAGCTCTTGGTTGCATTGTGGAGACCTGAGTTTTAGGTTTTCCCACTGCTAGGAAATGCTTGGTAAAGATGCAGCGCTTCATCACCCTCTGTGAAGCTATGCTATTTTACAGGGCTGTAGTTTACAGTATATTTAGAAGGCTAGATCGTTCCCCATCCATCTCCTTCTCTCTAATGTGCAACGGCTGCTCATTGATACAGCATTTGTCTTTGTGAATGAGAAGAGGGATAACTCTTTGCTTGAGTAAAGATAAATATTGCAAAGGTTCACCTGTCATTTGTGGGTGTGTATCAGACTGTGTAGTGTACACATAAACTCTTCCACATGCTTGCAATGCACAAGTGTTTTTACATGTGTGCATGTATGTGTCTAATGTTAATGCACCCAGGCTTACACACAGTTGCATATATCTAGGTAGGCACATGCTTACCATGTCTGACCCTCCCTATAGAAAAGTTGTGTTCATTTGTGCATTTTCATGCATAAATATTATCAAGAAAAAAGTCAAGTCTCTATAGATAGCATAAAGGAAAATGGAAGATGAAGCTGAGAATAATTAATAACCCAGACTGTTATGTCATCAGTCAAGTAAGATGCCTTATGAAGAGGAAAAAGGGCATGGTAACCTGTGAATAACATATATAAGTAATCTGCATGTAATGTACACAAGCATTGCAGGCTCAAACCCAGGAGCATGTGCTTTTTAAAGGATGTGTGTGTGTGTGGGTGTTTTATGTATTTGAAAAGTCTCCCTGAGACAACTGAACACAAAGCCACCATGTGTTTGTGTTAGGTTGAGACGTTGGCATTAAGATGATTATATGACTCTATTAAGGGGGGTGTTATGCCTCCAATTTCACTTAACATCTGAGTTGTTCACATTAAAACATGCCCTTGGCCTGACAAGGCATTATTAACTTGCATTTAATAAAAATAAAATATTACATATAAAAAAATTGAAAGCTGCCAAATTTGATTTAAATGAATACTGAACTCCAGGCAAATGTGTTGCTTGAACTCTGCCTGCTGTACTGGAGCTGACAGGAAGCATTACAGTAATGCTGAGTGGTCAATATGTGATTAAATATCACATGTCAAGCTTAGCAAGAATGTTCCTTCCAAGGAAAATTATATTGTTAAAAATAAGTGACAAATTCTAAGCAGCTCCTTCAAATTTATAAAGACATGTGAAAGAGTGGAAGTGTGCTTGCAATAAACTGGAATATCTGCAGGAGAGAGAGAATATACTCTCTCACACATAGAACCATAGACCATCTACAGGTAATCAGATAAAAATGATTGCACATATTTGAAACAATAAATTTTCTTTGCATTGGCCTTAGAATATAAAGGGAAGAGACATGCTACGTTTTCACACCATGTTTTCTTCTGAAAGCTTTTGCCATTATGCTGTTCTGTCAAAAGAGATTATTTATTTATATAAAGACTCCAGCATCCATATGTACATACATGCATAAATATATATGTATGTGTATATATATACACACACGTGCTAGAGCAATCATAAGCAGTATATAGAGTGAGAAAATTGAAAGTAAGATTTAAAAAAAAAAAATTGTAATAGGAATAAAAAACACCTTCCCCCAGCCATTAGATGTTTGGGAGCACTAATACTTCATGGCTATCGTCTGTTCCGGATTACAGCTGGGAGAGCATGCTTAAATGTGATCAACTTTCATAGTGTGTTTGCTGAAGGAAAGGCAGAGATGTCATTACTCCTCACTTGCTTCATCAGGATCAGTTGAGGATTACCAGGGTGCAATAAGGGCAGTGTCCAGCAGTCTATTTAGATTAGACATAGCAATAAAATATTGGAACCTACAGCCTCAGACAAATGACTTGATATGCCTAGGTCAAGAGGTTACCAAAGCCAGGTGAGATCTGAGACCTATTTATCACTGTCTGAGCTCAAATTAAGTTTTAAATACTGTCAGAAATGAAAAACTGCTACCAGGTGGTGTCAGGTTAATTCATCTCACTGTACTCAGAAACTATCTTTCCGTTTCATCACAGTGCTTCCTACCCTGCATTAAAGGGTGCCAATCGTAGAACCTTCTTTAGCAGGGCATTAGGGGCTCTGCTTGGCCTTTGCTTCTGGCTTACATGATAGATGTGTTGCACTTCTGTTGTATGTGCCAAGAGGAGATCTTTGCTGCACATATGGGTCAGAGATATGGTCTTTCTTGCAAAGCAGCATCCTGCAGAGTGGGGATTGAATGGTGAGATTTGAGGCCTCATTAGCTCTTACTTGATTGAGGAACTTGCTATTCTAAGCAGCTAGGGATGAAGACTTGGACCATGACATGTAGGTGCAAAAGGCCGTGAAGCTCTCCCATGCAGATGCAGAGCTGCCATGACCAGTCCACTCTTTTCTGCTGTTGCTTCCATTTCAGGGCTACAAGGACTGTGCCATCCTGCCTAGCCCCATCATCCCCTGGGCAAAGGTTGGGATATGTTTTAATTTGCATTGTTCATGGGCACATAAAATTATACCTGTCAATTTTATGCTTCTCCTCTCTCCCAAAACCATCTGCTCTTCTTTCCAAGCCCTGCCTTCAGTTCTGGCTTCAAGCACAGCATCTCTCCAGCAGCATGGAGTTTCCCAAAGCAACAGGATGAGGGTATTCCCAAATCAGGGTTTCATATGCTCTAGTGTGCATTAATGCTGGCTGCCTCAGCTTTCCCTGCACGTTGGGTAACAGCCCCTAGCCCCTTGGTGTGGAAAGGGGAGATAAGGCCCCGGTAAACAAAGGTCCTACTGCTGGAAGATGACAAGCAGCAACTGGGAGCATATGAGGCTCCTATACAGCAAACCTGGCCTCCTGCTGCCAGGGTGCCTGAAAACTCTGCTTTCTGTGGTTACTACATACTGCTCTGTGGGGTTTAGCGTGTGTATTTGAAGTGATCACCCACCACCAAGCCACAGAGTCTCAGGCTGCCTCATCCTCAAAAGCCCTGTCTCCAGCTCTCTCTCTCTGTGCCACCCAACACCCCCACCCCCCTTTTCTTTTTTTCCTCTGGTTGTATGAGTACAAAGTAAATGCCGGGCTTCTCTAAAGTCCACCATTACTAGAAGGGTCCTTTCTGACTGCAGACTATAAGATAACGTTGTATCTTTGGGCACTGGTAAAACCAGGAGAGTGGAGTGAGATTCTCAGAGCCCTGCTGTGCCTTTTGCAAGGGGCAGTTCAAGCTGGAAATAACTGGGTTTGTGCCATCGCAGTAGCAAGGACATTGCCGTTTGAACATGGGAAGAAAGTGAGGCCCAATAATGGTTCATTTTCTCATGGGAAGGTGCCTTTGTTCCTATGATAGCTCTGGGAATGGTATTTCACTGAAGTAGAAGAACACAGTGAGGTTTTTCTTCCTTGGACTACTGAAATAGGTTCTTAGCTTGCAAGTTATGAATCATGGTTTTATTGCTCCTATACATCCTCTGCATGTGATAAATATATTCTTCTTGTTTCCAGCAGCCAGTTTCCTGTGAGGTACAGGAATTGAAGATGTGGAAGGGTCTCTGAGCAGACCTGGATGCAGGGAGCAGGCAAGGGTCGCAGCACTTGTCCAGCCAGCTTGCCTGAGATCTTTGGCTGTGTGCCCTCCTGCCTTCACACCTCTGCTGAAGAAGAGAAAGATTTTGTCATCAGGATGAGTGCTACTGCGGCCAGGGAGTGAGAGTGTGTCCATTTGGGATGCAGATGAGACAGTTACCAGCAATCAGAAGGACGGGGTAAAGTGGGACACACTAGCAACAAGCAAATTATCAAGGCTGTAAGCATAAAGATTGCAAATGTCTCCTGATTTCTTAACTTATTATTTTTGGCAGGGTTGCATATGTTCTCTGTGCTCATTCCATGAATCCAGCTGATTATTATTCCAATCACCAGAGGAAGAGAGAGTCACATTAATTTGTAGTAATTAATAGCACTGATGCATTTGACAGCGCATGTTAACAAGCCTCTTTGATTGTTTGGATCTCTAACTGCGGCCCTTCTTGTTTGCATCTCCTCCAAGGAATTCATAATATCAAAGCTTAACGGTATCTGATACTTGTCAAAATGCAATTTATAAAAGTTTAATTCTTTTATTGATTTAGTTTGGTTTTGATGCCTGCAGAGTC
>CM066588.1:21024643-21062143 GCA_033816785.1 Picus viridis | reverse complement strand
AATCCGAGAAGGGCGAAGCCTATTCCGGGCCCGGGATGCTGCACTCTGACAGCCCGCTGCTTTGAGGAAGGATCCCGTGGGGCGGGAGGTTCCTATCGAAGCTTGACGCGACGATTACAGCTTCGTATCAGCTCCTTCCCGGTTCCTCAGGGCCGAATGCCGCTGGCCGGACCAGGGGAGCGGTCTGTGGAGCTTCGGCCGGAGCCGCCTTGCCATGAGTAAGGACCGGCTGGCAAGCCGGCACCCCTCGGCCCACCACATGATACCCAGTCCCTGCGATTGCTGCCCCCAGCCTCCACCGGGCCATTGATTAACACTCAAACTGCCGCTCTAATTAGCTGCCTGCTAATTAACGAGTTGAGCCCCGTCCGACTTCTCTGAGTGGCACCTTCGCTCATCGCTTTGATTCAGCCGTTACTGATTTATTGGGGGGAGAGCTCTGTGGCTTTGCCCGCAGTCAGACGGGTGGGATGAGATGGGAAAGGGAGGGGGTCACCCAGCCGCAGGCTGTGGGGCCACGGAACTGCAGCTGCCCCACATCCATCCCGTCTTCAACAAGTGTAAGGCGAACCGTACTGCCCTTCCCGCCCGCATAAGTTGGTACTAGGATGCAGATGGCCTTATGCGTGTGAAGCCCCTGCGCAAGGCTGATCTCCCTCTGGAAATCTGAACCCGCCCGCGGTGCCCGCCGGAGGAGCAGGAGAGGCCGAGGCTGCCGGTGCTGTGGGTTACGGCGAGACCCGGCGGGAACGGGGCGGCTGCCCCGCGCGGGCCTAGACCCGCTTTCCCCCAGAATATTTCTGCACAATGGAGTCAAGGATTAAAACATAGGAGGAAGGAAATGAAAGGTGTTCACTCTTCAGGAACATGACTTTAAGCCCTAAATCCCGATTCCGGGACGGAGAAGTGTATTGTGAGTTAAAGGATTATGCTAGTGTAACATATTACCCCGGATCCCACATTCCCTTAGGGATAATTAAGACTCACTTTTGGTAAATTGCAAACCATGACAGCAGGATAAATACAGCTGCCGCGGGCTGCTTTCCTGCTGCAGGAAGCCTGCCTGTGTGTTTGCACGTGTTTAATTCTTTTTTTCCCCTTTCTCCCGAAATTTTATTTCACACCTCAGTTTTTCACCTTCTTCTGTCCCCTTTTAGTCTCCTTTTTCCTTCAAGCAGCCCGATCTATAGGGACATGCTGGCAGGTGTTCACCCCGTCGTGCCGCCGACTCCGTTCACACCGGGGTGGCGGTGGCTGTGCTACCTCCGGCCCCTTCTGTGCCGGCTCCCGTCGGGGACAACAGGGGCGGCTACCACCGCCGCCCAGCGGACATGGACGGCTCTGCACCTCCTCCGGCCCATTGCCGTCGCTTCTTTACCGGCCCCTGGGAGCAGCACTGGCGCCTAAAGCCCCGGGGCAAACCATATGCCTGGCTGCCCCAGGCTGCCCATGGGATGCGGCGGGCGGCGAATGTGGGGCCGTCGGGGCGGAGCGGAAGACGCTTAGCAGCAGCGGGCTGGCTGCGGTCAGGGTTTCATGCCTTCTAAAAACTTCCGTAGTGCTGGAGTGGGATCGGTATCTGCTCGGCCGCGGAGCCTAGAGAGGGCTGGTGAGCTTCGGGTGAGACATCAGTGACTGATGAATCTCAGGGAAGGACGGCGATTTTTATCACCAAAGACCCAGAAGCTCCTCCACTCCCACCACAAGGGAAGGCCGGCCACAAGCCGTCGCAAGGTAAAGACCTCGGCAATCTCTACAATCGGCATTTCTGTCGAGGAGGAGTTCCTCATCCCGCACCGCTGACTTGGGGACAAGGCGTCTCATACTGGACTCATGTGCCCGGCAACGAGTTACCGGCTCGTAGCGTCTTCCGGCGTCCGTCGTGTTCCCCGTGCGCTCCCTGCGCTCTTCCGTAGCCCTGAACAGGACTGCTTTCGCAGGAAACGAACCGTGGTGGGAAATGGGAAGGGGCTGCTCCCGAACAGACACCGCAACCTCTCAACTCTGAGCAGGGACGGGGAGCGGTGAGGGGAGCATTCCCAGTATGGGGCAGGCAGGACAAGTGGGAGTTAAAAGGACTCTCGTCTCCTCGCTCTCCCGTTCCTAGCCCCAGGCCAGATGTAGGTTCCCGTACCCGGGCACGTGCTCTCTGAGGGGCGGGAGTGCCAGAGTCCCCACACCCAAGTCCTCACCTACTGCCGTCTCTGAATGCCAATATCGGAAAAATCTCCCTTGAGCTCATCGTGCCCTGCGCCCCCATCGCTCTTTCCCCGTCCCCTGAGCCCTCGAGGTCTGGAGCCGCGGCTGCTGTTTTCGGGGCTGGTCGGATCCCGAGGCTGGTGGAGGCCGAGAGGAAAGACGTCGGGGTGGGCTTCACAGGGGTCTGGAAATTATAATTCTCCTAAAATATAACTCGGAGAACTCTAAATCATTCATTACCACCTTTATAATTACTCTGCTAATTAGGTTGACACACCACTTCATCAAGATTGATACGACGTCTTGTCACTGGCACTTCTCATTACCCTGACATTCAGACAGGGAACCGTCCCGGGAACACCGTATGATGCTCTCGGAGGAGCCAGATCCGGCGGCCGGGGAACCGGGGCCCGACGGGGCGGCGGCGGGGTGGGGAGGGTTGCCCTATCCTCCCTCCCGCGCCCGTCCCTGCCGCCTCTCATTGGCTGTCGGGATCGCCGCGTCAGTCCCCACTCGGCCTGCCGCCAATGGGGGCGGGCGGCGGCGGCGGCAAAAGCCGGGGTTTATAATAAACGGCGGAGGGGGACGCGGCGGCCGTGACGTCATGGGGGGAGTCGCCGCCGCCGAGAGGAGCTCGGTGGGCACGGGCGGGCGCGCCGCAGTGGCCGGTGTCTGTCCCGCTCCGCGTCCGCAACTTCCCGCAACAAAGTTAGGTAGCGGCTAACTGGCCCGGCGGCGATGCAGTGCTCGGCGGGGGCCCAGCCTTAGTGCTGCCCGTGCCGCCGGTTCTATCTTTGGGGTTACCCATTTAACCCCCTCTTTCCCCTCCACCACCGGTGCGATCGCCGCGGCCGCTCACGGGGATGCGGGCACGGCGCTAAGCAGTCCGCCATGGAGGGGCCGAGCGGGTCCAGCTTTGGGATAGATACGATCCTATCGGGCGGCAGCTCCGGTAGCCCCGGAGTCATGAACGGAGACTTTCGCCCCCACGGCGACGGCCGGCAGGCGGATTTTAGGAGCCAGGCCACACCGTCGCCCTGCTCGGAGATCGACACGGTGGGGACGGCGCCGTCGTCGCCCATCTCGGTGAGCATGGAGCACCCCGAGCCGCACCTAGGGGCGGCGGAGAGCCTCCCGCCGCCGCACCACCTCCACCTCGGCCCGCATCCGCCGCCGCCGAGTTTGCAGCCGTCACCCCCGCAGCCACCACCGCCCCAACTGGGCTCGGCCAGCTCCGGCCCCAGGACTTCCACCTCTTCTTTTTTAATTAAGGACATTTTGGGCGACAGTAAACCGCTAGCGGCGTGTGCACCTTACAGTACCAGCGTCTCTTCTCCCCATCACACCCCTAAGCAGGAGGGCAGCGCGGCCCCGGAGACCTTCAGGCCCAAACTGGAGCAGGAGGACGGCAAAGCCAAGCTCGACAAGCGGGACGACACGCAGGGCGACATCAAATGCCACGGTGAGTACGGCCCGGCCCGGCGTCGCACTGCTTCGGCTGTCGTGAAAACGGCAGAGCTCGGCCACATCAGTGAAACGAAAATCGGGGGGAAAACTGCGTTAGGAGCGCTCCGCTCTGCTGGGGCTTGTCGGCGATCTTCGCGATCGCGGGTTTAACATCGTCAGGAATAGTTTGGGGTTTTTGCACGGCCCCCCTTTTTTTTTTTTTTAAACTCGCTGTCGGCCTTTTTTTAATTATTATTTTTTTATTTGCATTCCCTGTTTTTAAGGAAATAGCTTGGGCAGTGGGGTCGCGTTGGAAACAAAAATGTATTTATTTTTAATGCAAATGCACATAAATTATTTCATGTCTTTCTAAGAACCTGCTGTTCAGCTGCACTTATTTCCTTCAAGACTTTTAATTTTTGCTTATTCGATATAAAATAAAAATAAAAAGAAAATCACACGTCGCCAACAGCTAATACCAAATAAACGTAAAAACTTATATTTTAAAATAATATAATAAACCCCCAATCAGCCCGCCGTAGGCTACGGAAGGTTGGAGTGCTTTGTGCGTTTTGCAGAACACCCGGGTTTTCCCCGCGCCGGGATGGGGAGGTTCATTTTTCAGTCTTTATTTTTCTTTTTAATTACGGATTTCTTGCTAATGGAGAAGCCCTTGCCGTGAGGGGTTCCTAAGTGAATACAGCAATGTGTGCATGGGGAAAGGAAGGAAAAGGGTGAGCAAAGACGAGGCACGGAGAGGGGCTCTTTTCCCTGTGGTATAGCGGAGCTGCCCTCCCGCGCAGGCACCCAGCTCAGCCGAGAGGCCACAGGACACATTTTTTCTAATTTTGCCCCACTGAGGTTTTTTTTGCCAGAGTGAAGAGTGGCTAGACGCCTGGGTGTGCCGCTCCTTTTGCTCTTTTATCATTAGCATAAGAGTGCCCAAACCAGATGTACAGTCTGGTCTGGCCATTTTTGTGTGCACCAACCTCCCCAGTGGGTCAATTAGGGAGATTATTGTTCTTCCTGCGGGGAAGATCAAGGAGCGCCACAAACCCAGGCCCGAGCCGAGCCGGATTGACATATCGATTTCCCGGCATTTCGGGCCGGGGGGAGAGGGCGAGAGGACGAGAAACTAACGAAAGCCTGTGCTTGGCAGCGGAGACTGGAAACCTCGTTGTACCCCGGACGGGCTCGCCGCCGCTGCCACTTGGCCATGAGAGACCTTTCTCCCTGTGTCCCGGAGGAGCTCCCGGGGAGGGGGCGGTGGGGCCTGTTAACCGCGGCGGGCGGGGGTCGAGCCGGTGTCCTACCGGCCCTCACCGAGCATCGGCTCACTCGCAGGGACAAAGGAGGAGGGCGACCGGGAGATCACCAGCAGCCGGGACAGCCCGCCGGTGCGGGCAAAGAAGCCGCGGAAAGCGCGGACCGCCTTCTCCGACCACCAGCTCAACCAGCTAGAGCGCAGCTTCGAAAGGCAGAAGTACCTGAGCGTGCAGGACCGCATGGACCTGGCGGCCGCCCTCAACCTCACAGACACGCAGGTGAAAACCTGGTACCAGAACCGAAGGTAAGGCGGGCCTCGGCGAGGCGGCGGCCCAGGGGCTACGCACATAGCCGAGGGAGCAGGGGGTGTGCCGCGGTGCTTCTGTCCGCCGGAGCCCGGGGCGATGCAGGGAGCGCCCGGCGGCTGCCCTGTGCCGTCCTCGGAGGCGAGCTGGGGGTTCCGGCCCTTGTCACCGCTGCCGTAATTTTCTATCTCATTACATATGGTTGCAGCCACCCTAATTCTGTCGCAAACCATTAGTGTCAGCGCGCTGCGATCTAACCGTGTGCGTGGTTCTTAATTTGGCCGGAGTCACCGCGTGTATATGTCGGGGGTGCAGGACTGGGCATGGGAGCCGGGAAAGGTCGGGAGATCGCGCCTTGCGCGATCTTTATCATAAAATCTTCAGCACCGGGCCCCGGGTGCTGCGGGACCATATCTGGGAGGGAGCTCGCCGCCCATGGACCCCTGGCGGAACTGGACTGGGTGGCCCGTCGCGGCGCTCGCCCTGCAGCCGCCTCTTGTTCCCTCGGCAGGACGAAGTGGAAGCGACAGACGGCGGTGGGCCTGGAGCTGCTGGCTGAAGCCGGGAACTACTCGGCGCTGCAAAGGATGTTCCCCTCGCCCTACTTCTACCACCCTAGCCTGCTGGGCAGCATGGACAGCACGACGGCGGCAGCGGCGGCCGCGGCCATGTACAGCAGCATGTACCGGACTCCCCCGCGCCGCACCCCCAGCTGCAGCGGCCGCTGGTGCCGCGGGTGCTGATCCACGGGCTGGGGCCCGGCGGGCAGCCGGCCCTCAATCCCTTGGCCAACCCCATGCCCGGCACCCCACATCCCCGGTGAAGCGTCACCGCGGTCCCCGCAACGAGCCCTTCCCATCCCCGTCCCCCCAAAAGCCCCAGCACCGCAGAGGAGGAAGCGAGGAGAAAACGAGGGGCAGGAGCTTCTGCACGCAGCCACCGGCCACCGAGGGAGGCGATCAGTCAGAGCAGGGACTCTTGAACCGTGAACCCAGAGCCGAGCCCGTAAGTGAAAAGACCACACGCGAGGGAAGGCGGGCAGAGCCGCGGGGCGACCCGCCGACCTCGGCTCCTGCTAGGCAGGACTTGGAGCTCGGAAAGAGAGAGGGACTGAGGGGGAGGAGGTGAGGTAAAGGGAGCCCAAACCTGCCGAAGAGACTAACGGCTGCAGAGGACGGAGGGAATGAGAACGCCTCGACCCCCGCCCGGCGGAGAAGACCAGGGGAAACGGAGAACTTTGCACTGATTTTTCTCATGACTGTTTTTTTTTTTTTTTTCCTAATTTTATTTTATTACGTTTTTCTTATTGAAAAGTGGCATGCTCCCTAATGCGAAGAGAATTGTACAGACCGAGTGCTGAGTGCTATATCATATTTATTATATGTCGTACAAGAAAAAAAAAAAAAAAGGAAAAAAATTCACTTCTATACGTTAGTTTAAAACGAAAGAAAGTGATTCTCCCCCTTCCTTTTCATGTCTTTTTGGATTCAGTAAAATAAATGCTTAGATGACAAAATATAGATTTTTTTTTGTGAGTGAAAAATTACAGGGAAAAAAAGAATAAGAAGAAAAAAAGGAAATAAAATTTATCTTTTTTTAACAAATGTGTAAATTCAAGGTAGCTAATTTTCCCCGTGACGAAAACGCAAGAAATGCGTGGCAAATGCTGCTTAGTTTTCGAATTTTATTTTATTTTAGGCTTGTTGTTTGATAACTGGCATTATTTTCCCCAATCTGTATTTGAAAGGAAAAAGAAATCCTCCCGCAGCTGTCGCGCTCTTCGCCATTATTTAAGCACCTGGGCTGGGCAGTGGTATGTTTCCCGGGAAGGCAGCGGGGAGAGGCTGCGGCCCGGCGGGCGGCCCGGGCCGACTACGGTCATGGCTCATGCTCCTGGGGGCGGGCACGAAGGGGTCGTACCGGGTTGGGGACGCGGCTCCTGCACGGTAGCTTCTCCGCACCGAATTGAGACAGGCAGAGAGCGCCGGCAGTCGGGGTGAGTAACGAAGGGAAACAGGCAGGGAGGGCAGAGGGATCCCAGTGGGCCGGGAGATAGCTCCCGAGCCCAGCCGGCCTTTGATCTTTGTTGCTGCCCCACCCCCGTCCTCTCTTCCCTTAGAAGGTAGCTTCTCTCTCAAGGGCCTCTCTTCTCTATGCCGGTCCTGGCCACCCGGCCGCCGGTCCCCAGCGGGCAGAGGGGATGCGGGCCGCGGCTGGGGGCTATAAACCTCCACCGGGCTCCGGGGACGGCTCTGGCCCCAGCCTTTGGAGGTGAACACCCCCTGCGAAATTAGAAAGTTATACAGCAATTGCCTATAAAACATTCATAAAGTCCAATATTATCCTCTCCTCTGAGGGTTGGGAATATTTTTTTCTCCCCCTTTTTTTTTTTTTTTTCTTCTTTTTTTTCCTTTTCTCCTTTTTCTCTCGGGTTCCATTTCTTTTGAGTTGGGGGGGGAAGGGAAAAAAAGAAAAAAGATAAGCCTCCGGGCACGTTTATTTGGGCTTTGCTAATTAGCGAGCGGCTTGCTGATTTCTCTGCTAATAAATTCGCTTTAAAACCATATTGACCTCCGCCTTGATCTAACAAAAGGGGAGCGGGTCGGCAACGCCCACCTCGTTTTCTGCCCGTGTTGCGGCGGTCGCTAACTATTCCCCTGCTCCTCTGCCGTGGCCCCCAAACTACTCCCTGCAATAACGACCTGGGAGTGGGGCTCCGAGTAGCCACAGCAGCCCGCCTGCCTCTCTTCCGAGGTTTTCCCGAGAAACACATCCTATTTATGCTGGGGCAGGATGTAGGAAATTTGGAATCGGTTAGGGTCCTTTATTGAGTCTAACCAAACTGGCCTGTTTTCTCTCGTTGCTAAAATAGATTTCTGTATAGCGACTTTGTGCAGTGAAAAAAGTAGCGAGGATAAGGAAGAAAAGTTTATGCGAAATAAATAAGTATTCCCCAACACGCCCCTGCCGAGCAGGTGTGGCCCGGGGCGGTAGTCTGCCCCCTTGAGCAGAGGCAGGAGGCTCCCAGTTCTTTGAGAGCCGGACGGGTAGGAGAGTGAGAGGAGCGTGGCTGGAATGGGGTGTCAGTGTTATGTCGAAGGGTGTCTAAAGCAAAGTTTACCGGGGAAGGAAGGCGAGGAACCGCGACCTCCCCTGAAACGTATCCCAGACCCAACTGGAAAGTGCACGTGAGAGGGAAAAGGTTTAGAGCAGGAACCGCTCTTTCAGTCCTCCTTTCCCCATCTGCGAAGCGAGGTTGGAAACGTAAGCCCTCCTTCATTTGCTCCCTCCCAGTTTGCACGGGGAAGGAGCCGATCCCTGGACAGGCCGCCCCTGAAGCTGACGGGCCGGGTGGCCCTCGCAGGAAAAGACTCTGTTGTTCGCATATAAAAACCCAACACACGGACCCTCGTTTCAGTGCTTTGCGGTAGGACAAAGGGCCATGGGGCCGGACGGGCTTCCCTGGGGTCGGCTCCCCGCCGTCCTGCCCGGCGCAGTACCAGGCTCCATTGGCGGTTCGGCTCCACTGGCGGTTCGGCGCCGTTGGCAGCCGTGACTTTCTAACAGTGCTGTTGGGTTTGTCCCTTCCCCCTAGACAGCGGCCGCCCCCAAACTTTGTGCTGAGCTACTGAATGCCTGCAGTCCCAGCCTGTCTCGAAACTCCGCCTGGGCCAGGACCTGCTCTCGGCCCTGGCAGTGGATGCGAACAAATAAAGGAATCCATCTGTTGCAGACGAACGGGTACTCTTGTCTTTAAACCGTGTGGGGAACGCTGGCATCCGCCGGAGAAGTCCCAGCGCTGGTGCACTAACCGTGAAACCAAATCCTGCGGTTGTAGAAGGGCGATGTGTAAGCGGCGGGACGTTGTAGCCCGCGGAGTCGCCTGTTTGCTTTGGCACTCGGCGATGCCCGCGGGGAGCGAGACGGCTTCTGCCCCGGGGACGCGTGTACTGAAGTCCAGCGGCTGCGGCCCGCCCGTTCTCAGCACCACGGACAGCTCCGGGCTGGCCCCGTGTCGCGTCCCTGCCGGCGCTTCCTGCGGCTCCGGGAGGCCGTGCTCGAGCGCGCAGCCAGGGCAGCCGCCTGCCAGTGGGAACTTCGCGGCCTCCTTTCCCGCCGCTTGCCGGCAGGCGGTGATGAAGATGAGGAGGCTAAGACAGGTTCCCGCTGCCGAAGCACCACCCGACTCGTCTCTCTACCACCCATCGCCCGGGAGAAAGCCCCTGTCCCGAGCCAGGCACGGGTTTCTAGGGGCCCAGCCCTGAGAGCGTGGAGGGGGCTTTGTCCTGAATGTGAGTGTTGCTGCCCCAAACGTCGAGGCAGAAAGCCAAAGAGGGCTGCTCCGCTCTCTCCCGTACCGCCATGGATTGAAGCCGACGCAGCTTTGATGGGACGTGTGCCCTCCTTTGGGCCTTCTGTCCCCGGTTCCCCTTTCGTTTATTTCGGTAGAGTCATGCATATATGTTTTATTCAGGTGAGAGCCACACAGGAGGTTTCTTCGGGGAACTCCTGCTAAGATGAGGCAGGTTTTTGCCTGAGCTACCGGCTCCTGGCTGCGCTCTCTCGGCAGTGGAGTCGTGGGTAGGTTGCTCCGCTGCTCTTGGTTGAAGGGCTCTCTTGCTGGATGCAGTAGCAGAATCATGTTTAATTACTCCCCCATCTCGGGGATTAGCTTGGCAGAAAGCATGAAGAAGGACTTAGCTGGGGTGGGACACAGAGAGGAGAATAGTCTTTGCCGCACCGGGAGTGCTTGCCCCTGGTGCCGGGTTGGCAGCTGGGTGCTCCGGGAGCTGCATCTGCTCTCCCAGCCAGGCAAGTGAGACCTGATTCAGCCACTGGGAACCAGCCAGCCATTACCTGGTTGCGTTTACACGGATCAACACAGCCCGTGTGTAATGCCATATTAGCAGCTCCGGCTGTGGTATCATTCCTACAGCTTTTAATGTTTCTTGTGGGGGTGGGCTTTTAACTTTTGTTGCTTTCTCCCTTTCCAAATACTGTGCAAATGAACGCTGTAAGTCCCCGTAAGTCCTTACTGCAGCCCACTCTAGTAACTCGGCTCCAGCTCAGGGTGTGGAGTGAGTGCAGCTGAGCCCACCTATGGAAAGGGTAAACCCTTTAATAATATTAGAAAAATTCCCATCCTAGAGATGGCGAGGATGGGCGGCGAACAACCGTTTCAGGATGAAATTACAGGGATTTTTTACCCCCTCTATTTTGTCCTGCTGCTAAGCCCATGTCTCCCCGCCGGTGACATCACCGGGTTTATTTTCCGCCTTAACGTGGAGCCCGGCGTGCGAGGAAAGGGGGGCACAGCAAACCTGACCTGCCAGGACAGCCCTGAGCCCTCGTCCCTTGAGAGAAACCGCCTGCTCTGTTTCGAGTACAGCATCGAAATTACCCCCGCGGTCTTTGGCCGTGTAACAGCTGATGGGGCCAGAGGCCCCCAGGGATTGGCAAGGGGCAGAGGGTGGGCGGGTAGGTGGCCCCCGACGGCGCTGCTCCCCGATGCCCTTGTTTAGCGAAAAAGCCCCTGAACTTCGTTCTTCTCTTGGGCTGCTTCTGCCGTCGAAAGGGCCATGGGGCAGCCGGAGACAGTGCCTGTCTCCGCGTATTTCCAGCCAGAGAACAGGTCCAGCGGAGCGCCCATCACATTAAAACTCCGTTTCCATATTCAGATGCCCTATTTTTCACAAGCCGCTTCTATTAATGGAAGCGCACAAACGCCGGTCCTCAAAATTAGCGGATTTCAAAGCAATCCGAATGAGGCACTTTGCGCCGGCGGCGATGAATGCGGGGCCCGTCAGGACTCCCGGGGCTCCCCTGCCGCGCCCGCCCCGGCCGGGAGCCGCGCCATGCCGGGGGCGCAACCGCCGGCTCCCGGACTTTACCCCGCCCCCGTTGCCCCGGGCCGTGCCCCATGGGACCGGCGCTCCGGTGCTGAAGGCAGGCAGATCCGCGCTCCCCTCTTTCCCTCCCTCCTGGCCCGGGCACGCAAAACTTGTCCCAGGCTGTCGTGTTCCCTTGCCTCTGGGAGCCCATGTAGGGCGCTTTAATTGCCACATTTTCAAACCGGGGTAATAGTGGGGATGTCTTAGTAATTACCTTAATGAGATAACACCTTTCCTTCCCTTCCCTGAACCTACTCATTATCACGCTTCTTGTTCAAATTCCAACTACAAAGACCTATAGTGATTAAAAAAAAAAAGAGGAGGGAGAGCTCTGAAATTTGTTGGAGGTTTCATCCCCTTAAAACGACCACCATACACGGATCTTTATCCTACAAAGAGACAACTGTACCTACTTCCGGGAAAGATTGGCTTAAAGTAAACTAAACATCTGGGGTGCCCCTTAATTATTCTTGGTTGGCTTCTTTAGCTTGACCTGTAGGGATGTGAGGGTGTCAAAGTGATGAATTTTAAGATGTTGGGCTGTGAAGATGTGCAGCTGCAAGACTGATGGATTTAGGAAGGGAATGGTAACAAGGTTAGCTGCATGTGAAGTGTGAATTGAGATTTTTGCAAAGAGACTGTGATTGCAGATGGGCATAATGTTGTACCCTTGCATGAAATCCTGCTATTATTGTATAATGGTCAGAGAGAGTGTGAAATGACTTATTACTTTACTTTTATTCCATAATGAAGTTGGCTAGGGAAGGAAAACTACTAGGAAATTGATAGTGGTGGTGCACAGAAACTATATGACAGGTGCTGATACATTAAATATTTATTTAGCTTCCTCCCCAAAATTTTCTGCTATTTCAGAATGCAAACAGAAATACAACTGGTGTATCTAAGCAGATGCACAGGATGAGTGATACTTCCTTTGCCATCCTTGCTTTCTGCAGTATATGTGAAGCAGGTGTTATGTGAGGCAGTGATGGGTATACCTCTTCCTTGTAAAATATTAGAGATATCTAGATCTAGGCAGTGCACACAAGATTTCTAGGTAGCTTTTCAGCTGTTCAGCATGTATTGGTCTTCTAGAACTTGATGCAGGCATGTCACTGATATGATTCCATATATAATTTCTAGTGGCCTTTTCTCCAGCTTGACATGCACATGCAAATGCCCCTCACTTCCTTCCATACTCTGCACAGGTGTCTACATGGGCCGTATCATTCTGAAAACATGCGAGACAGCATCTGCCTCTGACTTTTGCTTAGTGGTGTGTAGGTAGGTCTGGGCATCTAGCATGGGTGGGCAGCTTAGCTGACATCACTTGTTTCACATATGCTCAGCGTAAAACACCTATTACCGGAATTCATGATTCAGTTGTGCGGTCACACTGGTTTTTCTTATGAATTTGCAGTGAGGAAAAGGAGCTGGTGCTGCTCTCTTAGGATACTGTTCTAATAGAGAGGATTCCCTAGGTGACTAACCCCAGGATGTTATCACAGAGCTGTTTGGCAAATCCTGGACTTAGTGAGTTCTCTCTCTTGGAGAACAGCTTCTTTTCCCTGGTTGAGCACACACCACAGAAATGCAGCTTCTTGTACATCTTCCCCAGCCTATAGCTCAAAAAGCTGCCTTAGCAAGCACGTCTCCTGCAGTACCCTCCCCAGAACTTTTCCCCAGAGCCAGCACAACTCTTTGCTGGGAGCTCATCTGTGAGGTTTTGCCCAGTGTTTTCAGTAGAATCTGTCACTGTTGCATTTTAATCTGAGGCCAGGAAGAACAAGTAATATGAAGCAAGCCCAGGAATAATTGCCTACCTCTTCTGCATTGGCATGCAGAGTAATAATGATGGCAGGATTGTGTGAAACGGAGGACACATATGAAGTTTCATCTTCATGTCCTTACAATAGTCCTTCAGGTTTCCTTTTTGTATTTCTGCCTTAACATATGAGGAAATACAGTGTTTTGGGTTTGAAATGTGTTCCCACTGAGTGACACCCTATTTTAGAATTGGCTCTCTCCTCTGGGAGATGAAAAGGCCTTGGTAATATGTACAGGTTTGTTTGAAGCATGATACTGACCTGATGCAGCTCTGCCTACCTGAGTGGCAAAAATGCATTGAGGGGCACAAGGGGTCCCCCAGGACATATAAGGAATGGAGTAGCTCCTGGTCAGATTTATAGCTATTAGGGTTGTATCTTTAAGTACTTTGTTTTGTTGCATGAAGAACTACCAAGAAGAATTCCTGAAAGTTTTAAGAACTGTCTGGTAAAGGTGAGGATTTGGTGCTTGTGTGCTTATAAAGATGGGATGCTATGTCAGACACTCTGCTACCCCAGTACTGCAAGAGAAACAAGCTACTTCCCTCTAACTGGTGCTCTAAAGCAGGCTAGGGCAATTTGCAATATGAAGGCTGTCAGAAAAGCCTGTTTG
This sequence comes from Picus viridis, assembly GCA_033816785.1. NCBI lineage: Eukaryota > Metazoa > Chordata > Aves > Piciformes > Picidae > Picus > Picus viridis. The sequence continues at coordinate 21,048,597 of CM066588.1, read as the reverse complement.
GGGGATTTGCCACTAGTAATTTGGTTGGGCCCTGTGGGTTCAAGTACCATCATTGTCCCTATATTAAACCAATGTAGTTTGTCTGCTTTAGAAATTGTGAAGTAAGGTTGGATTAATATTTCACCACAAGAATAGGGAGGTCTGTGGGAAAAAGCAGCAAAATCTGTTTCTGAAATAGAGCCCAGTACAGGCACTGACAGCTCCAAACCATATTACTTCACTTATTAATAATTGGTGAGGTTTTCAGGTTAAAACAGGGATGCAAGGTAAGCAGGATGGCAGCTTTTAATTTCTGTCACTACTTAGTAGTTTCTCTCATGTATTTTAATTTTTAAAAAAATCTTCTTCTTTCCCCCTCATTTTCCTTTCCTTCTCTCTTCAGCTCAGTCTTTTTCTGCCACCCAGCAGTGTGCTTTGGAAGATTGCTCAGCTTTTGTGGTGGTGGCCATGGGCAGTCCACATTAACTGGCATGCTGGTGTGTGGTTTGGTCAATGGGGCACACACACCAAGTGTGTGTGGCGAAATTCTGCCTCTTCCATGGAGATAAAGCTTATTACTGTACAGTATTCTAAAACATGCTTAACATCTCCAGTCTTGGGTGTTGTATCCTAACTCTACTGCAAAGCATGGACACCCCAGTTAGCACTTGAAATGCACTGTTGACATTTCTCTGGGCCAGCCCAACAGGAATAACTAGGAATGATATCTAACACGAAGTCACTTTTTTTTTCCCAGCAGAGGGTACACTGCAAAATGAAAGGAACCTCTGCTGCAACAGCACTTAGTCAGATTTGGCTCTTACATAGGGTTTTATGTCTGCGATGTAATGAAGCTGGCTTCTCCAGGCATATTGCTAATTGTGTTCTGCCTGACTGCTGACAGTCTGACCTGCTGGGATTGGTGCTGGGGCTAAAGCTCTGTGATGGGCTGCACAAGAAAGTTGTTTTACACTGCCTGCACAGACTGGGGGAAGAACCTGTATGACATCTTGCAGTAACCTTTCTGTTAGGAGATGCAGCTTGCATGTGAACACTTGCTCATCGTCAGATCGTCTCATGTTTGAAAGGCTGGCTAGTAACTGGTCTCACTATAGCTTCAAACCCCTATCCTGCTGCAGAGGAAAGCTCAGGCTGGGTTAAGGACTAGGCAAATCATTACAGACCAGACACAATTCTCATCAGAGGTTTGCAGCACAGCAATGGTAGGATTGTGGTATCATAAACTCTATACCAGTAAGCCAAAAAAAAAAAAAAAAAATAGTGGAAAAATACATGTACATAGGAAAGAGTTCTCTGCTGCAGCGCAGCAAGCCATCCTCTGACACTGCTAATTACAGCAATGCATTGAAAATGTATGTAGTGAGCATTCCTTCTTGGTTTTGCTACCATTTCTTGCTTACGTTCATGCACTGCAAACTGGAACTTGCAAAGAACTTGGCAGAGTGAAGAGGATATAAAAATGATAATTTTTCATGTAGTAGAGATCACATAGAGATTTCCTTTGTAGTTCACAGCATTTCCATTCCAAGATGCTTAAAGAATTAAAGCATACAAATAGAGAAAATCTGCGAAGTGTTGTCAGGTATTATTTATGTATTATTATTTTTGTTGGAAAAGACATGTAAATATAAAGAATTAGAAAATGGAGATACTCAAATAAATTATAATGGAGCCTACAATAAATCTAACATGAGAATAAAAGTATAATGAGAACACATTTTCTTCAGCATAAATACAAATCCTGTCTGCATGCTAAAACCCTATTAATTGGATACTTACTACAGGAATAAATCTTTAAATGTGCAAAAGAATCTTTCTGCTCTATGATGAAATATAAATACCACCAGATTTATTAAATAAAAAATTCTGCTAAACTACGACTTCTCTCACATACTAATTTATGCTTATGCTACATCTGAAGAAACTCACCCTGATGTGAATATCAGCTAAATGAAGGAAGCTGTAAAAAGAAAAGATTTAATGTGCATCACGAGAAGTTGCCTCTATCAGGCATGGCAGGTTTCAATGAAGTTTTATATTCTAAAATACAGGAAAGGTGATAGTCTCTTAAGAGACATAATACTTATCCCATGAGTGATATAATAGTTCATAATTCACCAGAGAACAAGGCTCAAGTGAGTCATATATATTTTATGGCACAATTGGGATTAATAGCATACTTCAGAGAAGCATGCATAACCTATTCTATTTATATGGAGAGATGGTTTAAAATTTGCCTTCTTCCTGCACCCTCATCTCCTACCCTTTGGCATTAACCTACAGGAGAGGGACTTGAGAAAAATAAGAGAGGGCACCAAGTGGAATACAGGGAAGATGTTGCCAGGATCTGCCCTGGTGCTGGTATGGCAATTGGAAATGCTGATTTTCTAACAACAGCTTCCCGGAGCCCCAGAGGAAGAGTTTAGTCCTGAGTGCATGCACAGTAAGGTATTTTATGGGCTGAACTTGGTAGTTTGGTGGAAACACAGGGGTTACTTGACTGCAGCCACCATGGTGGAATTCAGCCGACACAGCTTCCTTCTGCAACATTGTTGTGTTGCGGCTATCCTTAGCATGATGTGTTGGTTGGGATGTGATGTGGAGAAAGCACATTGTCAGTGAGCGCTTGCCTTGTTATTGCTGGTCATGAAATATGACACTCTGGAGTATCTGCTCCTTTTCTAGAGTCCACCAAGTGGGTGTCTAAAGACAACAGATGTGGTGTTAAAGTCTTATCTTGGGGAAATCCCATGTTTCATGCAGGTGAAGGCTTTGGATGATTTCCTGAAATATGGCCTAGAGCAGACATTTTAAACTTTTTCCCTTTGTAAGAAAAAGTGTCTCCTAAACTGTGTCTAAAGAATGGGGACAGCCTAATTCACCTCATCAGCATAATCATGGGGCAAAAGAAGGTTTAGAGGTGGTGTGTGCCATTTCGGGGAATTTCTTTGCATGGTCTGGGGAATGCTGTTGGAGGTCCTGACATCACTGAGGACTAAGATGTCTGTGCTCCTGGGAGCTCCTAGAATTTGCAACAAGGCCTAGCTCAAGCTTGCCAGGGACCATTGCTGTGAGGTCAGTGATCTCATTCATCAGCTATTGAGATAAACCAGCATGGAACAGGGAATTTATAGGAAAACAAGTTTTTGACCTACCTGCTGGTAAAGAGGTGTTTTTGAGGCATAGGGAAACAACAGGGTGGAGCACTTGAGTGTTGGAAACAAGGGGCTGCTTTGCAGAGATGAGCAGCAAGAAGGGTTTGTTCTTGGGAGCCTTCTGTCACTGAGGAACCCTGCTCTAGCTGACAGATTAAGCTGGACATGTAGAGTGGGCTGCACAGGGCCAAACAAACTGAAACAAGGGATGTTGCCACCTCAAGGGACCCATCACCCCTGTGCAAAATGATGGGGCTCTCTGCATTGGGCTTCATGCTTGGTTTTGGCTAGGTCAGTGTCTTGTGATTTTTAAGTTACTTGTAACCTGTACCAATCAGTATCAGCATCATGGGATAGAGTATGCAAGGATGTCTGAGGCAGTCTGAGATCTCATGCCCTCCCCAGAGCTGGTGGTGAGGTTGGGCCTAGATGTGGGGAGGATTGGAAAGCAGCGGCAGCACCTCTGACATGTGGGAAAGTCAGCTGAGGGGAATCTAAGCCTACTCCACTGCCTTCTCTTTGTTTGTTTTTGTTTGGGTGGGTTTTTTTCCCCAGTATTTTTTTTTTTTTTTTTTTTTTCTTTTCTATTTTTATATAATAAAGGGCTTGAAATTGAACTCAGGCTCCCCAGGACTGCAGTTTTGCATTCTTTCGCTCTGTAGAGGCTGTAGCATAAGGTGCAATACCTGAGCAGAAGGTGTAATACATGAGTAGAAGGTGTGCCTGCCTCATTATAAAGACTTCAGTGAATGAGCTGCTCTTGTGTCCCATCACCTCTGGGGAGGAGCATCATACCCCAAAAGTCAGGCTCGCCTCTGGCGCTGTGGGCCTTTCCTTGCTCTTGAGTTGGGCAGCTTGCACAGATGTACAGATTGGAAAGATCTACAGTTAAATCTCCTGCTTTATGATGGAGGCTCACAAATTTCATTGTCTTTCATTGTTCTCAGTTTTACATAAAATAACTGAATTGACCATACAAGTGTTGGCATCTTCCTGGCATCTCTTTCTTTGCTAGCTTCCTTGGCAAAGTGAGTTTGTGAGCTTTTTAAAATTAGCCTAGAGGGGCTGATTCACTAGAATTTGTATCTCTGGTGAAAAGATCACTGTATCTCTTAAAAGGAAAGTTAAAAAAAAATATTTCCTTCAGTAATGGTAAACAATATTTTGAAGGGCTATCTTTGTTTGAACTACTGGTATTGGACAAGTATCTTTTGTCATAAACAACTACTGTATGTATACTAATGATATGCCTAAATGATACATAACCACCATTTTCTGAGTACTCTTAGCAGAAAGCATTTTATACCACATGGTTGTTTTATTGTGCACATTACTTGTGATTGTTACAAACTCTTGCCAATGAATGACAAATTTACATACACATCATGTCAGCCGGCAATATTTTGCAGCCTTAATTGCTTTAGCTTCAGGCATTCTGTGTCAAAATAGAGTGTTTTACGTCCTGCAAGTTGCTGTTTCTTTGCAACAGTTAAATTATTCTGTAATTTGCCTGTTTTCCTTCTAATGCATTGTCCATTAAGTCATTTAATAATTCATGGTATAAAATGTATGATGCAACCTTAAACGGCATTTAAAACTATCTCGGGGTGTTCCAGTTGTTGTGGCAGAAAGGATGGAAATCTTAAAATGGATGGAAATCTTAAAATGCAGTTGTTTGAAAGATTTTTCTAACAGCTTTTTGCCTGCTGTAAGGCCAACTTAATCTGTATTTATCTGTCTGAGTTTGGCTGGCGAAATCCAAGGCTGTGTGATTCCTGAGCAGAGCAGCTGGCATGGTGAGGAGGCACAAAGGGACAAGCTGTCAACAGACCTGCCAGGGCAGGAGCCAACTTTGGAGCCCACATCGTAAATGCTTCCATACGCTCACCATCCCTTACTCCTGTGGATATCCTTGAACTGTGGAACAGCCCCTGTGACAACAGTGAGTAAGTAAAATCTACAGGACTGGGCTTTCTTGTGTTTCAGAGGGCCTTTCACATTTACCATTGAGCTTCCAGTGAGAAGAGAAGTAACTGGAAGTGTAATTAAACCCGGTATGATGAAGCATTCTGTCCATCCTCTTCTACCCTTTCACCTCTCTGATCTGCTATGTGTTTATTGTGCAGTCCACAAGGGCTTTATGCTAGAATAAAAATAAGTTTCCAAACCATATGGACATGCAAAAATGATACAAATGCAGAGTATTCTGCTAGACAGAAGTCTGGTCAAGAGGTGGTTGTTCTGCTTGGTGCCTGGATGTCCAACAATCTCCTTTGTTTAGTTCCTTTTATAAAAGCTTTCACAATTGCAGTTCTGGGCAGTTGCTGTGTTTCATCATTTGTGTCAAGGATGGAGGAGCTGGAAGTGATTTCTGGGTACATAACTAGAAAGGCTTGCAGATTGAAGGAGGTTTAACTAAACACTTAAGAGATTTTCTTGCAGAAAAGGAAAGCCACAGAGAAGGATGTCCAGTGCCTAGACACAAAGGAGGGCTAGTCAGGACGTAACATATTTGCATGTTCAGTGAGTGGTGCAGATACCTCTCCTTCTCTTGGATTGAGGAACAGTTATTATCTCCTTTGTCTTGCACTATAGGGGCAGAAAATTACTTTTGACAGAGAAAGGTTTTTAGCTACCTGAAAGTTCCTGACAGAGTTCCTTGCTGTGCTGCTGTAAATACAGCTTAAGAGCCTCAAACATACTTGTACTGGTGGTCACTAGAAGCATGACTGTTTCTTCTGCTGTTTTCTCGTGTAAGTCTTTCTGTCCCAGGATCCTTCTCTCCTGATACATCAGTTTCCTTAAGCAAAACCAATCATCTTGTAATCAAAAAGATGTGGGCCTGTGAATTGCATGTGCTCAAATTCAGTGAGATCGTGTCAGTGGAAGCAGCTCGGGAGGGGTCCTCCTCTGGGCTGCATGCAGCCTCTTCAGTCTGAAGGAGAGAACAGCACCCAGATGGTTTCTCATCTGTGACCTGGGGGTTACTGCATTTAATACATGTGTTCAAAAGCAAAGACAGTGATGGAGAAGTGAAGAAGCAGATCCACTGCCTTCCATTAGCTGCTGCACTTCTCCTGCCTCCATCCCTGCTCCAGCAGTTATTGTCCTGTTGGGAAGCAGATTCATCCTCTGTGAGAAATCATGCATGTTGATTGTCAGAAAATAATCAACATGTAAAGAAATATGGTCTGCTGTGTGCAGGGATGTTTTTTTTCTGGATTGTCTTAAAACTCAGGGCTGGGAGGCCAGGTAAACAGGAGCCCAGACCTGCTTCATGGTAAGCATTTGAGATGCCTAGTTTGTCTCCACATGTTGAATGGGAGATGGATGGCTATTACACCTTTACCTGGCCATTGTGCACTACTTCTCATGGCTTTTCTACTCATTCTACTCATAATGTCTCAGGCAGAGATTGTTTGAATTGTCTTCCCCTGGTTTCTACGATCTGTAATGTTGAAAGGCTATCTCAGAGCAAGAGATGCTGGTGACAGGCTGGCTGGTGTTTTCTCCCTTCAGACCATGCTTCTTCTGAGGATTTTAATGTCCGTGCCCTGACCAATATCTCTGCTTTGGCCTGTACCATTTCTGCAAGAGCTAGAGCCTGCTTTGGTAGTTTATTCAACTTACAAACTTCCCCCAAGCCTAGGAAACTGGGGAACCACATAGGTATAATCTTGGCTTAACAAATTCCTAATGAGAAATCCCTGATGGGAGGCACCTCCAAGGAAGCACTTTGGACAGTTAGGGCTGCACACCCCCTTTGCTAAGGGAGTGAAAGGAGAAATTTGCTGATTTGCCAATAAGCCTCTTGATTCCTTTTTTCACATTTAGGTTTCTGTCTTTCCCACCCCTGAAGTTCCCAATTTGGCATGAATACATTTTGAATTATAACAAATATCCTGATACTTGCTCCCCATGAATGAGGGCAGAAGGCAGGGGGCAACTCCTGGCTATGTTCCTGTACCAAATTTAATTTTTCATTGATAATTAGACTCTCAAAGCCACCTGATATTTTTGACCAGCGGGAAACAAAGGCGCACTGATTGACTCCAGGGATAGATGCAAGCAGCCCCCACTGTGCTTGTGCAGCAGCTTCACAAAGACTCAAAACAAGAGCTGTGGCAAATTGGCTCATCCTGCAAGTTTCAACTGGCCCATTGTGTACAAGTAGTAAATTGGGAGCTGATATTTCTGAGAATTATTTATTAGCAAAGCACAATGTCTCGCTTCCCTCATAGTTATCCTTTGCAAACAGCTTTTTACCAGTTGGGATGAGCAATCTACAGCACTTCATTATTTTTCTTTTATTCAGGTAATTATTAAAAGACAGCCACGATCTGTTCAGACTGGCAGTGGGCTGCATGTGTACCCAGCTGGGCTAATACCTTAACAGTTAGGCATTATGGGTTTAATTGTATAAAAAGGTAATGGGATGCATTTGCAGGAATTTATTGCAATGCAAACAATAAAATATTATTATTTTGAGCTTCAGTTCTGGTGCTTTTTTGTTGTTAAAATTCTAAATAAAGGTGTCATGGTGACAGTTTCTAGTGGAATGACCAGTTGTAAAGCATTTAGGGCAAAAAAGGTGTGAAAATACTAGGCTGAGACCAGTTAGCAGAAATCAGAGTTATACATGCTGAGACCTGCAGTGTTAAACCATATCTGAGTAAGTTGTGGAGAAGGATTGAGAACCCTTATTGTTTGATTTATTTTCTTTCATTTTTAAAATAAATCCAACAGGATGATGTGCAGGAAGGTAAGAATGCTATCTGTTTCATTAGCTGCATTTTCTCCAGAAGCACTTTTCTTAGGTAAGTTGAAAACAAGAGTGGTGCTGCCAGGGACATATGGAATAGGAAAAAATAAAGCTCCTTGCCCACATTGTGGCAATTCTGTATGAAAAGTAAAACTGCCAATCTCTTTTTGGTGGTGCACGGTAAAAAGAGAAGGAACAATGGATACAAACAAGAACACAGAAGGGTTCGCCCCAACATGAGGAGGGTGACAGAGCACTGGAACAGGCTGCCCAGAGCAGTTGTGGAGTCTCCTTCTCTGAAGACTTTCAAAACCTACCTGGATGCATTCCTGTGCAGACTACCCTAAGTGATCCTACTTTTGGCAGGGGGTTGGACTTGATGATGTTTGGAGGTGCCTTCCAATCTCTAACATTCTGTGATTCTGTGATGCTATTAATGTTTCACAGTAAGATTACCTACCTAACAGCACACAATGTTTGCATTGGTGAGATTGTGCTTTGCTGTGTGTTTGGTGAGAACACACTTGTCCTGGGGTATGTTCTGGACATGTTCAGAAAAGTAAGGAGAACACTGGTACTGATGAACCCCTTGCAGAATATGGTCTCTTGCTTCCCTGAGGTGAATTTTAGCTGTGGAACACTGAGTTACTTGGAGGGAGGGTCTTCTCCAGGCAAGAGTGATTGAATGAGCTTTTCCTCTTCTGTTTAATTGACCTATGTGTGGGAGGCAGGGCTCAATCAGGAAGTACAGGACCTGCAAATATTTCTGTTCTTAATCCCAGGACCAGGTAGGCAGCAATCAAATATGCAGCCCAGACAGAGTGAGGCTGTGGAACTAATGTCCACCCAAGGGTGTTGCTCCATGGCCTTGCCTCATCAATGTGTGTGGAAGTCCAGCAGACATAACGCCTTCTCCAGAGTCCTTGGGATGTGAAGGCCCCCTTCAAAGAAAATTACGTCTGTGGTGGTCACCTTTCCAGGTGCTGTCCTGTGCAGTTTCCTGCTGATGTAAGAGGCAGAGTCAGGGCACCACTGCACATCCCCCAGCTTGCTGCTGTGCAGCCCCCATCCCAGAGCTCAGTGTGCACCTCCTGCATTCATGTCAGAAAGACTTAGAGCTTTGGAGTGACAAGTTTGCAGTTGAAAATTTGTAGATCTTCATGAAAAACACCCCTAGACTGGAGTCTACAGCTTCAGTTTGTGGAAATACTTATCTCATCTTTTAGGCTGCCATATTAGCAACAGTTCACTTCGACTTTTATCCTGCAAGTTCAGGAAAGGTCACTCTGAAGCTGTTAATAGGTACATACTGGCCCATACCAGATCCTGAGGCTGGGGTTATCAAACCACAGACTAACTTGTGGCCTTCAGGGTGATGGGAGAAAACACTCCCCACAGGTATATCACCATTGCTCTGAACCAGAAGGTAAGCTTAAGCTGTTCTTATGGGGCCTTGTGCAGTGCTCATGATGAGATTGCTGTGTGACACATGATAGAACACACAGGTACCACAACTGCTGTCCCACAGCAGCATTGTTTTATCCTTTCAGACTTGGACAAAACAACACAATTATGGAAACTAAGCTGCTGTCTTTGGTGATGAGAAACTGTTTTGCAGCCTTATTCTGAATATACTTGAACATGTTGCCTACAAGATGTAGACAGAAATGAGTTGTGTGTTTAACTGGAGCAGCTGTGTATTCTGTTGGTGTCACTCAAGTAAAATGAAGCTTGGTGAGCTATAAATGCATCTATTTAATAGTGAAAAAGAAGAATCCCAACCTGATAGAGTTTTTCCAGTCCTGTAACTTGTTTGCACTGAGGTTAAGCCAGTCCCTGGGCAAGATGAGGCATTCTTAACCCCGGGAAGGGCTCAGCTCTCTGCCAAGGGAAGCTATCCTGCAGTGCAAGGAAAGCCTGATCTATTTTTCCCTGGCAGATCCCACATGGCTGGCTTTGTCACACAGCCCTCCCTGCGATATCCCATCAGTGATTACATCCTGCCTGCAGTACTCAGGAAACCTACATGCAGCAAAGCTTTTCTGCAACTGTGGGGCCTGCTGAGCTCTTAGACACTTGGTCTTGTACTCACAATGTGTGTTTTTAATGCAATCAATATGATGTTTGCTCTACAAAAATAATGGCCAAATTATTCCCATGGGATGGATTTGGCCCCACACCTGGTATGTACCTGGATTTAGCCTGTGCTGGGCATTACTGTGGTTCTTTTCCAGTACATGGAAATGTGAATCCATATTTTTCTTCCTAGACTGGCCTGTGTTTCTGGTAAAGAAAGGAATTAGGTCTACCCAGGGCTTAAGACCAGTTTTGAGTAACCATGCAAGAGATCAGTTCTCTGAGGACAATTAATGGCAAAATATACAGCACACACAGGCCATGACTATGTCATTTGCTGAATATATTCAACCTTCTCAAAGCGGGAAACTGCCCTGGTTTGACAGTGTAAAAAAATAACATAAAAATTGAAAGACAGTTGTGGTCCAGTTGTCAGAGAGACTCAAATTTAATGTTGAACACTTGAATTGGAGTGAGGTGAAATATCTCAGACACATAATGTACTCATTAAAAATGCCACTTCCTGATGGCTGAAACCGAAATCTTCAAATAATTTCAGAGAGACAAAAATGGACAAAATCAAATAAACCAGCTTTTGGATTACTTTTAAAGCTTTAAGTCCTGATTTTTAAAATCTAAAGGTCATGTTTTGACATAAAAGATGACTAAATGCAACTAAACCACTCATAAGCACAAAATGTTAGATATTGCTTCTTGTTAGGAAACCCAAATACCTTTTCTCTTGTCAGCTCAAAATGAAAGGTTATTTTCCAGTTTAGCCACCGAAGTGAGGATTCAATTATTTGAATACCTCTGGTAGTAAGACATTTCTAATATTTATCTTCCTGCTGCTGGAGACACAAGACTTATCTGCTGCTCTGGTAGGGAAACAAAATTTAAAAAATCTGAACATGCAGGTCCATTGTATCTGTTTCACAATAATTATGCAGCGTGTGAATCAATGTACACTTTCATCTAACGCAAAGCCTGCTACCTGGAAACACACAATTACCATAATACCTTGCTGGTTAAGCATACAGTGAGACTGTGATTATGCAGAGCTTTTGGAGAACTTTATATATAAAATTATTCTCAAGAAGAGGAAACCGGGGTGGGGGGGGGGGGGCGGAGGGTGGAAGGAAAAAAACCCACAACAACAACAACAAAAAAAACTGAAGTAAAAAGCTAAGCCAGCACATTATCTAATTCTCAATGTAAAATAATGCAGAACTGCGGAAGACGAACATCTGATTTGTCACATCTGATACGCTAATGTTTTATCCAAAAGGAAGAACACATTGTAACATGCTCATTCATCTGCATAAACACCACCTGGCCCTTTACAGGCACCTACTCAAGTAACAAAAGTTAATGGCAGCCCATTTGTAGCCATTTCACTGGTAGAGAGGGAAAAGGTTGTGTTTGTTTGTGTGTGTGTTGTTTTTTTCCCCCTTCCTCTTCTTTTTAAAGTAAGGTATTTACAGGAGTGTCTGTTGAGGAACAGCTTCACTTTCAGCCCTTGCTTCTCAAACCTCATTCTCAGTCACTGCAAACTAAAAGAAATGCTAGAAAACAGTATTTAAAGCCTATACTCAGCACGTTCACACACACATACACAATCTAAACATACATGCACACACAGTTTTTAAATCCTGCCCATCCACCACTGTGGAGACATGAGAGGACTGTAATGTAAATCTATATCTACCCAAAAGTGCTGCTCTAGTAATGATCTAAATAGCAGCTAGATATGGTTTCTAATGTACAGCTGGGGATGAAACAGACTCATTGCTTGTTATTGGTTTTTTTTTTTTTTTTTTTTTTTTTTTTTTTTTTTTTTTTAACTGGAGCATCGTGGTGGCATGCTTCAGTAAACATGCCTTTGTGCTACATTACACATATGTGTGTATCATCACTTTGCTTTCAGACTAAAATAAAACCTGGGCACCCAATTCACTAAAATAATGTGTACCAGCTCTGCTGCCTTCACAGCAAATTTAGGCGGGAAGGTGTGAAAGCCAAAATAAATAGGTAAATTATGAAGCTATGGAAAATGTTGTGTGGGGTTTTTTTTTGTGTGTGTTTTTTTCCCCCTACTTGTGAAACACCTAGGTCTGTCTGAGCTTCAGTGGCAGCAGGATTAGAAGTCCTGTAGGAGGTGTATCACAATGTGGGCTAACTCTGCTCAGGGTGGAGTGGGATCGGGACAGATGATCTCCATCAGCACTTTCAAGCCCAAATTTTCCTCTGTCTCTGTGCACAGCCTCCTCCTGGGCCTCTTGGCTAAAGGAGTTTCCTTCTCAGCTGTGAGGTATTCCTGGAGCTCTTGAACAATGGTAGCTGTTTCCAGGCATGCGGTGGGGTGACCCAGTGTGGGTGCTGGCTGTGTTTTCTGGCCACCCAAACCAGTCTATGGTGGGCAAGCTGGCCTGAGATGGCAGCTCTGAAAGGAAGAAGGCTGGAGGTCCTTGCATCCACCAGCTCATCCTTCAACAGGGACTTCACGTGTCTGAAGATAAACTCTGGCTGTTGCTTTTGTGTGGGTCCATGTGCACATGTGATTTGCCTCAGGTGCTAATTTGGAGGCTTTGGGGAAGACTGGGAAAGAGTCTTGGCTTTCCACACTCCTCACTGAGAGGGCCAACATACTGTCAAGAGCAGGACCCCTAAACCAAGGCAAGATCACACCAGAGTCCTGGAGCATTAACAGGCCTTACTGTCCCTCACCAGCCCAACTAGAATTCCCACCTATACACTGCCACTGGTCCAGTAGCCCCCAGGAGACTTGATGGGGTGCTGGTGCCATGATCTAGTTGTTTGGGTGGGTTGGATTGGTTGATAGGTTGGACGCAATGATCTTGAAGGTCTCTTCCAAACTGGTTTATTGTATTACTGTATTTGTATTATTATTTCAGCCCTCCTCATGGGAAAGGTGTAATACAGAGCTCCCCACTTGCACCCCAGTGACTCACAGCTATGCTGCTGGAGCAGAAGGTCTGCTGTGAAACTGCAAGAGTTAAAAATAAAGTTGTCCCAGGGTGCCTTGGGTGAGCCAGGTGGGAGCTGTTAGCAATTAAAGAAGATAAATGGGCTTGACGAGCACTCCGTGGTAAATGCTCCTGAATCAACCTGACTTTTTCCTTTATCTCCTCACGGATTGTGATGCCCATAACGGGTGCAGGACAGGAACATACTCATGGAATTCATCTTCAAGGTATGATCATACAGTCTCCCCCTGGACAGCCCTAGAGAGCTGTGAGAAGCTGGTAGCTTTTGAGGGTCTCTGGGTAGAACTTCTAAGATAATGGGTCTCTGGCACCTCCCTTGTGTTTGTGGGAGAAGCCACTTAATGTTCTCTTGGGTCAGCTCAGCATTAATGATAATTTTTTATTTTCTGTTAGCACTGCCCCAAACAGTACTTTTAAAGAGTCCTTTTTATTAGAATATGTATGCTAAAAAAGACTCTATAAGAATCAGTGTAGGTTTTCCATATTGCTATGGTATCTACACATAGCAAGGGAAAGAGGTAGGAGGAAAGAAGAAATGAGGGGGCTCAAGCCTAACACCAGAAGCCTTGACTCCACTTGCCACAAAACTACCAGGTCTAATTATTCTCCCTTTCACTTTCTCATATGAGAAAGTGAAAGATTCTCACACTCCCCCTCTTGCTCTTTCTTTCTCTCTTTTTGATACTCAGAGACCTCTTTAGTCAGTCACCATTGCTGTAAGTTTCTTTAAACTGTGAGCAGATAAATCATCCCAATAATGGGAGATCTCTTTGTCAGAAGAGCTCCTGGGGATACAGTCTCTGACTAAATTGGGAGTTGCTAAATTAACAAAACTCTGACTAAACCCCCACAAATTTTGGCTTGTAGTAGAAATTCTGTTTTAGCAGCAGTTGTTAGATAAGAATACTAAATATGTAAGTCTGTGGTCCTGGGTTAACAGGACAACATTGTCTCCCACACACCCTGCCTCTCATAATTATCCAACCTTGGGGCAGATCTCCAGGTGGTAATCTTGGAAGAGACTCGCTTTGCTCTGGACAAAACCTGGCCCGCCAGTAACCAGCACAGCAACAGCACAGCTCTAATCTGTTCCCCTGAGGTGACATCACCACAGAGAGCACATACAGGACACCGGAACACAGGCCCCAGCTGTCCGCAGGAAGCAAATACATCAACATAGCAAATATACCATAGGGGAAAAGAAATATGTATAGAAAACTCTCTTAACAAGCCTCAAGCCTAAATTGAATCCTCTTGTTATTTTTCTTCTCATTATCTCAACCCTTTTGTCTCCTGCCAAAAGTGACTGTCTTAGGAGAGCCTGCTTTTTGAGCTGCATGTTGGTCACCAAATGTGGACTGTTCTGGGTTAACACAGTCCTCTCTACCCACACAGACAGGAGGGAAAGTAACACCCCCACCCCCCCAGAAAACACCCAAAACCCCAACAAAACAAAACCAAACCCCCAAACCAACTCTCTGAGTTGTGATAGAGTTGAGATAAAGAGTTTTACTGGAAATGATACAATGCACGGTTACCTTAGCCCATTTGCAGAAAAGTGCATCAAAATGCAGAAGCAGCAGCAGAAGCTAGCAATAAAATGGCTCCCCCCACCCAAGCATGCAGAAGCCAGCCCAGTGGAAAAGACCAACACCCCAAAAGCCAGCAACTGGACCAGGAAGCCTCTCATGTTGCAAGGTAAACTTCAACCCCCATGACTCTGCTCCAGCCAGATTGTTACTTTTGAAGCTTGCAGGGCGGCAGCAAGGTATTGTGTATCTTCAGCAGATTCAGCTGAACCCATGACATCTATACATTTGCTATGGGTTGAAATTCCACACCCAACACTAAATTTGCTAGGCCAGCTCAGCTGGAAGCAAATTTTGTCAAATAGAATTTAAGAATACTGTGATCTCTGTGTGTGTCTCGCTGGCATTTTTGACTTTAGCCTGCATCCTTGCTACTCTTAAACCTAGAGATCCCCAAAGCGTAGACACCATTTAAACTAATTTCCTGAAATTGGTTTCACTTTTGCACTTCAAGAGTACACAGGCTCTTGGGCACATATAGAAGTCCTGTGTGGGGCAAAAGGGACACTACCACCACTGTTCCCTTTGCATACCTTGATCTAAAGAAAGGCTGTTGCTTAAAGCGCACTTACAGAGCAGCAGAAGCTGAATCCAGAGTACATCATAGCTACATGTATATTTGAAATAAAAATCTCCCTGTTAGCCTAGTCTGCTGAAGAAAGGAGAATGTCAAGAGAATACTTATCTTTTTTGCCTGTGATGGAAAACAGATCTGAGATCAATGGGAGTCCTCAAAGGGGAGTTGAGAGGGTCCCTTTAAGAGTAATCAATGTTCTGTTTTTTTTTGTGTGTGTGTGTGTGTGTTTTTTCCTCCCTTTTTCCAAGGGGAAAATAGTTTGTTTTTTTTTTACTCTCCAAAGAAGTGCTGTTAGCTCTTTTACTGTTAATGTCATATTCTATCAGTTGTTATTATTCCTATTGGTAATAAAGTGTCCACAGCACTTTACAGAGGAGCCACATAGCTTCTGCCCCAGAAAATCACCTTGCCTCCCTCTTTGGAGGGAAGGAAGTAGAGAACCTGCTGTGATGGCTAAGGAATGGCAGGGGCTCATCCAGGTGGAGCAGAATAGGAAGAGTGATTGTGTAAAGAGGATTATGTCTTCCTTTTAACAAATAAGGGGAGCTCTGGCATTATGGTAGCACATTTGGACACTGGCAGACAGAGACTCCTTCCAGGTAGAAAGCTGACCAAACCCGGTATAAAGAAGGTGGCCTTGTACTTCAGAGGTAAGGAGGGGCCTCATCCAGCATTTCTTCTGCTGGCCCTGCCTCCATCAAGGTTTAAAGACAAATGCATTTTTAAGTGCCAGGTACTTGGGATTTTCAAAGCACATAAGGAGTTCTGTGTCTTCACATGCTCACACACCTTTAGAAATGTCTCTGCTGATTATGTAACTATAAATACATAAGAACAGAACCCACATCGCTGGACAGACTCAATTAAAACCTGTGAGGCACAGCCTCTTCCTGGTGAGTGTGGTGCTGGTGACCTGCTTTCCCTCTCTCTGCAGATCCCACACAGTATGCCATTAAGACACCCTTCTTTCTCTCTTCATATTATCCTCATACAGCTCATGACATCAGGTTGGAATGTGAAACTCTTTCTCCAGCTTTGTAGCTCTAGTCTTGGACTCATGGATGTTGCTTGCACCCTCAGTAAGAGTGAAGCACTCAAAAAGCCCAGTTCAGAATGCAAATGAAGCAGAGTGCAATGGCCTGAGCAGGAACTGTGTGACTGGCACAGCCACAGTGGTGGCTGAATGAACTCTGAGCCTCATCTAGAAATAAAAAGCTTCATTTGTGCTCTTTCATGCATGCAGTTATGGATGCACACTTGCATGCTGAAGTTTAAATAAATTCTACTTGTTGCTAACAAGTAGACTATGTCCAAAAAGTATGTAACTCTGTTCTGCAGGAGTGTCACCACAGTTAGCAGCTAAGCATGAGAAGTGATTGCTTTTTCGAAGCCGATATTGTTCTTACTGTTACCTGCTGCAAGTATGAATCTGGTTATTGCAATTATTTATATCCCTTGCTCATCTATAAAATTGAAACAATCCTATCTGTGACATTAGATCAGAATCTAGCCCACTGATTCCCTCATTAGAATGTATTCAGTAAGCAGTATCAAATGTTATACATGGGGGCAAACCCCATTGCTGAGCACTTACCCTATCTTGTTCCTTAGAGATGAAATGGAAGGAATTCACAAGCAGCTCTACAGTCTCCTAGTGAAAATAGACTATTATGAACAGCCAGTCATATGCACTTCTCTTCTGGGTTTAAGTAGATTAAATGATGTGTTATTTACAAGGAAATAATGTTTTAGAAATCACTGGAACTTATGGAAAGCTCTTTATTTGCAGCTCTCTGTACAAGCTGTGTTCCATCAAGAAATGCTGCTGTCTTGTTATGTTTAGGCTGGTATAACTGCTGTCTTTTTGGAACAAAGGAGCAATTAGAAATCATTTGTTATAAAAGCCTCTTTCCTTCTGTTATAAGAGCCTTTGTCTTTTGCTGACCCTTTTGAGAGTTGCAGTTTTGCAAAAAAACCTTGAGAGAAGGAGGCTTTCTTGTCTTTAATCTAAGAGCAAAGTAAGAGCCTAAGTAACTGTCTATGGTCCCACTTTAATCAAGTTAATGCAGCCTGCTAGACTATAGGCTTTGGTTAGTACAAAGAGATACTCAGATGTAAGCTCATGAGTGGATACTTTCACAGGGCATTCGACTAAAAACCAGCTCTATGAGATAAGAGATCGAGTCCAAGAGGAGTCAATGACATGGCATAACAGGAGACTGATAGGGACTGGGAAGGATGCTGGGGTGCTCTGGAGGAGAGGTGTAGTGGCAAAAGCCAGCTGGACTCTCTCTCTGGCATAATTTCCTTTATAAGGTGCTTGTGAAAAAGAAGTGCACTGTGTTGGACCTTTGTTTAGTTCAAAGGTTTTTACCTCTTTATTCTAAAGCCCCATTGTGAATTCACAGGGCTTAAAATATGTATCACTGTCCCTTTCATTTTATCCTTCTGAAAGAAATCAAAGGCAAATAAAAAAAAAGTTTGGTGGGTTGTGTTTTTTTTTTTTTTTTCTTCCTTTCCAATGAGCCTAGTCTGTTTGAAATTTTGTGCTGTTGGTACATGTGATCTGCCCATATTGTGTGTTCGAGAAAATACTTTTGGATTTTGTGTACAAGTTGGGTAGATGTTACACTTTAAGAAAATAAAAAGGGAGGGAGGGGAAAAAAAATAAAAGGGAAAAAAAAAAAAAGAAAAGGGAAAAGAGTTCCAGGTAACTTCTAGGTCAGCGGAGTGGTCTTCCTACTCTGTTCTGCAAAGAGCATCTTTGAAATGGGTTTTAAAATAATAATAATTTTTTTTTTAATAGAAAAACTTTCCACTCTCCTTTTTTTTTTTTCTCTCTCCTGTGTTATAAAATGAATGGACATTCCTTTGACATTTCTTTAATTACTACAATCCTTCACCTTAATTTTTATCAGTAAATTATATTGTGTGAAACAATGTAATTCAAACACAAATGCGTTTTCTGCTTTCCAGATTCTTAACCTAGGCGGAAGAAGCAACAAATAAGACTGAAAGCACAATAAAATCCACAGGGTTTCTCTCTGCTACTTTCCACAGATAGTAAATACACTAATGCAGCTGCATTACTCCACATCATATGCAAATGAATTTTGTCATGAACATTACTAATCATTTAAGGATACCTGGTTTGCTGCTGTAGGCAGCTTTCATTTAGAAAGAGAGGAGAGAATTGTCTGCTTTCTCCATTCGCAGGGCACTTGGTGCTCTCTGCCGACATATAATACGTAGTTTAAATTCTTTTATCCATTCAATACATTTAAAGCATAATCTCAGTGATTGACAGTTTTCATGGAAAAAAATGAAATGATCTGGTTTTGTTGTGAAGACAGAATAATCTGTTAACAGAACAAAAATATTGGTGACACCACAGTGTTTCCCAGGGAAATATTTTGTGCATCATCCTGGGATGTGAATCAAAACAATCATGACAAGTGAATGAAAAGAAGAAAATTAAGATATAGCTACAAACAAAAGCAGCATTAATAATTCAGGTAAATAAACTTCAGTATACAGAAAGGAAGCATGCTGTCAAGGTGATGGAGAATGTTTCCTCAAGTACAGCACATCTAGGCAGCAGAAAAATATATAGTGGTTTAATGTTTTGCATTTCCACGAGGACTTTTTATACCACTCATTTAATTCTTCTTGTTATGTTTTCCCAGGCAATACTATTTAGTGTGATTTGTAAGCTAAACCCATTTAAATGAGTTTGATTTTTAGTATGGTGAACTTTATTACAAAATTAAGGTATGGAGGATGACTGCACTAGAAGTGGGCTGGGTGTTACTCTTCTTCTTTGATATACTGCAATTTATTGATATTCAGCTTTAATTGGCATGCAGCTAGATCTGCTCTTCTGACTCTAGGAGGAGCTTGGGTCCTCTATTGGGATCTTTAAATAACATTTTAATATTCATGGCAATTTATTTTTAATTAGCTGTGTAGTTGGGCCCAAACTCCACCCAGATGCAGGCAAGCTTGCCAGTGGTGCTAGTGCAGTGTGGGACACTGTCCCGGTTTGCTTCTGCTGTTCTGCATTGCCTGCCCCTGGGAGTACTTCTCTGCCTGTAGTGGAGATTCCCACCACCTGCTGGGACTGCAGTCCTGACTGCCAAACTGGAGGAAACCGGACAGTGAGGTTGTGCTGCAAGAACAGGCGTTTGACTGCCCTGGGACAGCCACAGCTGCTCCTGCCCCACAGAAGAGAGCAGAGACAATCCACCTCCATCCCCTTCCTGGGAAGCGGACTTTAGCTGGTGGGAGGTGCCTCTAATGGGGCTCATCATGCAGGGGTCTTTCTTGTGTTTGCTATGAGCAACTTCTAGGCATGGGAAAGAGACAATAGGGAGTGGGAAACATCAATGTAATTTTTGTTTTCCTGTCTGCCTTCCAGTCACACCTCATGTCAGGTCATCCTCCGTAGCTCCATTGCTGTTCCCTCCTAAAGCATGTGTTCTTACTTGCAGTTAGTGTTTTCTCTTTACATTCTCATTTAGGGCAGCATGTGTAAAAGGCCCAGGTTTGTTCAAGGTTTCAAATAACTGCATACAGCTTATGAGATGCATTAAATATTACTACACTAGGAAAAAAAAAAAAAAAAGGCCACAAAACAAACCCACCAACTGCAGGAGAGAAACAATTTGTACATGTGACTCCAGTGCAAATTCAACTGTTTCAGTGTTTATAAATATTTCTCTGTGGAGAGAAGCTTGTGTATTATAATAATTATGCATTAGTGCCTCATTAGTAGGGGGTAACATCCGTGCTGTTTTGCTTTTCTCTAGTGTATTTTTGATAAGTTAACATTAAAAAAAAAAAAATCATCTTTTTTAGCATAACCAGGAGATTGTGCATGCTGGTGTCTCTGCCTGTCTGGGTGTGAGCATCCCCATGGGCAGGGGAATGGCACTGCACCTTGCTCACAATCTGTCATGGAGGGAGCTGCTGGAGCTGGATATGGGGAATCCATGGGCCTGTACCGTGCATGTCATTTTGGTTACCTGGACTGAAGGGGAAGGAGGGGCTACTTTCTATCCCACAGTGTTTCTGCCCATGGGTTTATGTGGGGTAGTGGCAGCCCCCTGTCTGTGCCATGGCTTACAGCCCCTTACTTTCCGACTGACAGAAAGCGGGGCACAGTGGGTGGCTGCTGGAGCATAGCCACGGCCTTGGTGGCCTTTGTACAGATCTGCATGATAGACTTGGTCTCAGGCATGACTGACCAGCCCATTGCTCTATCCCAGCTCTGTGGAATGATTTGATGGATGAAATGTGTTTTTCTGGGTGCTGATTTGCGGTAGCACTTGAGATAGCAAGTGTTTGTGAAGGGAAGATAGTGGTGTTACATATCCTTTAAATTCTCTCACTTGACTTTCACTAATGACTGGGAAAGGACACCTTGACACACCTTTTCATTTTATTTTTTTTTCCACCTTCTTAAACAATAAAAGCTGATTAAATGTCTTTTCAACTATGTTTATGGCAGAAGCTTGTCTGCATATGGACCACACTAATCCTTGAAAGAGACAAATCCAAGATAATGAAGAAATAAAACACTTTAGAGACTTTCCTTATTGTCAGTCCTGCTATCAGAATTATAATTACATTATGGAAAGGAAATTAGTGCTAATCTGAGAGGAGCAATTCTACTGTAAATTCTACTCTGTCATTAATTTCCTTTTTGCACTCTAAGTCAAGGTTGCAGTTTATAGAATCAGAGGGAAAGAATATGCTTAACTAACCCTTTCTGTTTACAGACGGCAAACTGACTTTGGAGCAAATTGTCGTCTTATTGTTTAGAAAGACAAAATAGTACCTCAAGGAAAAAGATACTAATTGATGGCTTTCTAAATAAAGCATGAGCATGGAGTTATACTAAATTGGTTGTCTTGTGCCTCAAATTAATCTCTTCATTATATGGCACTAGGCTGAGTATTTCGTGTTTCAATCCATCTTTTAGAACAGCATTTGATTAATCAACTTAATGATGACAGTTTTTAGCTCATGACAAATGATACATTTATGCAGGCAATGTTTCAGATGATCCATGCTATTGTAAGCAAAAAGAAAAGAAACATCAATTTAGAAGATTAGATTATTATGCCATGCTTTATACTCTCTCTAGTTTCTCTAAGGAAAAAAAGTGAGGTTTAGATTATAAGTAGACTGCCACCTGGAACTAATAATATTAAATAAAATTTATATATTCAGTGCCTGCTTTTCCCCAGCAAATATTTTGCTTAAGATAAAGTGTTAAATGTATATTCAGTCAAATGGGAACTTAATAAAAAATAGAAATCATTGCAACTGATGATGTCATCACAGGTGACTGATTCAGAAAGTTAAAACATTCTTAGCAATGCATCCATGTGTTGCGTTAGACACAAACTAATCCTTCTTCACATGCAAATAGAACTGGGTCTTATTTTATAAGATGATAAATCAGGCAGTGAAACCTCAGCAGTAAAAAATGAGGGGTGACAGCCTCCATCTTGAAGCCCTTGTCAGAAGATGTGAATTGTTACCTTTGGAATGGATGACAGGGCACATTATCACTGGTACAGAAAGACTCCTAAACCATAGCTGACTCCTTTCACTTGCGTGTAACATGGAGGAACCCAACTACTTCATGGGAGGAGCTTATGTGGAACTGAACTCCTCTTTACGGTTGATCAACAGTACAAAATAGTGTGTGTTTGTACATAATGCTTTCATCACCAGTAGCTGCAGAAGCAAATATTTAGTGACAAGCATCAAAGTGTCATCATAGTGACACTTTGTGTTGTCTGACATATTGAATATATTCTCAGGCAATGTTTAATATTTCCCTAATTCCTGCCTCCAACCCCTCACCCCTACTCCTTCCCTCCCCCCCCCCTCCCCCCCCCCCCCCGCCTTAGATGTGACATGGTAATCTTGTAAATTTCCAGAAAGTGACACATAGGCATAAGCTTCAAATTCAGGTTGCTACTCTCTAGCCAATGCATTTTTCATAATGGGAAAAATTATACACTTCTGTGATACCAATAATAATGGGTTTAAAGACATTAAATCTCTGGCATTGAAAGAATCATCTTTTCAGTTAGCAGGCCACCGCTGTTTGAACTCTGCAAGTTTCATGACTGGCAAAAGGGCTGCTCTTAAAGAGGTCTAAATATTTAATAGGGATCAGCAGATCTGTGTAGAACAGAATATCCACAGGTGGGTCAGAAGTAATGCTAGTGAGAAAAAAACAACAGCTCCAAGGGGCTTTCTAGTTTCCTTCCCTTGCCCTGAGTGGGCACAGACTGCAGGTCAGCAGCAGGTTGCAGAGCTGGTGTGGGCAAAGAAAATTAAAGCACTTAGGAAAAAATTATTGTAGTCTTGACTGGCACGTGTGTTGTGTCACTGTTTTTTTCTTCATGTTGGAGATAAACCCTACCTGGGTTCCATCCCCTCCTGAGGTTTCCTATTTGCTTCAGTCATTTAGGAGTGGAATAAATTACATGGGCTCTTCTTCTGCCACCTGTCTACCCCTTTCTCCTCTCTTTCATGCACCCCAAGTCAGTTTTTGCAGTGCTTCCCTTTGTGTGGAGAAGCCTGGAGCTGCTTGTGGCTGTCCTGTGGGGATGAGCCTCAGTGAGGCTTTTGCTGGACATGATACTGCTGGTACATCTGAACTTGGCAAGGGCTCTTGGGCCACAGCGTGTGTTTGTGCAGTGGCAGGAGAGAGTGTGGGTGAAGATGTAAGCAACACTGGAATTAATTTTTTTTTTTAAATTTAATAAATAAATAAACATTAGGTTAAAATATATGAAGTAATTTGGGCACCAGAGTTTTGTCAGGCCTTGCAATAAACTTCTTAATAATATTTATAAATGAATAATAGTAAGGAAAGGATAAAAATAGGTGATGGGAGTGCAGGTCAAGTGCAGCTGGCTAGCATACAGTGCTGTGAGCACTGCTGCGTTCAGGAGGAGCCCCATGGAGCTGGAGGTGAACATAAGTCCCTGCCACAGGGAGTGGGTCCTGGCTCTTAGAGGCACCATGGGAGAGTCCCTGCAGTGTAGAGGGGACTCCTGAGGATTGCATGAGCTTGGGCAGCAGTTCCTGTCCCATGCATTCATGCAAAGCAAGACCCTGGACAGGATTGCTGCTTTCTGTGTGGACAGAGAGCTCTGCAGGTGACAGAAGGAGAGGGCTGTTACGGCCTATTTAGGGCCAGCCCTAAGGCTGGTTGTGGCCAGTGGTTCTGGGCGCTGCTGTGGCAGGGAGACAGCCTGTCTGGTTGCATGTGCTGACCTTGCCCCATGTATACTACTGTTTGTTTGAATATGAACACCTTCACAGGTTTCTTTAAGTGTTTCAGATTAGTTTGATCTCTGATGGTGTTAGATCACATTCAGGGTTTATTGATATGAACAAGACATCGTTTGATCACCAGTGTCCATAAGCAGAGGATTGTGTAACCCTTATCTTTTCAACACACAGGTAGACAAATAAAATGGTACGGTCAAAAAGGGCAGAGTATTGGACTGTTGTCACATAGTGTGATGCTGTGCTGGCACCCTGCTTCTCTGTGCTAGTGTACTGCAAGAATCTAATTAATGTAATTTTTAAGAAAGCAAAATATAGGGATACTGATTTACTGGATTATATTTTCTGTAGGTAAGAGATTATTTAAAAAACACACTAATGAAGTAATATGGTACAATGTCATGAATTATACTTGTGGCAGAAATGAAAATAGCATCACTTAGTGAGAAACATAATACCATTCTTCAC
>CM066588.1:20562143-21022143 GCA_033816785.1 Picus viridis | reverse complement strand
CCCTTGTTAACAAAAGCTAATGCTTCTGATAATTATGAAAGTTGGGATGGGCTTTGTTGGCATTGGTTTGGGTTGGTTTGCTTCAAATTCCTTGTTTACAATTTGTTTTGAGAACAGCAGTTAATTGATCTACTTTCTGGTGATCTGTGCAAGGAAAACCACTCCATTTTTGTAAATGCAGGTAAATTCAGCTCTTGGGATTTGAGAGACAAATCTCCCACTCCCCTCCTTTCTACCTCTTATACCTCTCTGATTCCTTACTGATGCTCCCTGTTTATGCATGATAACGTGCTGGGAAACAGGGTTATCCTGCTGGGATTGGGTAGGACCCTTTATTCAGCTCCTCTCACTGCAAGACAGGCAATTTTAGCTGGAGTAATTGGGGAGGGTTGTTGAAGGCAGACTAAAGGGCACTCCAGTTTGGCTGCTTTCCTTAAGCAGCGGCTGAGCACAAGGAGGTGTCCCTAATTTAACTACACCACAGCTCTGACAGGAAGTTAACAAGGCAATAGCAGAGAAGAAATTTCAGAAATCCTCTTTTTACTTCGAGCTCGTAAATTCATTGCCAAGTAATGTCTGTGGCATAAAACAGCTGTGAGAACATTGCCAAAATCCATGAAAGAAAGAAGTGGCAGAGGTAGCCCTGGCAGCTGTCTCCCTTACCCTGCCCAGCAGCCTTGTCAGGGCCCGGCAGCCATCCAGCCCAGTCAAGAACAGGGCTGCTCAGGGATGGTGAGAGGACAGGGATAGCCTTCTTTTATTGGCTGTGATGTTAATGGTTTCTTTCGTCAGTGGAGCTTTGTAGCTTTGTTGGAGTATGACCAGCTGGAGCTTCCTTGGTCACAGGGTTTGCTCTTGGGCAGTGCAGCAGTAGGGACACAGTGGGGCCAGGGAAATTTAAAAAAAATCAAAACTTTAGCTCCATCCTGAAATCCTGGAGCTAAAGCTTGTGTGGAGGAGAGGCCCTGAAAAGAAAGATGGGGTGAGAGAGTGCTGGATCCCTATTCTTGCAGGCTGTGTGGACACACTGGGACACAGGACAGGCCACCAACTCTTCCAGTGGGCTCAGCAGTGAGCCAAAATGCAACACCTTCTGACCCTTGTTTGCAAGTTTTTCAGTTGGGTAGTTGCCCTAGAGACTAGGGATATACTGAAGTGGAAGTAGCAGAAGCAGGAGAAAGGGCTAGCAAAATATGGAGTAAGATCTTGAACCCTTTCAGCTGCACAAAATTATAATTTTAATTTAAGAAATGCTGGAATCAAAATTATTGCAAATGCCTTCTCAGATCCAGGGTAGACTTTCAGATGGATACTCTGAAATAATAGATCCCTGGACTCACCAGGCAGGTCACAAGGATCTTTAGAAGTCAACATTTAGGATACAGAAATTTAGTCTTGAATTTTCAGGAGGAAAACAGAGAGACAAATAGTTTAGTCAAGCAGTATTGTGTAGAAGTGAGAGAAAATATCCTAATCTATCCTGGAAATGAAATGAAAATGGGATCAAATGGCAAGTGTGTGCAGGTACTATATTGCTGGCCATATTTTAGTGTGGGAGAGAGCATCCTTTTCAGAAGGTATCATGTAAATAAATCCTGCTGTGAACAGTACAATCCTTTGTGTCAAGTTGATCGCAAATCCTGGTATTCATCTTCAGGGAGGAGATGATGTATGTGACTGAACACCTGCAACCACAGAGCTTTTATAGTGGAAATTCTGCTTGCTGACCCTCTTCCACTCAGGAGCTGAATTTAACGTGTGTTGTATTCCTAAAAGCAGTAGATCAAAGCAGCACTTACTTACTCTGCAGACCCATTTCCTGTATTCCAGTCCTATTTGCTTACTTTAGTAGCAGAGTTAGGGTTTTCATGTTATTTATTCTTGATACAGAACCAATACAGCTACACAACAGTAATCAGATTTTTATTCTAGTGATTGTGGTATTGTTAGTATGAAGGGGAAACAAATTTCAGTTGCAAATCTAGTGATGGTTCTTGGTTAGAATTCCTGTATTTCTCTGTCTTAAAGAGTATGCAGGTAGAGGGGAGGACAACATCCAGACTCTGAACTTTTATTATGGGTGCTGAAGCACATGGCAGGAGGAGCTCAGTCTGATTTGCAGGCTCTAAGATGAGGTTGCAGTGGCTACAAGAGGATGTTTGTAAAAAGCTTATAAACAGATTTTATTTGTAAACCTCTGAGACTCATTAAAAATGAGGCTGCACTGTGCTGGTTTATGATGCCACTTTTTAGAGCTGACCCACAGTTTGTGCAGAGTACTGTCTGAAATCTCCAATTTATGTTTTAAAATGTCAGAAAATTGTTGGTTTAAAATACTGAGCCCCAATATCTATGTCTTCTACTGAAACCTGGTAGGCTGATGCAGCTCTGTGGGGCTGTGTGGGTCCTGCAGCTGATGAGGTACCTGTGTCAGGCTTAGCTTGCAGCCTGCTCTCTCCACCTGTGCCTCCCAGAGCACATTCTGTGTCAAGAAATACCTACAAATTCAAAGGTATTTAGAGTACTTGGTGTGCGTAGTGTGACCAAGGTGGGTATAGTACCATCTGCAGGAATATCACAGCTATATCAAAGACACTGCTATCTCAAAAAAGATTACCTCCCTCTTGAACCAACACTGGAGGAAGTAAAGCAGAGTTAATTTGACCATTAATGTGGTAAAGAGTTCTCACCTGGAGGAAAGTGTGATGCCTTGCTTTCCCTTCTGTTCATTGAAGAGGAATTTGATCTACTACAAAAGTGGAAGAAGGTAGAACCAAAAAGAGAATACCTTTTAAATGACATTTTAACATGAATTTCAACTAGAACTGGAATACTTTGCTGACCATACCTAAACCGTGTTACAGAATAAGACGTTGCTTTATATCTTTTCTTGACCTTCAGCCTCTCTGTGGAATGAAATGCATTGGGGTTCTTAGTAGCCATTTACCTCCAATGTATTGTCAGAATTTCAGTTATTCCTGATGGCTTGCAATGTTTATTCATAACTATAACAGACCATTATTTTGCAGTCATTAAATAATGATGACACTCTGCCAGAGTCATGCTGGTTATTCTCAGCAAAAGTCAGAGGAATTTTCTGGTAGAGCAACATTTAAGGTGAAATGCAGTATCGAGAGCAGCTTCAGAGATATGTGATTTTCTTTGTGATGTCTTAACTTGTTGAAGTTGCTCCCTGCACAGGGACAAAGTTGGATTAAATAATCTTGTTATGCTAATACAAAAGGCATTCGATGATTTATAACAATGGTTTTAATTCTGAAATTCCAATGAGCAGCTTATTGCTGTGAGTGCAATAGGAAAATAAACCTTCTATTGTCAAGAGGAAATTCATGTTGCTCTTGCTTAATCCCTGTGTCTCAGTGATGCTTGCAGACAAGGACACAGCCCATGGGAGTGCACACACACTCTGCGGTGATGGGCATATGGAAGACTGGGAAGGAAGGGCTGCACCCAGTGGCCTGCTCAGGAAGGAAGGAGCGGTGAGCCATGTGCAACTTTTAGCAGTAACTGGAAGCCAGAAAGAAGAATTCAGTAAAGATTACTTCAGAAAGTAGTAGCATATGATCTAAGGTCACAACACATTTACCTTTTTCACTTCAGTTTTCTTCTAAAACCATCTTGTACTTGCCTTTCTTCACATCTCTGTAATGACGTACAGCTACAGGGCTAACTCATTCACATTTTGCTATCTTATTGTCTTTGGCAAATATGTCTGAAGGGGCTGCAGGGCTGAAAAGGACTCCTCAGCGAAAGCTATTGTGACAAAGTAACATAAATGAGAAGAATCTTGCACGTATGAATGTACTTTGAAGATGTATTGCTTTGGCAAGCTGTAATGCAGCTTTGGCTGCCCAAGCTGATTCGAGAAGCTTTCCGTGTCATTTTTTCTCCTGTATTTTCCCTTTTCTTTGAGTTGCCCAAGTTTGTTCTCACTTTTGACTTCAAAATTATTCAGAAGCACCCTGATGATGCTCTAGCTTATTCTTGAGCTTCCAGTCAGTGAGAGAGTAATTGTGCTTGTAGTGTAAGGGGAGATTGCTCTCTGCAAAGTGCTCTCCCACTTGTATTGCTGTGCTTCAGAACTAAGACAAAGTGGTGGGTGCTCTATTGTAGACTTCTAAACTTCCTGTCATAGTCCATATTTTGCCTAATAGGTTTTTCGAGGGAGTGTATTGATTTCACTATAGAACAACTGTGACCTTTACATGCTGCTGTACATTGTGTCACATTGTGATAGCCCTGCTGAGTCCTCATAGCCCTGACCCCACATCCAGATGCACATTTTAAAACCCTGTATGTTTGCTCCTAGTGGGTTGGAGGGGAGGCCTCAGAGTTATAAATGGTCAGCAGTCTTCTACCATTTGCACTGCTCAGAGGTTCAATATTGCAAGCAGTGATCCACCTGCACTCTTCCCTGGGTCCTGTGCAAGCAGGTTGTAATTATGGAGACCCACAAGTAGGTGAGAGCAGGGGCTAGAAGTGTGCTGGTTCCACTGTTCAGTTGCAAGACCAAGGTTTTTGTACCCAGATGACTTGCATGTTGTTCTTGTTTTGTCACTGCTGAGCATGAGTAGAAGTCCATACCTGCATGCTGGCACCATTTTGGATGTTTTCTTCTTCTTGCTTCTGTCTGTTCCACCTCCAGGGCTGCTATCACCCAAATATCAGTAAACAGAATGTCACTAATGATGGAGAAAACTTGCTCCTGAGTTGTAACTGTCCACGGATGATACATTGGACACAATGATCTCGGAGATCTTGTCCAACCTGGTCTGGTCTGGTCTGGTCTGGTCTGGTCTGGTCTGGTCTATTCTATTCTATTATTCTATTCTATTCTATTCTATTCTATTCTATTCTATTCTATTCTAATATCAGCCCTGTGGATGTTGAAGGAATGGAGCAGCACCTGTGCACACCTGTGGCAGATCATCATCTAGGGCATCTGCAGCTTCTACTGAATGCCAGTGTGTGCTCAGGAACCAGGTCACAGCAATTCATTCCTGCCTGAAACTGGCATCCTCTCCTCTTTTGGGGATGGTTTCAAAGATAGGTTGGTAAATGCTCAAAATGGTGACTTTCACATGTTGTTTTTGTTACATGTTACTGAATAACACAAAAAACACTCTAAAGGTTATTGCACATGAATTTGTCTTAATATAACAATCAGTGTGAAGGATTGTCAGCATAATGAACACATGAGATTAGCTTGGTAATAACTAAAGTATTTTGGTTTGAAACACCCTGCAGAGTTTCAAGGGAAACTGGAAACTGTTGCCTCTCCTCCACTAGTTTAGACATATGTATTTATATACATATCTAGATCCACAGATTAAACTAAATGGGAAAGAAATGGAGATCATATTGAACAAACATGAACTGTGAGACATAACCCATACTAATAGTATTAGATCTGCAATACCAGCTCATCAGCTGGTATTCAAACACATTGCTTCCTTCCAGAAATTAAACAAGAAGACAAAATCCATCCTAATTTACTGTGAATTACTGAGGGTTGAAAATTTGGAACTGGCTTGGAGCCTGGGAGATCAGGAATTTTGACCTGAAGCTGATAGGTACTGAGTACATTGAGCATTTGTTATGGAAAAGACCTGAGCATTGCCAGCCATTTAACAGGTATATCAACTAATCTGATTATTGATAAAAAAAGTTGGGATTAATACAAAACCAGGTGTAAGTGCTTTTTAACTAACAAATCTTGGCAGTTTCACTCTTCATTGTGGATCTGCTTAGAAATACTTTCCCCCAAGTTTTATTGATTTCTTTGCCTGAGTGTAACCAACTCTACCTATTAGTATAATCATAGTCCAAGCTGGCAAGTAAATTGCTTGTATTGATTCCTCTACAGTACAAAATGCATGTTTTGAGAATTAGTGGGATTATAGTTAAAATCCTACAACTGAGGTAGAGTCTTGCCCTAGCAATTTTGAGAGTAGTTTAGCGCAAGCGAAATGCAGTATGGGACAGTGTTTCCACTTCTACTGTGAGCTTAGTGAAAATGACCTAGGAATATCAAGGGCTGAATAACTGCTGACAAAATAACTGGCTCTTCTGTTGAAGAGGAGCTGGCAAAGTCTGGCATTTCTCAAGGCCAATTTTGTTACCTGACATTCTGCCAAACAGGAGCTGTGTGTGACGAGGTTAAGGGCTCATTCAATGGCTGTGAAATCAGCATCAAACAAACAGCCACAGGGAGTGCCAGGCCGTGTTTCAATCCTTTGCCTGGAGTCTCCTAATATTAGGATTACTCTTGACAGACAGAGTAAAGGCTTCCACTGGCCTAGGCAAGCAGGGTGAGCAACACAAAACAACTCACTACAAAGCATGGGGATAGTGACTCAGTCATGGAAGCTGCTAGTGAGCCTTAGCTACCTTTAAGGTCTCTATGTCTTAATTTTATTTTGTCTGAATCCTTCTTCCTCTCATGAAGTAAAACTAGTTATGATAGATTCAGAATCCTTTCCTGAACCCTGAACAAAATAGCAGAATTGGATAATTTAATCTGTCATATAATTAATTGTAAAATATTAAAAAATAGTTATCTATTTAAAATTATTAAAAATTTTACAACCACATAAACAGAACAAAGTTTTGCAACTGCCAGTTGGCTTTGTGACTTATGGGCTACAGCTATTGTTCTACCTAATTACAATGACTTTAGCTAAAACACTGGTTTTAGTAATTGAAAAAGGTTTCTTCTGCAGGTGACCACTTTGTCTGATGGCCAGGCTAACGTGATCTCATATGTGACTCTGTAATTGTAAAGATTGTAAATATGCAATACTCTGTTCATAGATTCATAGAATGGTTTGGGTTGAAAGGGACCTTAAAGATCAAGTTCCAACCCTCTTTCTATGGGCAGAGACCTTCCACATCCAACCTGGCCTTGAACACCTCCAGGAGCGGGCATCCATGACCTCCCTGGGAAACCTGTTCCAGTGCCTCACCACCCTCACTGTAAAGAATTTCTTCTTATATCCAGTCTAAATCTACTCTCCCTATTCACCACTTATGCAGCCAAGCCAACTTCAGGTGGTGAGCTGTGTCTTCAACTGCACATTCAGGGTTGCTCTTTCCAGAAATAAGAGTCTTTGCACTCCTTCAGCTGTCCATATTCCAAGTGGATACCTGAGTTACAGGCAAATTGGATCCCAGGGCAAGTAACATCCAGTGGAGCAGCAGAATATATTAGTTATCTAAATGGCTAGGCAAAAGTTTATAAGAAGTGACATAGTTTATAAGAAGGCAAAATTTGGCTTGTCATGTAACTATGCAGACATAGCACCTGTGACTCAGCAATGTAGAAAAAGTCATATTTAATTCTTTACGTGCATTGCATAGGTGAAATACAGTTGCCATGTGGAGATGTGCCTGGTCTAGTTTTCATCTGTGAAGAAGCTGCAATGAGAAACTCAAGGCTTGATATTTGTTCTTTAGTAGAGGCTTATGTGGTCATGGCTTGCTCTGTATGGGTCACTGGGCAGAAGCTGTCACAGGAGAAACTGCAGACTGATGTTGCAACATAAACACCACACAAATCAGTGTGTGGGTTGTATCTACTTGGTGTAGTGCAGCTGTCTCTGTAAGGTCTGACATCTAGCTAGGATGAGCTTCAGTGGTTACTGGCAGTAGTTTCATAGGGGTGACTGGCAATGCTATTTTTTCTTTATTCGTGTGTAACTGAACTGTGATCGTCTGATAGAGTGTGTTGTGTTCTTACCTGTCCTGCTCCTGTCATGGTGACCACTTTATTGGACCAAGTAGGCAAAGCATGTGCTTACACTCATACAATTGTCATAAAATTGTTACCCAGAAAAGTTAGGTCAAGGTATAGGTACAAACTTACTTACCTACAGACAAATATACAGAACAGTTCCCTGCAGGATACCACAAGCAGGACAATAACGGTTCTATTCTAGTCCAGTTGACTTCTAGAAGCCAAAAGTGAAAAGTCTTGAAAACTGAGCAAAGAGTCATGAGGCAATGTGGTTTTCTTGGATTACTAAAGCAAAAAGCAGCTTGTGTTTTTGAGGAGACAAGAGCAAGCAAAGAGTGAGACATCTTTGCAGTGATAGTTTGGTCTTTCTCCATTAGCTGAATCTCTCTCTGGCTTATGCATTCGTAACAGAACTTTACTTGAACTCTCTGCACACAAAAGAATCTGCTAAAGACAGTGGGAAATAACATATGGATTGAGAAAAATAATAAATAAAGTATAATATGTTTATTCTGGATGCATTCATTTCACCTACCCACATACCTAAAGCACATATCACTGCAGTAGCTTAGCATCATGTCTTATCCCTGGCACATTCATGTTTATGTATTTCTGTTCTGTGAAAAAATGAGGAATATTACACTGTTTCTTTACATTCCATGTATGTCGTATGTTATTTATTCATCCCTTTTTGCTCTTACCTCTAAGAAGTATTTCAAGTAATCCTGACATCTCATCTATACACAAAGCTAGAAAATTTTGCATTTCCAGCAGTTTGACAATCTAGCAAAAGCCTTTTTTTTTTTTTTTTTTTTTTTTTTTTTTTCCTTAAGCTAGTTCATCATTACAAATTTCTGTCATGAAGGAATGTATTTTTGCCCATGCAATCTGAATTCTTGCTTTGTAAAGCCAGGAGCTTCTCCTCTCCCTGTGGAAGCAGTTGCCTAGGGTCAAAGGTTAAATTTAGATTTTTTTTTTTTTTTTTCTGTGACTGATCCCATTATGAAGTTAATTTGATGTCACCCTAAGCCTAGCAAGGACACTGGCCAAAGTGGCAGCAGGAGGGCTGACAGAGATGGACACACAGAGACCAGTTCTGAAATCTAGCTAAGTGGTATGAATGAAAGCTTTGGTTCAGGGTAGATGACTGAGTGGACACACCACTGCATGCCACTTCTCTGAGGTTCAGGTGTTGTCTCACCTCCAGTCCTCAGTGCAGACCTGCAGGAGAGGCTGGGTCTGTGTTTCACTACATGTTAGGATAGGATCAGGATAGGATAGGATATTGGATAGGATAGCGTGTGCTGGATGCATCTTGGATAGGATAGGATAGGATAGAATAGAATAGAATAGAATAGAATGGAGAATAGAATAGAATGAGAAACCAGGTTGGAAAAGAGTCCTTCCAGTGGCTCTGCCCAAAGATCATTGTTGAGTCTTTGTTGAGTCACCAGGAGACACAAGCTTTAGTCTCTCACACACCCAACACTATCTAATTAACTAAAC
This sequence comes from Picus viridis, assembly GCA_033816785.1. NCBI lineage: Eukaryota > Metazoa > Chordata > Aves > Piciformes > Picidae > Picus > Picus viridis. The sequence goes on along the minus strand of CM066588.1, from coordinate 21,012,881 downwards.
CATGGCACCAAGCACCTCATCCAGTCTCCTCTTAAACACTTTCAGCAATGGTGACTCTACTACCTCCCTGGGCAGCCCATTCCAATGGCCAATCACTCGTTCTGTGTTTCTCTATGATGCAGGAGATGAAAAACAGTTTAAGAGCCCCTGAAATAGGCACAGTCAAATCAGCGTCCAAGCAACCCTTCTGGTCTTTTATCCTAATGCACGCAACAAAACTTCATCTCTGTGTTTCTGAGACCACACAAAGTATACATGAGGGCTACCTTTCTCCCCATGCCTTTAAGTTTCACCAGCTGTGCAAAAAATGTGACTGAAAAACTGATGTCCTATCAGTGGTTTATTTTGGGATGATTAGTAGTGTGTGGCTTGATTTAATGTTCCTTCTGGCTTGCTCTGCTTGGCATGCAGAGCAATTGTTTCCAGCACAACTTTTATAGAAGTGTGTTGGTTTGGGGAATATAGGTTAATTTAAGCAGCAAAGAGATTTTTGAGTGCCTGGTGCCCAGAGCAGGGTTTTGGTGCACTCCGTTGCAGTAATATCTGCTTGTTCCATATGCTGTGGTCACAAATTTAAAGCCACTGAAGTCTGTGGGCAGTTTCAGGATGCTTTTGAATGAGCTATCAAGCCCTTGGAGAGCAGAACCACAGCCTTGTCAAGCCAGTTCAGGTCAGGTAATACAATACAATACAATACAATACAATACAATACAATACAATACAATACAATACAATACAATACACCAGGTTGGTCACCCCTCAGTCTCCTCTTCTCCAGGCTAAGCAACCCCAGCTCCCTCAGCCTTTCCTCATAGGGCTTGTGTTCCAAACCCCTCACCAACTTTGTTGCCCTTCTCTGGACACATTCCAGCAAGACAACATCTTTCCTGAACTCTGGGTTGTCTGATGGAAAGAGAAACATCACTGTTCTGAGATGTGAGGAAAGGTAGAGGATGTGAAAGCAATGCTAATTCCTACTTCTGCCTCTTGTCAGGCAGGTGAGAAACGAAATTGAAAGGAGCTGCACAAGGGGCTGGAGAACTTGCAGGGGTTTTTGGTGTGGATTTTTTTCCCCCAAGAGTGTCATATTCAAGCACTCAGTGTGATAGAGTTTGGGGGATCTCAAATTTCCTGAGGCAACTCATCATTTCAATGGTGAATTGCAGGACCTGATCTTTTAGAGAGAAGGAGAGAGGCAGGCAGGCTGCTCAGTGCTGCGGGAAAGCTAGTGCCTTGTGTGATGTCTCACAGTAAGTCACAAGAAAGAGAAGTCTGTGGAGGCTTCTTTTTCAGCTAATCACCAGTGAGCAGACAGGTAATTTTTAATTAGTACTTGTCAAACTAAGCCAAGTTAACCTGGCCAAGGTGAGAGGTATTATATCAGAAACTGGGTTGTCATTCAGGACTTTAATTTTCTGGGCCGACTATAAGGTTCTCCTGTGTTCTGGTATCCTTACCAGATTCTTAAATGCTTTAAAACTAAATGGGACTTGGCATACAAGCACACAGAAATGCCATGACTCTGTAGCCTCCTTCTTTTTAAGTGTAACGCTGCCCAGGGTGGGCTTTCCAGCCCGACACTTGGCATGAGCAGGTTCTGCTCTATAAGTCCTTTTGTATTGTTATGCTGCCCGTTTGTGCATATTGTAAAGTGAGAAGCAAAACACAATCCTTTGTTTATTCTGTAGATGCAGGAAGGGCAATATTTTGACTCTTCTACAACATCCAGTGAAAGTGACAGCATGTGGTAGCTGAGATCAGTACATTTCAGAAGTGAGATTGAGGAATGCTATGTATCTTCAGTATTTTTAAGAGTTTAATGTTGTATAAAATTTTACTAATAAAAACTCTTGATAAGGTAATAAACCTGCCCCCTCCCCCAACTTCAGATTAGCGATTTGCACCTTTTTAAGAATGACCAGTACTCTCCTTGTTTTGATCTCGATCTCCATCTCCATTATTGATATGCATCTTTAAAGAGGTATAACATTTCTCCAATAACTTCTGCTCTCTTTTATTTGGCTGTAAGGATTCGGCGTTACTTTGCCTGTATTGCACTTTCTTACACACAAAGCAAGCTAGTAGCACGCCCGGAGTTTGAAACAATGAGAGTGTGATTCAGCTTATTGCAGCCTAGGCTATCAGAGTTGACTGGTAATCTTGCTGAAGAGTAGCCCTGCAGGTTATTGAAGAAAAAAAAAAAATAGTTTCTGAGAATATATCAACAAAAATTTCTTCATGCTTGAACAGTCACATACCCATAACCTTCTTATTTATCAAACTGGCTCCAGGGAATAGTACAACCTTCAGCCTGCTATCATACAACGAACTGTGCCTGTTGGCAGAGCAAACTTGACTGATAATTCCCAGCCTGCCCTACCTTATCTGTTCAAATTCACTCACCCTGTCTATAGTACCCAAGGAGGCACTTCCTACTACAAGGCCCAGCTGTCAGAGGTCAGTCCATTTAGACCATTTTCCAGCATCCTTAACATGTCTGGGAGGCCTTAGATTTATGGACCCTATAAAAATTTGTTGCTGTGTAAATATTATAAACAGGGCCATGTGGTGAAATACATGTAAGTAATTCCTTTAGCTGAAAGATGCTTGAAACCTCCTTTTAAAATTATTTTATTCTTAACTGTGAAACTGAAACCTTGCCTTTATTTCCTTCCTATTTCATCCTCCCACAAATACTTAGAACAAACTCGTTATCAGACCAAAACCCACCTATGCACTTCCATTATTTTTACTGTTTTTCCTTTCCCTCAGTTAATACTGATTAACACACAGATGGTGAGGCTTGCAAATTAGCTCAACTCTGGGTTTCCACACAGGCTAAATGAGGTGTGGTGCAGGCTGCAAGGCACTATGGCAAGCCACACCTTAATGTTATCAGGGAGCCATGATTGCCCATCTCTCAAGGAGGAACTGTTCTCTAGCATTAAGGGAAGAAAACGAACCTGAAGATGACAGTCTGACTTCTCACAGTATAAGTCAAGGTTCTGGAGAATAATTCTTGGTGAGTCTGTCCCAGATCTTAGGACTTATTATTAAGATTACTCTTCAGTTTTAAAGATGACTTGTCTCTGAATTGGTACCAGGTGTAGGAAGTTTGGCTTCTGAGAATGGCTGAAATGAGAACCCAAAGAAAACACATCAAATTATTGTTCACTGTCACTTCAGATTGAGGATTCTTTAAGCTTCATGATAGATTTTCCCAATTCATACATAGAAGTCATACAAAGTAACATTCAGCAAGAGATATTCAATTGTCTTTTGCTGAATACTTAAAAATTGTCAAACAATAGGACTTTAGCTCCTTAAATGTAAAACTCTAAATGCAAACTGGTTGCTGAACTTTTGTCAAATCTGCTAGAAATTGATACATGGGGAAAAGGATGGCACATCATCTATCAGCTCTCTGTATGGGGGAATGATTTGATTCTTTTGATCATTGACAAGGATAGATTAGGTCTCAAAATGGATCTGCTCCTCCAGCTTTTAAAGAAGAGAACAGTCACTCCTGGCTGAGCATTGGTGTGTATAGAAAGATCATAAATGTGAGATGCAGGGCTGCAGCACAAAAATATTTGAAAAACCAAAATCTTGGTCTTAGACTCAGCTTGATTTATCTTTGTGCTACGGGCAGGAGAGAAGTCCCCAGTGGCAATGTTCTTTAGTGGCTTACGTGGCCTCTGCACTGGTGAAAGTGTTGTCCTTGAAACCACCAAGGAATATCTTTATTTCAATTTCAGCTTGAGGTTATCATTATAGTACATTTTAAAGATACATTTAATTCCCAGTTCATACATAGAAGTCATACAAATTATTGATTTTTTAGCCCAGATCATTAAGAATTTTAACAAAGACTGTGACTACTCACATAAAAGAGGCTCTATTATGAGCTTAAGAAAGGTTAATTTTGGCATATAATTAACTCATCAGCTAATGAGCTAAAGACAACTTTATCATTTAATTGCTACATCTGGTAAAAAGTTCAAAGAGAAAAAACAACAGCTTTCAACATCTAAGTGCTTAGAGTAGTAGCTGTGCTTATTCCCTCCCCTAAGGAAGGTTAAAATCCAACCCCTCTTACAAATCCCTTTTCTTTGTGTTTTTCATTTCTTTCTTCAGTCTGCTTATGGGAACAATTCCTTCACCATTGGCTTACTGTATCCATTCTCATATGTTGCTGAGTGATGAAGATGAGTGACAAATTCATAAAGGAATTTCTGAAAATATCCAAATCAAGGGGGTGGGCAACAGTCTGGTTCCCTTCCCATGTCATCCCTTCAGTCCCCAAGCTTATTCAGTAGCTGCTGTAGGAGCCTGGTAGAGGAAAGGAGAGGCGTCAGTTTGGTGAGAGAAGTAGTTGTATTCCTGGTTTCTGTTGTGAAGTAATACGCTGTGTGGCAGTCTCTCTTGCACAACATATCAACCTACCAGGAGACTAAGAATTAAATCTAGAAACTTAGGTAATCTTTGAAGTTAACAGAAAGACATTTTGTGGGGCAAATCCTCAGCTGCTGCAACCTGTACATTTTGTCACCTGATAATGTACTTCATTGATTATGGTGTGATTTTATCTTGAGTCTTGGGCTCCCACCAAGGAGAAGGGTCTCTTGGTGACAGCAGTGGCTGTCTTCTTCTTTTAGGAGTTTCTAGCTTTGAGTTGCATCTTCCCATCAGTTTTCTACACAGTTCATGAGGACTGAAAGTTGCCTGTGGTGCTGAATGGGGCAGAACAAAGAATTTGATAGTGCTTTGTTGGGAGGTGAATTTGATAAGGCACAGGAAGGAAGGACTAACAGGGCATGAGTGAGGTAGACAGCCCCAAAATGTGAGAAATAGAGCAGCTGTGGGGCTGAGAGGGTGGGGAAGCTGCAGCTAAGGTCCATCTATCTTCATGGAAGGATGAACATTTAAAGGCTGAATGTCCAGGCTAGAGTTTGTGATGGGATTTGAAATTCAGAAGATCTTCTTATTCCTTACACCCTCTTCACATGATGAGGAACTTTCCTGCAAACAGGAGCTCTGAAAATGACATACTGAATCCTCATTAAAACAAAGAAAGGTTAAGGGGAAAAAATAACCTATTTAAAATGAGGTAACTCACCAGTCTTTGAGCTGTAAATTGACAATAGGATTTATATAAATCCATAATTGTATCTCTTTTACCTGCAGTTAGGCTAGTTAATGATGAAAAAAGTATACAGCCTATCGTGAGGTTTTAATGAGGATTCTTTTTGCAGAGTTAAAAAAACCCACCAAATTAAATTCTGCCAATTTACTCCATTGCAAATTGAGCGCCACCCTGTGTGCAAAAAAAAATCGAGTAGCTTAAATCAGTTACAGCTAAATGTGTAAGTCAGCGTGTGCTTTAGCCTTTAGTCATGAAGAATATATTAGATTTTAAAAATAAATGGCTTTCTGCTGAGTCTTCGTTGCAATGGCTTTCTGACTTTTAATTAAATTTTCAGTACTTGTAGGTGCTTCTTCATGTACTTCGTCTACAGAATTCACAGCATCTCTATCATTATCTGCAGTGGAAAACCAGACTGGAGATTATTAAGCTTGTTCATTCCTTTGTTATTCACAACTACAATACCTAGAGAATTTTTTCCCCACCTTGTAAGATAAGAGCAAAGCATTTATCTATGATAATACTTCATAAGAACGAAGCAAGAATGCATAAACTGAACATGATTAACAGTAGCTGGTAGCTCATTATGTTTTTGTTCATTAGATACTTCTGGTCTCTTTCAGTGGTGTTGAGTAAGGTAATGCAAGCTAGTAAGCACAGGTTAGTGCCGTTTGATAGAAGCTCATAAGGAAAAGGGGGGAAAGCAAGCATTGCTGAACTTGGTGAGGAATGCCAATGCCTGCTGTTGGAGGGAGAGGCTGCTTCTCATGTGGGAAGGCAGGAGCAGGCCCTACAAGGTTGGGCATTATCTTTTTCTAACTATGGCACCAGTGGTTTGAGGTAAGGGATTACTTCACACAACCAGTTGCTAAATGGGAGGGGGGAAAAAAGGCCTAATGCTTTCTGTCTCTTCCTGCTCCCATAGGAGCCTAGTGAGTGGTCTGGGCATGGGGATGTTGAGCTGGCAGAGCATGCCCAGGCACAGGGCAGGGTTGCATGCTTTTCTGCTTGTCTCCTGCCTTCTTGCTTATGCGAGGCAAGCAGAGGCCAGCACCAGTCTCCCTGGGGAGCCAAGGAGCATTGTGTGTGCGGTGGCTCACTTGCCCCAGGGGGTGGTGTCCTTGTTTGCTTCACAGCTCTGGAACATCCTGAGGTACTGCACCCAAAATGGTGTACCTCAGCTGGCTTGTAAGCTGCCAGCTTTCCCTCTTTGCTCACTCCCACTGTGTCCATGGACTCAAAAACCTCACTTAAGAGGAGTCAGAATGTGTAATTTTGAGAAGGGTGGCAGTGCAGGTGAGCAGTCCTCATTCCCATTACTCACCAGGCTGGGATTTAATCCACTGTGTCCTCTCACAGATGTGGGTGAGGGCAGGCTGAGGCTACCCTTGTCCTTCTCCCCCATAGTGAGCTCCCCACTAGTTAGAAAATGGGGATGCCCTCCTGCCCTGCCTTGGTCCCCTGTCCTACGCACTGTGGTGGGCTGCTGCCACAGGCTGACTGAGCTTCGTTGCCTTCTGATGAGATTTGTGGGAACAAGAGCAGGGCCTGTGTTGCAAGCTCTGCCTGCAGCCACATGTCCGTAGCAGAGCTGTGTTGGTAACAGCCCGCATAGGACACTTGTCTGTGTGTCTATGAGAGAGATACAGAGTCATGGAAATGTGACAGGAGAATGCAAAGGTTTAAGAAATATTCTTAGCTTACCCCCACTCATCAGTGCTCCTCTAGCGTAACAAAAATGAATGTGGCTGGCCAGTGGAGGACCTATCACACACCTAATTTCAAGTGTCTCAGCACCAATTATCCCCATGTGTATCTGTTCTCTTTACCTGATGGATTAAGATTGACTCTCAGACCTGGGCTCTCTTCCTTCTCTTAGCATCATTTCCAGCATGACATTTTTCCATTTTTCTGCAGCTGTTGCTTTCAAGACTACAACCTGGATTGCTTACTGCCTGTGTGGCTATTTTGTCTGCAGCTGAGTGTCAGTCCTGGAGGATAGCATCCCCCTCACCAAGTTCAGTTTGTTTTATTATGGGTGAGCTAAGAGCCTCTTACTGGAATTTGATGTAAACCAACTTCACAGGGAGCCAGGCCTGTACAGAGAAGACTTTAAATGTGAACTTAAGAGGGGTGTTTGGGATGGAGAGAGGAATGGACATTTAATTTTTTTAAGTCTAGGAAAATGATAAAATGGCATTGTCCTTACAGAGTTTTTCTCCAGTCCTTCCTCCCTTCTCTCTCCCACCTGTTGCTGTTTGTATGCACTTTGGATATGGCCAAGCCCTTTCCAGATCTTTTCCTGGCCTCCTTCAGAGTCTTGGGGCAGGGCATCCCAGGGAGGAGAAGCAGCAAGGTGGCTAGCAGTGGTTTTGAGGTGGCTCTGTATGAACAAGGGTGTGTCAGGGTTGGAGGGGTTTTGCCCTTCCCAACAGGCAGGTTACAGACCAGTCAGGTCATACAGGCAAGGCTAACATAGTGACTCTGGGACCTTGTCTGCACCTGTCTGTACTGACATCTATGGATCTTTAATGTTTTGCAGAAATGAGCTCCAGAGCATGTTTTGTGTGTGTGTATATGTGTGTGTGTGTATATATATATATATTTCTTCTGACTGTTTTCCAATGAAAGGAGTTTTTCAGTTAGAGATCTCAACCCAGTTCTATCCAGAGGTTGCTGTTCCAAGCCACCAGCTATTAAACACTTCAAACATGAGGAAACTGCCATCTCCTATGATTATTGTGGCACTTTTCTGAGCCAGGGTTTGATACCCTTTTGAGAAGGTATTCAGGGAAAGCAAAAGCAAAAGCAAAGTGAGACAAAGACCCAGCCTTATTTTTTGTTCCTGTAGGACAGTTTATGTGGAATGTACCATTATTACAGTCAAGTGCTGTGAGCCAAGTTGCTAGACACCATAAGCATTCTCCAGTAAATGCACGTGAGCACTTGTTTGTACAAATTCTAGTAAAACAAGTTTTCTGACCTAAATCAGCACCAGCCCAGCACTAAGGAGTTGGGCCCTTTATTCAGCAAGGTATCCTTGTCAAAATGCATTTACATAGAGCCCCGCAGCCTGTGCACTAACAGTGCCTCCCCCTGCTTCTGCCTCCTAGTGGGCTGTCTGAAGGAGGCTATACATATGTATTAAGTTATTAAGCAGTGGTGTGGGTTCTCACAAGTTCAAACGCAGAGCATGCTGTGCCTATGCTCAAACGTCTCCAGGAGGGCCTGGATTAATAGAAATGCAAATGGAGCATCTGCACAAGGCCATATGATTAGAGCTTTCCCCCTCACACCTCAAAGTCAAAAGCAGAAAAACACTGCATGTGAAATACAACCAAAAAAACCCTGGTGATATAATATGCAAAGTCTGTTACCAATTTCAACAGCAGTCAGCAAAACATTGAACCTCACTTCAACCCACCACACTCACCTCACTTCAAGCACCATTGGCCCTACCTTTTCAAAGGTAAGTGGTTTAATCAGTGTTGAAATGCTTGTGTCTTAGAATCCATAGCGATGCTTGTCTTTGCCTAGGATTCCACTAAACTTCAGCTTAGCCCCATCCAGCAGGAATGCTGCTAACCTGAGCAGAAAAGCTCCTGTTTCATGCCAGCTTATGCAGAGTTCATTTTGTCCTGATGGGGGTTTGAACATGGCACATGCTAGTTAAATCAGTCATTAGTAAAATCAGCCAGGGAGAGATGCTCAGCTAAATTCTGCTTTCAGCAACTTGTATTGATGTGAACCTGTATGTGTAATCACTCTATTCACCTGACAATAGAATTTGATTCGCTTGAGACATACATCCTGCTGTGTCAAGGTTTGCCATCCTTCGAGAGGCACTCATTTGGCTGTGGTGTTGGACTAGTGTGGTGTTATCGGATGTTGGTTTCTGTTGCCGCAAATGTGGAACAACCGAAAGGCAGCAAAGCTATTATTTTGTTCCCTTGGTTCAAGCCATGAGATACAATGGGAGAGGGCTTAAGTGATGGAAAAAACTTTTCACATTTCACCTCATGCTGTAGTATTAGGTTTCTTAGAGACAGTGAATGTGAAAGACCCTTTTGTGAAGACATCTAGACAGTCCTATGGGAAATACAGGCTTGTGCCAGCCACCAGTGCCATCAGGTGTCTTGGTTTTAGTCACTTGCAGTTAAACTGTCACAGGATACTGCAGGGCTCCTCTGACCAGGATCATCTAAAGAGAATCTTATTCCATCAAGAACCTTGCTGGGTAAAGTCTTTAGGGACAGATGCTTGCCATTCTTTGCCTGCTTGCCAAGTTGATTCCAGCCTTGCAGGAACATAGCAAAAAGAGGGGTACTCATGGGGAAGCAGCTTACATTTGTTTTCTGCATATGAGACTGACTTCCCATTGGATGTTGATCTGCTCTTGACACATTTCAGAATGAGGCACCTACAAACAAATCTCTCTTATCCTCAAGTTTTGCTCTCACATGTCTGTGCCAGGGGTGAATCTATGAAAACAAACATAGCCCTTTCTGTTTTGTAAGACTAGGTATTGCAAAATTTTCTTTTTTGTTTCACTGCAATTGTCATATTCACTTGACCCAGAAGCCAACTTGACTTTGGAAAAAGTTCCTGGAATAGGAAAGCAGATACAGCAATGATTCAAAATTTAAGCCTCTATTTACTGAATCTGTCAGAATAAGAAATCAGAATGTTCTTTCACATTTTTTGGAGGTTTTATTTAGTTTATCCTTGACAATGACTCTTTTAGTGTTACAGGCTATTCACAGATGCTGATACACTTACTGTCATTGTAAACGAGGCAGCAAACTCTTGAGCTCTTCCATGTCCTAGAATAAGACTCATGAGCAGCTGCTGCTGCCTGTAAAATGGATCAATTTTATATGTGAAGGGCAAAAACACATCTACCACTCAGATTATGGCTTTCTGTATGGAAGCAGGGAGACTAACCTGAACATAATGTAACTTGAGTTGTGAGTCCCATATATCTGATTCTGTACCTCACAGTTTTAAGAACCTTACAGAGCAGATGGTGATCATGCTTAGTGCTTTGACTGACTTTAACAGCTGAAATATTAATATTGCCCTACAGACACTGCAGTTATTTCTTCAGACACAACTACCATGTTCTCTGGCATTATCTGTGTTGCTTGTTATTGTAGTCCATGTTTTGGTCACTTGCATTGCATTCTGAGAATTCCTTTCATGAATCTCTTGCAGCAAACACATTCTTCCAGCTTGTCTTAGAAAATCTGGAGAATTGTCCTTATTCCTTATCTTAGGCTTGTGAACCAGAAAGCAAGCCAGAAAACAGCTACATGTAGAACAAAATGTTCTTTTGTAGAAACAGCTTAGGAAAATTGCAGGTTTGTTTGCAGGCAACTAAAAAGGGACTCTATTTGTAAGGCAGGTAACGTTTTGTATACTTCTCTACACAGTGTACCAGGAAATGTTGAACCTTGTTTTCCTCTTTGTCTTCAATATTTGCAGAGCAAACAAAATATTGATCTAGAATGGGGAACTGGGTGCGATTCTTCTGTTTGGTGTCAGAATAAGGTGACTGTGAGCTATAGCTCACCTTACTGGTTTGATAGGTGCTGGCATCCTGCAGTTATCCACAGTTTTTCAGCAAAACAGTGACATGACTATATGTAGGCCTTGGCTTTTCAAAGACATCACTGAATGTATTTACATGGCAGTTAATCAACTTTCTTATCTGGCCCCAAGCCTAAAAACCAGTGGTATGTAAATTCCTACATAACTGCATGCACCAGGCCTGCATAGGCCAAGATAGAGGCAGAATTAATAAAACATATGAATGAGTCTCTGCTGGTTTCTCTACACTTTCAAGGCTAGTGATTGCCCAGCAGTGAGCACGTTTGTATACATACTTCTCACATGCCATTAACAGAGCTGACCTCTTTCAGAAGCATATCCAAACTATAGCTACAGGAACCTTTTTATTTCTTGTAGTCAGAATAGATTATTGTGGTGTTTGCAGTTTGGTGGAGCAATGAATAAGGGAAACAGTCCCCTCAGGTTACATGAGAATCTGACTTCCAGTGTATACAGGCAGAATGAACATAAAATCTAATGGAAGAAGAGGACCATTCCCATCCAACCAGTTGCTGCAAGTCCACAGTTAAAACAGTAGTATATTTCTGGGAACTTGGTTGCAATTTCCATGGTTGATTCAGGTAGAAGACAAACAGAGGGGAAAAAATACAACACATGTATTAATAAGAAAAAAGATAACCTTTACAAAGTACTTTTATTTGTTCATGATGTGATTCTGTCCTGAAAAACAGCACATCAGTTCAGTATGGATGAGTAGCTGTGAATGTCTGATTTGATATCTAGAGCAGGAGTTTGCTATATATAATTATTTTTGATCTAGGTATTTACAAGTAGCTACCTAGGTGACATTCTAGCTCTTCTGTTTCATATATGACCTGCAGTAAAATGCTAAAGTATTCTAATAATTTCAAATATGACCTCTGCCTTTCAGTTATCTAGGGAAAAAAAAAGCCATTTTACTTCTATGAAGGCGACAGAGCAGGGTACTTGCACGTGTAGGTATGACTGAATAGCTTAAGAACCTACTCCTTCTGGTTCACCACTGCATCTCAGCTGGAGATTAATAGAGCATGTGGATCAGATGCCAAACAAATCCTATGTGTGCTCCTGCCCTGTTTCAGGGCAATCCCAGCCAGGTTAATTTAAATCACATCAAAATGGTTTAGTTTGCAAAGAGGTATAGCTCTGTGGCAGCAATTGAAGCTGAAGCAAACATCTGGGTTGGTAACTCTCAAACAATTTCAGCTACATCATTAGAGGAGGTCTTTGCTGCACCCTAACTTGATTCTTGCTGCATCTTGTGCCAGAACATAGTTCCCCCAAATGCTCAGCTCCTGCTTGCTGCAGTGGTTAAACTCAGATACTCTAGAGGATGTTGCAGATCCCACCATTGAGGCTCCTGCTTAGGGGGACATTGCTGAGGGGATGCCTAGGGCCAGACCTTCCACTTTTGTAAAATGCCTGAGCCACGTTGAAGCTGTCAGCCAGTACATGATGCTGCAGATGCATCATTGTTGACAGTGCTGTGAAGTGAGAGCCGGGTTGTTGGGCACATCTTGAGTCTTCACGATGAAAGCTAGATAGCTAGGAACCAGGTGTTTTCTAACCATATTTAATTAGGAATGTAGTAAGCCTCTCTGAACATGGAGCTGTTTTCATAATGGCTCTTCTCAGTGTAGCACACCATCATAAATGTTGTTTAGGATGAGTATACTGCAAAAATCTCTAACAAATTACTTCTTCAGGAAGGCTTAATGGTGTTAGGTACTCAAGATCTGGAGATGGCTTAAACAGAAAATATTTCAGGTGTCCAGGATGAGTGCAGACTATGTGGGGATGAAGAACACCTTTGGCCTTGAACACCTTTAGAAGGCAAGAAGGTGGCTAATTTTCCTAAAAGAAGCAGGATCTTCCCTGACAGTACCTAGGTAGTATCCACCTGTAAAATGATATGAGTGCACCTTGCTTTCTAATTCAAATTCACAGTGTGAGATCAGGCTGTTCTGGCACACAGCCCTGGCTGCATGGTTGGTGGTGAGAGAAAGGACCCTATAACATTGCAAAGGTCAGGCTCAGTCTTAGACTGTTGTCTACTGGGTGTAACAATGTAGCACAATAGTCATGTTTAGGACCTTCCTTCCTTTGGGTGTAATTGACGCATAATAAATCAAGCAGCTTCTTGGCAGGTAAGAGCTGTGAGTTATGAAGCCTCAGTTCGTCCCCTAGGTGGATTTGCTTCATCTCCTTTACTTCAAACAAAGAGACACAGATGAGGCACAGACATCAGTTGGCTTATCTAGACAATTGCAGTAGGTTTTAGTTAAATGTGGAATAAAATTTTTTAACCTGTTCCCTTGCCTCTTTGCTCCTGACCTTTGACAGGTCTCATTGACAGGGCTTTAAACTAGATTTGAAGGGGGAAGGGGCTGAAACCAGTCCCCCCAGACAGGAGTCTGAGGGTGGTAAGCTGAAGTCAGGGGTGAAACCAGCAGCCCAGCTGAAGTGCATGTACACTAATCCATGCAGTATGGGTAACAAAAAAGAGAGGCTGGAAGCCTTGTTACAGCAGGAAAGTTATGACGTAGTTGTCATCACAGAAGTGCGGTGGGATGACTCACATGACTGGAGCACTGTAATCGATGGCTACAGGCTCTTCAGGAGAGACAGGAGAGGGAGAAGGGGTGGAGGCGTGGCCCTGTACATCAGGGAGGCTCTAGACACCACGGAACTAGAGATCAAGGATGATCAAGTGGAGTGCCTGCAGGTGAGAATTAGAGGAAAGGCCAACAAGGTTGACATCCTGGTTGGAGTCTGTTATAGACCATCCAATCAGAATGAAGAGGTTGATGAATTATTTTATAGGCAGCTTGAGGCTGTCTCAAGATCACCAGACCTTGTTCTCATGGGCAACTTCAACCTGCCAGATATCTGCTGGGAACTTAACACAGCTGACAGGAGGCAGTCTAGAAGGTTCTCAGAGTGTGTGGAGGATAGCTTATCACAGCTGCTGTGTGAGCCTACCAGGGGTAAAGCTTTGCTTGATCTTCTTTTTACAAACAGAAGGGCTGGTGGGCGATGTGGTGGTTGGAGGCTGTCTGGGGTCCAGTGGCCATGAAATAATTGAGTTTTCAATATGCAGCCAAGCTAAGAGGGGCAGCAACAAAACCTCCACTCTGGACTTCCGGAGGGTGGCCTTCAGGTTACTTAAGGAACTAACTCAGAAGGCGCCTTGGGAAACAGCCCTTAAAAACAAAGGGGTCCAGGAGAGCTGGACCTACTTCAAGAAAGAAATCTTGAAGGCTCAGGAACAGGCTGTGCCAATGTGCTGGAAGATGAGAGCGAACAGGGCAGACGGCCAGCCTGGATGGGAGTGAACTTCTGAATGAATTAAGGGAAAAAAGAGGGTGTATCATCTTTGGAAGGAAGGAGAGGTTACCCATGAAATGTTTAAGGGTGTTGCTAGGTCATGTAGGAAAAAAATTAGAGAGGCAAAAGCCCATTTAGAGCTTAGACTGCCCACTGCTGTGAAGGATAACAAAATACTTTTACAAATATATTAACAGCAAAAGGAGGGGCAAGGACAACCTCTACTCCTTGGTGGACATAGTGGGGAATATTGTAACTACAGATGAGGAAAAGGCAGAGGTACTTAACACCACCTTCGCCTCCAATTTTAATAGCAAGATAGGTTGTCTTTTGACAACTGGCCTCCTGAGCTGGCAGATGGAGTCAGGGAGCAGTATAGTTCCCCTGCAATCCAGGAGGAAGTAGTTAGAGACCTGCTTAGCCACTTGGATCCTCACATGTCCATAGGACTGTATGGGACCCATCCTAGGGTACTGAAAGAGCTGGCAGGTGACACTCCCTGTCATTTTTCAACAGTCCTGGCTCACTGGAGAGGTCCTGGATGACTGGAAGCTGCCAACGTGATGTCCATCCACAAGAAGGGATTGAAGGAGGAACCAGGGAATTCCAGGCCTGTCAGCCTGACCTCAGCACCAGGCAAGATTATGGAACAGGTCATTTTGAGTGCAATCACACAGCACTTAGAGGATGGCCAAGGGGTCAGGCCCAGCCAGCATGGATTTAAGAAGGGCAGGTCCTGCCTGACCAACCTGGTCTCCTTCCATGATCAGGTGACCCGCCTGGTGGATGTGAGGAAGGCTGTGGATGTAGTCTGCCTGGACTTCAGCAAGGCCTTTGACACCATTCCCCACCGCAAACTTCTGGCCAAGCTGTCAGCCCGTGGCTTGGACAGCAGCACTCTGTGCTGGGTTAGGAACTGGCTGGAGGGCTGAGCCCAGAGAGTGGTGGTGAGTGGTGCCACATCCAGCTGGAGACTAGTCACTAATGGTGTCCCCCAGGGATCAGTATTGGGTCCCATCCTGTTCAGTATCTTTATTGATGATCTGGACAAGGGGATTGAGTCCATCATCAGTAAATTTGCAGATGACACCAACGTCGGGGCAGGTGTTGATCTGTTAGAGAGTAGAAGAGCTCTGCAGAGGGACCTTGACAGGCTGGACAGATGGACAGAATCCAACAGCATGAGATTTAACACATCCAAGTGCTGGGTTCTGCACATTGGCCACAATAACCCCATGCAGTGCTACAGGCTGGTGTCAGAGTGGCTGGAGAGCAGCCAGGCAGAAAGGGACCTGCGGGTACTGGTTGATAGTAGGCTGAACATGAGCCAGCAGTGTGCCCAGGTGGCCAAGAAGGCCAATGGCATCCTGGCCTGGATCAGGAATAGTGTGGCCAGCAGGAGCAGGGAAGTCATTGTGACCTTGTACTATGCACTGGTTAGGCCGCACCTTGAGTCCTGTGTCCAGTTCTGGGCCCCTCAGTTTAGGAAAGATGTTGAGTTGCTGGAACATGTCCAGAGAAGGCCAACAAAGCTGGTGAGGGGTCTGGAGCACAAGCCCTATGAGGAGAGGCTGAGGGAGCTGGGGTTGCTTAGTCTGGAGAAGAGGGGACTCAGGTGAGATGTTATGGCTGTCTACAACTACCTGAAGGGAAGTTGTAACCAGGAGAGTGTTGATCTCTTCTCCCAAGCAACCAGCACAAGAACAAGTGGACAGTCTCAAGCTGTGCCAGGGGAGGTTTAGACTGGGTGTTAGGAAGAAGCTCTTCATAGAAAGAGTGATTGCCCATTGGAATGGTCTGCCCAGGGAGGTGGTGGAGTCACCATCACTGGAGGTGTTTAGGAAGAGACTGGATGGGGTGCTTGGTGCCATAGATTAGTTGATTAGATAGGGTTGGGTGATGAGTTGGACTTGATGATCTTGAAGGTCTTTTCCA
The DNA here is from genome assembly GCA_033816785.1 of Picus viridis. Classification (NCBI taxonomy): domain Eukaryota; kingdom Metazoa; phylum Chordata; class Aves; order Piciformes; family Picidae; genus Picus; species Picus viridis. The sequence goes on along the minus strand of CM066588.1, from coordinate 20,996,863 downwards.
ACCTGGTTAATTATTTTCCAAATCTTCATTTTGTTTTCCTCCCCTGCCCCCTTTATCTACCAGTTTATTGTTGGTAGGGTGGGATTTGGGGGTTTTTGTTTGGGTGGTTTTTTTTTTCCTCTTTATAATTTGGTGACACCATATGGGAGATAAAGTTTAATACTGGCCTGTACAAACTGAACAAGATAGGAAGCAGGTTCCAACAAAATCATGCTTTTATTTCAGTGACAGCTTATATGACAGGCTAAAGAGAGGCAAAGATAGCTTTACATAGGAGATTCCTGGATACATCATGTTCTGCAAAAAAGGTAGCTGTCTCCACATGGTAAGTTTCTGACTGTGAATAGCAGTCATCTCGCATAATATCAGCAAAGCCAAGTTTGGGTTTCCAGGAAGCCAGTGAGCTGAGTCGGTGATGTACTGCAGACATTACTATATGCACTTCAGAAAACCTTTCCAATGCTGGTTAGGAATCTTCTATCCACATCTACTTCCATCCATTCTTCACTTCAAGGTATCATGAAAAACAGTGATCTCTGCATGTTTGGATTCTCTTTTAAATGCTATCCGAACACCTTTTCTTGCTGTGTTTTAGAACAATGTAAAAGGGTGCACTCAATGAACTCTCAGATCTGAAAGAAAAGTAGTTGGGTTTTTTGATTAATTTTCCACCCCCTTTTAGTTCCCATCCTTCTTATGAATGATGCCAAATTTTACAGATATGGTGCTTCCAGCTGCCACACACAAAAGTTCAGGTGAGGTGTGCAGTTCTTGAATACTAGGAAGTGCAAGGTTAAAATTATTTTCTACTGCATGATTTGTATCACTATGTGTTTGGGTTTTTTGTTTGTTTGGGGGTTTGTTTTGTCCTTCCACTATGGTCTATGTTCCCTCAAAACACATCAACGAATAGCTGGGGATTAGCCCCAGCAGAGGTGGTCATCTAATGCAAATGCTGGTAAGAGGTTTACCCTTGGATGCTATACTTGACAGATGAGCAGAAGGAGAAAAGAATTCTACTTTCTCAATCCATTCCTGCTTTTGTTCCCGGTGTTACTTTTCATGGTCTTTATTTAACTTGTAATTCTCCATTCCTACTTTACCCTGACAATAGCCAGGGGTCTGATTTGGCTCGATACATCAAGTACTTGAGTGAGAAGTCTTATCTCCAGATAAAACAGATTATCTCAGCTAGCAACTGTCTGTTGCCTGCACTAAACAAAATCCAGGTGTTCATTGTGTCTTCACTTATAGTCTGAGGAGCTCTTCTAGTCCAGTTGGGGAATTCCTTGGTAGATGCTATATAAAGATGGAGAAATATGGGTGGAATTTCAGTCTGTAGAGAATTAGGGTTATTTACCTGTTTACACTCTCTGAAGATACATGAGCAACCAGTGTGAACAAACCCCTAAATTCTGGATGCTAGGCCTCCATGAACTCTAAATGGTGACAATGAGAAGGGTGAATAATTTCTGACCCTGATCATAGCCAAGGGTCTTGTTTTGAAGCCTATTCCAGGGCATTGTGCTGTGAACTCTGGATGTGCATTTTGGCCCAATGAGGGGACTTTTGAGACAGAATTTCCATGGAGAAATGAGGTACTAATTTGTTGCTCAAAGTTGAAAAATAAATGACGTTGCACTTCATAAATAGGGTGTTAATGATAGCAATGAAATAATCGATTTCTCCTTGTTAAGTAACAAACAACACAAGCTGAAAAATTAACCAGTTTATTTCACACAGTTGGATTAATGGAGAACCAAGTGGGTCTCAGCTTCCTCTCACCAGTGAATAATGGCCTAGAGAAACACAGTGCTAATCGAGGCAACACTGGTGGGAGTAAACAAGTCAATCCTGTATTTATTAGAGCAGTATAACATGCATAATACATTGAGCTCTAGTTATCAGCTGAAAGTTGCACAATGCTGCAAAATAGACTGTTGTAGCTCTACTGGAAGAAGATTGTTTCCATGACAGGAAATCCATATGTCTAGGAAAAGAAGCATTAATTTAGTAGAAGGTGAAAAGAGTGTGACATGTGGAGTGGGTGGCTTGCTCTTGACTTAACAGCCATTCAATAATTACTCTAAATGCATCACTAATACAGCAAAAGGCTCTGTCAGTCAATCAACGCACCGCATTTGTAAACTTCTTAATACTGCTTAGGTTCAGAGGAAACCAGAGATCGGTGTGAAAATGTGAAAAGCAAAAATGCTATACCAGTCACGGGAATGTACAAAATTCCAATTCAACTCAACTGACTGATTGTAGTGCACAATAAATGTAGTCTAGAGAACCTAGTCTGGACCTTAGGAAGCCTGCGTTCTAGTTGTTGCACTCCCTTTAACCTGCTGAAGGATCATTGGCTCAAGTGTGTCATTTCATAACACACCTACAGGGTAGGGATGATGATAGTCCCTATTGAAAAGTGCTCAGAAAGCTAAAATGTGCCATATGGAAGACATGTAAGAATTATTTATTTCCTTCTTCATGCTTAAAGTATATTAATCTTGGCTTTATCAGAAATATCCATAATTATCTCATTGGAGGCATTTCCTTCTCATCAAGCAGAAGCTTTCTCTTTTCTGCTTTAGATAACCATTTATCTGTGCTTGACTGATTGTGCTGGTATCACACAACAGTTTCGTACATTACTAGTTCAACAAAGAGTAGCTTTCCAAATCTACTAGGACATTTTGAAGGTGGTCAAATAGCATCACCTTTCTAAGGCAGCTAAGCATGCAAACCAATAACTGCTATTCATAAAGCTTCAATTCAGACTCACAAAACTAGTTAAATCTCCTAAAGTGTCAGTTTTGTTTCCTTAGGACTTCCTGATTTAGTCTTTGATTTAATTCAGGCAACAGCCTTTTGGAAATGTGATTTGTTGTAACTAATTGCTAGTTGATGGTGTTCCTTATGTTAATTGCAAACAGTCACTGATATTGGCGAAAGTCAAGTGGAAGACATTTTTATTTTACTATCTGCTCTGTTTTCATCAGCTAGTGGTATTGGTGTTTTTAGTCAAGAGAACACATCACGGCACACAAGAAATGTTATTTTGCAGACGTGCAAAATCCAGAAAAGATAGTGAAAATTCACAAAGAATTGATAAAGAGGAAGTATGAAGGATATTCCTGAATAAGCTGTATCGGTAGGGGAGTTTCTATTACAGGTAAGTGGAGTAAGTCCCTCAGGAGTCTTCTGTTTTCATCTATTTATTAAACAACTAAGAGGGTAAGACAAACTATAAATTAATTATACTTGCTAGTGACATAAAGTCCAGGCAGTGGTGAATGCAGATAATGCAATTCATAGACAACAGGGGGCCAAATTTTCTCCTTGCTTACCCCTGTTCAATCTCACTGAAGTCAATGGGATTGGACAGGTGTAACTGAGGGGAGAATGTAGCCTCAGGCCTTTTCTAGAAAGGGGTGGAGAGATGGTGAAAGATGCTTAATGTTAATAAATACGAAGTATTATCCATTAGTCTGAGACAAGGAAAAGAAGGGGGAGGGTCGGAAACCAGTGCCCTTAGGCAGGAGTCTGGAGGTGATAAGCTAGAGCTAGAGGTGAAACCAGCAGCCCAGCTGCAGTGCATGTACACTAATGCACGAAGCATGGGTAACAAACAAGAGGAGCTGGAAGCCTTGTTGCAGCAAGAAAGTTATGATGTAGTTGCCATCACAGAGACGTGGTGGGACGACTCGCATGACTGGAGCGCTGCAATTGATGGCTACAGGCTCTTCAGGAGAGACAGGCAAGGAAGAAGGGGTGGAGGGGTGGCCCTGTACGTCAGGGAGGCACTGGATGCTGTTGAGATGGAGATCAGGGATGATAGGGTTGAGTGCTTGTGGGTGAGAATTAGAGGGAAGACCAACAGGGCAGACATCCTGGTTGGTGTCTGTTATAGACCACCCAACCAGGAGGAGGATGTCGATGAGGCATTCTATAGGCAGCTTAAGGCTGTCTCAAGATCACCTGACCTCGTTCTCATGGGTGACTTCAACCTGCCTGATATCTGTTGGGATCTCAACACAGCAGAGAGGAGGCAGTCTAGGAGGTTCTTGGAGTGCATGGAGGACAGCTTCTTATCCCAGGTGCTGCGTGAGCCTACCAGGGGTAAGGCTATGCTTGACCTCCTCTTCACCAACAGGGAAGGGCTGGTGGGTGATGTGGTGGTCGGAGGGTGTTTAGGCACCAGTGACCACGACATAATAGAGTTTTCAGTATGCAGCCAAGCCAAGAGGGGCAGCAAGAAGACCTCCACTCTGGACTTCCGGAGGGCAGACTTCAGGCTGCTCAAGGAACTAATTCAGAAGGTTCCTTGGGAATCAGCCCTTAAAAACAAAGGGGTCCAGGAGAGCTGGACCTACTTCAAGGAAGAACTATTGAAGGTGCAAGAACAGGCTGTGCCGGTGTGCCGGAAGATGAGCCGCCGGGGCAGACGGCCAGCCTGGATGGGCAATGAACTTTTAATAGAACTTAGGGAAAAAAAGAGGGTGTATCATCTTTGGAAGAAAGGGGAGGCAACCTACAGAATGTTTAGGGATGTTGCTAGGTTGTGCAGGAAGAAAATTAGGGAGGCAAAAGCCCATTTAGAACTTAGACTGGCCTCTGCTGTGAAGGATAACAAAAAGTCCTTCTATAAATACATCAATAGCAAGAAGAAGGGCAAGGACAACCTCCACTCCTTGGTTGACACGGAGGGGAACGTTGTAACAAAGAATGAGGAAAAGGCAGAGGTACTTAACACCTTCTTTGCCTCAGTCTTCACTAGCAGGGCAGAACGTCTTCCAGACAGCTGGCCTGCAGAGCTGGCAGAAGGAGCCAGAGAGCTGCATAGTTTACCACTGCTCCAAGAGGAAGTTAGAGATCTACTGAGCCGCTTGGACCCCCACAAGGCCATGGGACCGGATGGGATCCATCCTAGGGTGCTGAGATTGCTGACAGATGAGCTGTCCAAGCCACTTTCCATCATTTTTCAGCAGTCCTGGCTCACTGGAGAGGTCCCAGAAGACTGGAAGCTGGCTAACGTGGTGCCCATCCACAAGAAGGGCCGGTTGGATGAGCCGGGGAATTATAGGCCTGTCAGCCTGACCTCAGTGCCAGGCAGTGGCAGCCCGTGGCTTGGACAGGAGCACACTGCGTTGGGTTAGGAACTGGCTGGAGGGCCGAGCCCAGAGAGTAATGGTGAATGGCACCACATCCAGCTGGCGGCCTGTCACTAGTGGTGTGCCCCAGGGATCAGTACTGGGCCCCATGCTCTTCAACATCTTTATTGATGATCTGGATGAGGGCATTGAGTCCATCATCAGTAAATTTGCAGATGACACCAAGCTGGGGGCAGCAGTTGATTTGCTGGAGGGCAGAGAGGCTTTGCAGAGGGACCTCGACAGGCTGGACAGATGGGCAGAGTCCAATGGCATGAGATTTAACACATCCAAGTGCCGGGTTCTGCACATTGGCCACAACAACCCCAGGCAGTGCTACAGGCTGGGGTCAGAGTGGCTGGAGAGTGGCCAGGCAGAGAGGGACCTGGGGGTACTGGTTGATTGTAGGCTGAACATGAGCCTGCAGTGTGCCCAGGCAGCCAAGAAGGCTAATGGCATCCTGGCTTGCATCAGGAACAGTGTGGCCAGCAGGAGCAGGGAGGTCATTGTGCCCCTGTACACTGCACTGGTTAGGCCGCACCTTGAGTACTGTGTCCAGTTCTGGGCCCCTCAGTTTAGGAAGGATGTTGACTTGCTGGAACGTGTCCAGAGAAGGGCAACAAAGCTGGTGAGGGGTTTGGAACACAAGCCCTATGAGGAAAGGCTGAGGGAGCTGGGGTTGCTTAGCCTGGAGAAGAGGAGACTGAGGGGTGACCTTATTGCTCTCTACAACTACCTGAAGGGAGGTTGTAGCCAGGCAGAGGTTGGCCTCTTCTCCCAGGCATCCAGCACCAGAACAAGAGGACAGAGTCTCAGGCTGCACCAGGGCAGGTTTAGGCTGGATGTTAGGAAGAAGTTCTACACGGAGAGAGTGATTGCCCATTGGAATCGGCTACCCGTGGAGGTGGTGGAGTCACCTTCACAGGAGGTGTTCAGGAGAAGACTTGATGGGGTGCTTGGCTGTATGGTCTAGTTGTTGGGTGGGTTGGATTGTTTGATGGGTTGGACGCGATGATCTTGAAGGTCTCTTCCAACCTGGTGTATTGTATTGTATTGTATTGTAAGTAAGCAGGGAAATAAAGTGCACAAGGTGCAGCTTGAGCACTTGGCAGACTGAAGCTCTGGCAACATCAGGGAAAGCTGTGAGAGCTCATCCCAACTCAAAGCCAGGTAGCTTTTGTGGTTGCTCAGAGGAGTTGCACCAATAAAGGATTTTGAGTCTTTAGGTCTGTGTGCACAATCTGCAAGGCAGCTGCAGCATAGCATGTGCCTGTTATGCTATTTGTTGGGGACTTGCATACAGAGTAGCACTGACTACCTCTTGTAAATTTAGAATGTTGTCTTACAAGCAGATTAAGTGCCAGTACCTTTCAGCCCTGTAGATCTGTCACTCCAACCGTTCGTTACACTCTCATCTGATAAAAGGTATCCACAGCCTTACATGTTCTTTCACAATCTAAATCTCAGGTTACCAAGGTAACAAGCAGGTTAATCAGCTTCACCACACTTTCCTTAATTGAGGGAGAGCACTTAATTCTCCACTTCAGTCAACTAAGTAGAATAGACTTTTTAGTTAGCTCTCATAGACTGGTTTTGATCCACTTGACTCTGAGACAGTTCCCCACTCCAACGGTAGTGTACAGTACTGTACACTAACAACAAACGTGATCGAATTGCTGAATTACACAGTGGGCTTTCTGACTGTCTTGTGCTACAATGTTCATACATAATTTATGTTGGAATTGCATTAAGTTGTGTCCTTTGCATGAGATTGGCTGTCCTGTAGCTTGTAGCCCCAGCACTGTGATGCCATTTGCCAAGAGCAGGACTTTGGGAGGGTGGGCTGTGCTTGACACAGCACAGGGGTGCATAGGGCATGGGAGACACTTCCCTTGGCTCTATGTGTCTGCCTGAGGCATGTCTGTTCCTTAGTCCTTCATCAGTAGAAGTAGTTATCCATCTGCAAAAGGGGAATTAATTTCCTGCAGGTGGATTGCTGATTTGGATTCAGTTCTTCTTGCATGTGATATGCTCCAAGGAAATCTGCCACTGTCACTTTTTTCTGGGATCCCCTACCTCAAAAATTTTAAAAGAAAGAAAACATCATGCTGTATCAAATGCTTTCTGTGAACACTCAATGCTTAGCCTGAGGCCCTCCTGCCAACAGCATCTCAGAGATCACAATATTTGCTATAAGGATTTCAAGTGCTTGGCCATACTTTTTGCATACAGCTTAAGCAGGGGAACATTTAACTGTCACTGTAATGCAGCCACTTCTGCAGTGCAGCATGTATTTATCATGTACAGAAATAGTATCCAGCAATTACAGGCAGAAAGGAAACTACTTGTATCAACTGCAGGACAATTCAAGTAGGAAGAATGAAATAGAGCTGCAGTACTAATACAATTGATATAACTTGTGGCAGGGAATCAGGACCTTTATTTATATATATGTGGATGAATCTCTTGTTTTATGTCTCTCTTGTGAGATGGGAGCCATAATAATACAATGCCTGTAATGCCAGGCTGAAGAGTGAAGTAAGTAGCAAAACCTTGCCCTAGTTCTTAACCTAGTTCAATGACCTCCACAGGCATCCCTCCCCTAGCCACCAATGTAACCCTAAACCCATACAAAGCCACCCTACTACCCCTAAATTTGCAAAACAAGCAAACAAACAAAACCCAAACAAAATACTAAGAATTTTCAACCAGCACATTCTTTTAGTGTTTGTCACTGTGAACATGAAAGATTGATTTGTGATGAGGACAGTATACAGCTGGCTTCAGATTTTCACCAGTATGGGACTTCTAAATGCCTGCTACTAGCAGCGCTTTTTTTATTTATTGTGATATGTGCCTCTCTTTAAGTTTGGGAATCATCAAAATAGGGTAGACTCAGCCTTCGTAATGCAACCCTCTAGGAACAATTTTATTCAAAGTCATACTGAGACCTTGGAGAGGAGAATGGATCTAAAAAGTGAGATTTTTTTTTTTTTTTTTTAAGAGAAACCCTCACACCAACCTTCTGTTCTGTATTATCATTAACAATTTCTGCTAACCCAAGAAAACACAGCACTTTCCAAAGTACAAGCCAAAGCCTGCTCAGCTATGTTAGAAGCAGATTTTTGAATCCCTTGGTTCCTCAAGTCTTTAATACTGCTCGTAAATTTTGACAAAATGACTTTTTCAGGCTTCAAACAACACTTTTTTATGAACTTTTCCAACTGTCACCATGAGAAATATCTAAATGACCCAAGAACTACTTACATTTTCCACACTGTGTAAACTTAAATTTCACAACTGCCTATAATTTGAAATATTGTATCCCTCCCTCTTGGAAAAAAACCCAAACCAAACCAAAACAAACACCTCTTCACACAATTATGTTTACTTTTTCCCCTTGACTGTATACCACATAAAACTAGCTCTGCTGTCTGAGGTGCCAAGTAATCAAGACTGAAATCCATTATTTTTTAAATTAAAAGTTTTGAAGTCTATAAACAGGAGAGCCTAGTCTGGAAAATGAGAAAATGTACACCTTGCTTATCAGTAAGAAAGTACATATTAAGTATAGCTTCTGCTGAAGAGCAAAAGAGGAGGGACTCACACAGTCAGAAATCTCCACCGCATTTATGCCTATACTTCTGGCTGAGGAAAAAAAAATCCCATTCACAGCATCAAAACCCCTTTTGGCACCCTGAGCTTATCAGTGTTATTACCTCCTCTTCAGTCAATTTGCTTGAGATGATAAACAAAAATGCAAGGTGGCAATCAAGAAAATTATGCTGTTAGTTCAAAGGGAAACAAAAACGTTTAGTGAACCAAAACCACGAGTGGGATGTCTAAGAGTAAGGCCAACACCATGAGGACTTTTGCACTCATTGAATTCCTATCAGAGAAAGAGAGCCAAAAGAGATGTTTCTTCTGTGCTTTTTTTGCTTTGGTACTGCCATGATGGTCGTATTAGAAATGTTTCTCTGATTTTAGTAACTTGGATAAATTTCTTATTCATATATACCTAAGAGAATGTAAACCTCTAGCTTAGAAGAAAATGTTTATGATGTTCATTTATGTAGCATTTTTGACTGTCAACCTTAAAATATTTGAAATTAAAAAAGAGTACTTGTGGTAGTGAAGCACCTTCAATTATTTGTAATTAAAAAAAAAGGAAAGAAACAAAGGAAAATTCTAGAGACAGTCAGTTCAGCACAGAGACTATTCAGAAATTAACTCCAGAAAGTGCTCATTACGAAGCATCTGAAGGCATTCATTCCTTGTTAGTTTGGAGGTTTATTTATCTCTTTTCTATGTATCCATTTGGAAGTGCCCTTAGCATCCATGTAGTTCTGCATAGCCTTCCAGTCTTCGCAGAGTTCCAATTAAAAAAAACAACCAACCAACCAACAAAGGCACAAAAAGACAAGCCAAACAACTTTGATAATAAAGTAAGAAAGATAATGTTCTATATCTTGGTCACATAAACCAAAAATGCAATAATGAGCACTGATGGGATGTGAGACGAATCCCACTTGTGAAAAACACCTCCATAACTCATTTGTGACTAAGGCAGCCCTGAACTATGAGATTTGCAGTTCGCTTGTGGGATAAATTACATACTCCTCAGATAACAATTCAGTATCTGGCAATATCTGTATCATTCATGGCTTTGGGTAACAGCAAGAGGCTGTGCTTTTCTATTGCCTTGTCTGAGTGTGCTCTTCAAACATTTATTGTACAATGGTTATTGCAGGGGATAAATAATGCATACGAGGGAACAAAATTTACATTATAAGTTGATTAACCTGCTTAACGGTTTTTAGCCACTCTCTAAATAAGGATTTTTAACCAGATTTAATCTATGCAGTGTTTCATGTCCAAAGAACTAGCATTTAATCTCTGTTTAACTGAAATTTAGTTAGCAATGTTGACACCTCTGCATTTTAACACTGGGATTTCTTTGTGGGACACAATCCCTTTCACTCAACTTAATATCCCATCTTGGTCTCTAAGGGAAAATAATTGAGTTTAGGCTAGTTTTAAATAGCGATAAGGACAGGGAACACAGATGGGTATTTCATTGATTAACACTAACACTGGCCTAAGGCCTTGGTGTCAGGCATTAGATTAGGACATTACGAAGAGAATGACAGAGTTTTGGCACTTTATTCTTCCTCAATAACATTCTTTCACATATTAAGTTTATCCCACCCTAGGTAGCTACTTTATCATGCAGAAGGCCTTAATCCACTGATGTGAGTCTATCTGCTTTCACTTTGATGCTGCCTCTGTTTACAAGAGTAATGCAGCCTGTGTAAGACAAAGTACTCGTGACAAGAACAACTGAATAAGGCTTTTAGATGCACAGAGCTCTGACCTAAAAAAAGGGGAAGAAAAAAACCTTCAATAAACTTCAAAATGCTGCAAACCAAAAGAGAAGGAAAAAAAAATCAACAAAAAACAGAGGCTTTTTGAAATGAAGTTATGTTGTTTGCATCTTGAAGAAACAGACATGAGTTTTTCATCAAGAAGATTCAACTTTACTGATCTTCTTGTACTGCACTTTATCTTTTCTTCACCTTTGACCTTCCTTTCAATGTCTCCTCAAGGCATCATGAACGTAAGCCTTGTGGTGTTCTTTTAGAAGTAGGATTGCTGCTATCCCCTCTGGTGAATTTAAGCAGCTGTTGGAGTCAGTGACAAGGTTGGCTACAGATTTGGTATACTGGCTGGGAAAGAGATTATGGGTCAGTCCCCAGTGCTGGGAGACAAAAGATTCAAGCAGTTCAGGATTTTTTGGATATCCGAAAAAGATTTCATGAAATTTGTAAAGATCTAACAGTGTGTTGCAGGTTTCACGTGGCCTAAACAGCTTATAGCAAGTAAAACTCTAGGTAGCCAGTAAGTGGTGTTTTCACAGCAATGTTGTTTTGCAGAGGTGTATGAGATCTAACATAATATATTTCCACAAAACTACCTCACTGACGACAGAAATTAGTGGCTCTTAGCACTTGCAGAGGCTGTGACTATGAGGTGGGCTGCCAATTTGATGAAACTCAAACTAGACTATTTGTGCATTTGTTACAGAAAACCTCAGTTGCTGGTGAAGCTTTTTGTCTCTAGTTAATATAAGATTTAACAGAGCAGCTACTGATAGAGCAGTTTGGTTAACTTTTTAAAAGCTCATTTAAAGAGATAGTAGCAAATGTACCTTACTTTTACCAAATCATGGGAAAATTCCAGGAACTTCTGAAAGACAATAGTGTTATTAGCAGGGAGCTAAAGGTTTTGACCTTACTGGTTTGAGTCTAATGAAGGTTTTCGTCCTACAAACACAGGCCTATTTAGTTTTGTTTGGAGTGTCACTGTACCAGGATCCTGGCTGAAGGTAGGAAAGGAAATTGCTTTCTTTTGATGTTTCAGACAGTTTGCAAGAATTCTTATTCTGTTGGCATTCTAAGCTTTCCATAATCTTGGCAACAGGGAAATGTTGTATTTATGTTATATTTTTATGTTTGCACATAAATGGTCCTATTAAGATTACTTTAAATTATCCCCATGACACAGGGGCAATCTTAAATTACTCCTGTTTACCTGAACTGAAAATCCGGTTTCAGAGTTCAGACAGGAACAAGTGTTTTCTCTTTTCACTTAAACCGGTAAAGACTAGAAGTACTTCAGTGTATGTCAGTGGAGCTGAAGGACAACCAGAAAAAGAGATCCTGTCTGATGAGTGGGCTTTTTTTTTTTTTTTTCTGGTGTGCACTGAGGTATTTCCCTTTTAGAAGAAAGTGAAAATTTATCATGTGACTTTTCCACACGTTTGGTTTTGTGTGGTTTCTCCAATCTATTTTATAGTACAGACAACACATGGACAGTCTATGCGATTTTTATCACAGTTTCTGTGGATTCTGCTTGATTTTCCTATCTAAAATCCTTGCTGGAATTATCACTTTAGAACACTATGGCTATTTTGGTAATGATAGCAAGCTTAGTGTTTTGTGTTTACAGAGAATGCAAAAGCAGCTTTTAGTCCTACTTTTCCAGATCACGAACTATTTCTCATACAGCAGCTTTGAAATGTGAAAAAGGTGTTTGTTTTCCCACTTTCCTCAGCAACAGATTCACTGCAGTTGAATCTGTGGTAACATTTATTAGTGCAGTTCTTTTTCCCAAATATCTTTGTAAAATAAAATGTTATTTGCAGTGCCTATGAAAATGAAGGCTTACAGGTCTGAGATGTAGACTGACAAAAGTGTGGTTGGATGCTGGGAAACTTCCCCACTTTTTTTTATCTTGTTAGCCTAAGCCCAGATTTTAAAGATCCTTTTTGGGCAGCCTCTCTAGGCAAAAAGAAGGTATAATGGCAAATTCTGGGTTCATTTTCCAGGCATGGACAGGGATTGCAAGAAATCAGGACATTTGTATTCATTTGCCACCTAATGAAGGATTGCAGTTCAGGTTTCCAGAGGCGAAAGGTGAGAGCAAGCATCTGACCTGCCTGTATTTTCCATATATACAAGATTTGCATTGGTTTTGAGGGGACCTGAGCACATATAAGTGTGGTCAGCAGGTCAAGGGAGGTGATTCTCCCCCTCTACTCAGCCCTGGTGAGACCCCACCTGGAGTACTGTGTCCAGTTCTGGAGCCCCTATTACAAGAGGGATATGGACGTGCTGGAATGTGTCCAGAGAAGGGCCATGAGGATGAATAGAGAGCTGGAGCACCTCTCCTATGAGGACAGACTGAAGGAGTTGGGGCTGTTCAGTCTGGAGAAGAGAAGGCTCTGAGGTGACCTAATTGTGGCCTTCCAGTATCTGAAGGGGGCCTACAGGAAGGCTGGGGAGGGACTTCTCAGGTGATCAGGTAGTGATAGGACTAGGGGGAATGGAATGAAGCTGGAGGTGGGGAGATTCAGGCTGGACATGAGGAGGAAGTTCTTCACCATGAGAGTGAAGCCCTGGAATGGGTTATCCAAGGAGGTGGTTGAGGCCCTGTCCCTGAAGGTGTTTAAGACCAGGCTGGATGAGGCTCTGGCCAGCCTGATCTAGTGCAGGGTGTCCCTGCCCATGGCAGGGGGGTTGGAACTAGATGATCCTTGTGGTCCCTTCCAACCCTGACTGATACTATGCTACTATGATAAGTCTTAACTGGCCAAAGGATGATTTAAAAAAAAAGGCAACCCCCCAAAACAAACAAAAAAGCGAAAAAAGCAAGACAAGCTGCATTCATTGGTTCTGAACACTGAAGTAATATGAATGTAACAAATATTTTAACTTATACCTGTAAGTTTTACGGAAACTCTCAGACATTTATTTTGCAGCTTATTTCTCTGTATGGTAGAACTTCAGGTTGTTTGGAGGAGAACTGGCTGGAGTCGTGAGGCTTTCAAGTTCTTTATGTGCTGTGATGAACAAGCTGGTTTTACAGTTAAGAACATAGTGTTCCTTCAGATCAGGAACACAGAGTTTCTCTACAACATTTACCCTTTGATGCAGGACATCCTGACAGACGGGGTTTTTAAATCTTCATGTCTTTTTTTTGTTCATTTGGTGGTTGGTTGATGTTGGTGGTTGTGGTTTTTGTTTGCTTATTTATTTGGGAAGGGGTTATGCCTGTGCAGAAAAATGTAGAACAACATTTTCTTGAGACTTCCTGTCAGTGTACGAGTTTAATGCACATCTGAGACATTGGCAGCACTATAATAAGCCACAGTGGTAGTTACCATCTGTCATGTTGCCAAACTATCTTAAGGCACATTTATCTTTTTTGGGGAGGGGAGAGTATGTCAATGCACAGGGAAATGAAAGGAAAAGCTGTGCTTTTAGCACATCCCTACCATGTAACCACATCTGGTGCTCCTAGACAGACCTTAAAGGAGTTTAGCTCCATCCATCCAAGCTCATGATCAGAAAGGTAATGCAGTGCTTTAGTTATGCTCTGCAGTGTAGTCCACTTCCAGCACAGCTTCAGTTGTGATCTAATGAACACTAAAATATCACTGCTGTTTGATTCATTGGGTGACTAGTAGCCTTCCCACAAACTCAAAAGAGGTAGGAGACAAAGATGGGCTAGCAGAGCATCAGTGGGTGTGGGAGTTGCATGGACAGACCAAAGCCTCTGGAGGTCATCACCCTGCTGTTAGACATGCCTGCTGCACCTTTAGGCAGGCTGCTCATGTGCTAGCCCCTGCTCCCAGGAAGGGGGCAAAGCAGGAGATGAGCCTTGAAAACACATACTACTTCTTAAATACACTTGTGTAGTTACTGCCTTCAAAGCAAATGCGGTACGTGCCTGAAGACTTGGCATGACAAGGCTTGTTGGGAAAACAGACCAGGGAAATAATGTACCTAGGCAGGAAAAGACTAAAAATCCACCCCATGGTTAATCTGATAAAATCTGGATATAGGAAATCTGGTGAAAGAAGTGTTAATGATGAAGTGCCATGGTTGTTTTCAATATTCAAGCATTCCATACTTTCTGGAGATAAATATAAAAGTGTTTTGATTGTGAGTCTCAGATCAGGTTTGGGTACAGAGAAAATTCCTGTGCCACTATTGGAGGGCAGTTCCCACTATCAGTGGTATCAAATACACTCTCAAGCATTTGATTTTACTCTCAAAAAGTGTGATGGTCACTCCAGGGCAAAATTGCAGCCTTGGTGTTTATTGTGTGCAGATTGCCAAAAAATATGGGTATTCAACATATCACACTTCCTGGATAAAATAAGACTATGTTAGAGTAGATTTTATCATAAATACTGAATTTTGTCTAATTCAAGCCACCTCCTAAGATGACTGTGCGTGTGAGCACAGTCTAGACAATAACGTGATGGCAGTTCAAATAAAACTGAAAGTCTTTAGGCCCCAACTCAGAATTAAAACTCCTAGAAGTCTTGTTTAATGTGTTGTTTATGCTGCCTGCCCCCATTCTTTGAAAAGTGCGGGCTAGCCAAAAGTTTTTGATCCTTCTGCTATTAACAGATGGTATATGTAGCTAAGGATAAGCTGGGACTATCACTTAGGCCACAAGCAAAGGGGCGAGGGATGCTCCCCTGTGGGTACCCTTAAAAGGCCATAAGCTTGAGTAGCAAAAATGAAAAGATCTAGTGCTGGTGTTAATTACGCAGAAACCACACAGAAAGTGTTCGCTGTCACAGAGTTGAGAGGTTGTGCATCCCTTCCACAGATAAAAGGCATGGTATGAAAACATTTTGCAGAGGACAATGAAGTGAAGATTAACATAATCTTTTGCAGTATCCTCAGTAAGCTATCCATGAGTGAGCTGCTTTTTTCTCTTTCCTTTTGCTCTAATGTTTGGATTTAAGGAATGGCAATGTAAGAATAGGCTTTGTCCTTGAAGCCCGACAGTTGTGTTTTCCCGCCTTCATGTGATCATCCTTGTTGCTAGTGTACTGTTCTTCTGGTAATCAGACAATGGAAGGAAAATGAAGTGTCAGTTCATTGACAGAACCTTATCCTGGCTGTGTTTTTTTCTTAATCCAGACTCATCAGTGCTCTTGCACTCTATGTATTTCCTCATTTCTTCTGAATCAATAAGGCAAAATCTCTTTTGTAATTGTTTGAGATGAAAGTAAAAGCAAATAATGCAGGGGGAAAAAAAATCCTGAAAATAGCCCTTCAGAGCCTGAAAGCAACATAATTGTATAATTCCTCTCTGCTTGGGAGGAGAAGGTCTACAGTGGATGCCTGTTTAGCATGGTAAATTGAGCATGCTTTCGTATATAACTCAGTGAAAATGGCTTCTTAAATGCACGTCCTCTGGACACAACGTTTAGTTTTAGCATGGAGACCTTGCTGTATCCATATTACAGTTTGACGTGACTATCTCTAGGGCTGATGCAGTGGCTAATACTCAAGTTTGTTAGCCACTTTGATCCTGAGTGCCCTGTTTTAAGTCTTGCTACTACTGGTTAAGCTGGCGCTTTGTTACTGCAGGGATAACTGGAGGATTCGGAGTGTTGGGAGGCACTATCCCCAAGATCAAAATATAAAAATAGGTCTGAGGTCAGGGAACTGTAGAGACTCCCAGAAGCTTTTCAGTTTTACAGCTGGAGATAGTCTCTTAAGTATATATAAATCGTCATTAGGATTCTGACAGAGAAGTGCACGATGGGATTGCTGCAGGGCAGGCTCTTTGAATCTTATTCCTGATAAAAACCACTTCTGGCTGGCTGACAGGAGACAAGGCGAGTTCAAGGAAGGCATTAAAAACATCTTAAATCTATTGATGGCAGCAGAAGTGTTGGCTTGAATAGTTTGGGATTAGGAGGAAGACTTCCGAGTGCAGTTAGGTCAGAAAATTTGGAGGCAGTTGGCAATTTTGGGGAAAATACATCTCTGAATATGGTCAGACTCAAATAATAATAATTCAGAGGATCACTGTGAAACTTTCTGAGAGGGAATAGCTGATTGTTTTCTTTCTTACTCACCCCCAGAAAAGCCTTTGCCTGATTGAAATATCACTCTAGGAGGCAGGCTACCTAAGAAAGAGTCCCTTAGCAAAGACACTGGTCAAGACAGCAGGTGCTGATGGCAATGCAAGGGTAGGAGCAGGTTTCAGGGCAGGGTTAGGCCCCTTTGCCTTGCCAGGAGCAGCTGCAGCAAGGTCTGGTGCCAGGGACTACCCAGGGCTCCTCCTCTTTAGCAGAGAGACAGTGTATTTCCCCTGCCTGTCTTGCCCTGGGCAGCCTGAGGTGGTGGAGGGCAAGCAGCTTTAACCTACCTGTGGCCAAAATTTCCTTGATGACTAAGAAGAGTCTCACTACCCATCTTTGCAATTCACCAAGAAATGCAGCTTCTTCCATGGCAAATGCTGCAGAGAGGCTGAGGAAGACACAGTGTTATTAGCCTTTTCCAAGCTGTGTCTACCAGTCCAAAGGCTTTGGGTGCTACATATCTGTGTCACCATATTAGTGAACAGTTGAAATGACATTTGGCCTCCCAGATTCTTCATTCTATATGAATGTAGAGATTTTTGCACTAGAAGATCAGTAATGTTTAGTCCTCTGAGTTAGCAGTTTTAATGTATCTCTAGATCTATTGCACTCAGCCAAGGAAAACACCTGTCAGTGTAGTGTCTTTATTTGGATTTTACATTGATGTAAGAGTGCTGAACAAGTTAGGGTATTACACTCACCACAGGTCTTGATATGTAAACCTCTACTGCTTTTGGTCTTGCTGGAAATACTTATCTCTGTGCAACTGAAAGGATCATCCGGGTCTGTTCTCAAATATATGAACTGCAATACTGAAGTTTTGACAGTGTGCAGTTACAGCTCGGGGTGTGGTTGATCCTTCTGGCAGGCTGAAGAAACTTTTAGAGGAAAGAATTTTCCTAATAATGCAGTAGAAATTGTGTTAATATTATTCCTGATTGCCAGTGGAGCAGTAACTGGAAAAAAATCCACATGGTTTATTTTAGAGGAAGACTGGAGATGCTGGTATGTAAGTATACTCAGCATGGAGCATGGGTTAGAACCTCCCCAGTACCCAGAGCCACTTGATTTGAAACTTGAAGTTATTCCTCCCTGTGACCTTAGGGGTAGCATTTCTTTTCCTATGCTAAGTAGACAGTGCATCAATACGATGGAAAGACAGTCAGGAAGATACCTGTGCTGTGCTGAGTGCAAATTAAAATGGCTCTGTTAGAAGAACATTGGAATGGGCTGCCCAGGAAGGTAGTGGAGTCCATGTCCCTGGAGGTGTTGAAGAAAAGACTGGATGAGGCACTTAGAGGTTTAGTTGATGAGTTAGGGCTGGGTGATTGGTTGGACTTGATGATCTTGGAGGTCTCTTCCAACCTGGTTGATTCTGTGATTCTGTAAGTGTTAAGATGAAAAGGTGACAAAAAGACTTAGTGGTCTGAGTTCCATGCTAGCAGTGAGAGCGATCAGCCTTTGGTTGAAAGAGGGAAAAAAAACCCAAACCCAGACAACTGAAGTGTAGCTTTCCCATTCTATCTAGAAACCTGCCCCTATCTAATGCAAGCAGACAAGATCAGTGCTACCTAGAATTATTTTGCCTCATCAGTGAACTGTGGTGTCTTCCTGTTCATAAATACTGTGGACACTTTTTTGTCTGCTCCACTGCTATCTGACACACAAAATTGAATCAAATACTCACTATACCCAAGTTGTTGTCAGATATCAGATATAAAAATAAGCCTGCTTCCCTTTGTGTTTTAGCTATCATGCTTTGTTATGTCAGACTCTGGGATTACACTGTGTTTGACTAGGTGTCTCTGCCAAAAAAAACTAAGTGATCTGCAATTTATGCTGATTTGAGTGAGACAGCAGTTGGTGGACAGCAGGTAATTGAAAGTTTGCAAGGCATTATACTTGGCTATCAGCACAGCTCTGGATTTCTGTAATTGTTTAAACCATTAATGAGAATAGTTACATTTAATTATATATTTTTTTACAAGGGACATGCTAGAATATTTGATTATGTCTGAGGGCATGTCAACTGAGGTACAAAAAAAAGGACCTGTGGAAAAACAGGAACCAGCACATAAAGAAGCTCATTATAAATTGGCTAACTAATAATTATTTTCTTCTTTTGGAAGTATTTCATAATAAGATATTATTAAAGCCCTGGAAATGATAACCATTCAAACATCTCATAAGTGCACTGCAACAGGAACATAGGCATGACATAAACCAGACACCTCATGGCTTTCTTCATTGTTACAGAACAATCTAGGTGAGATTTTATTTCAAAGTACCTTGGAACTGTAAGAGCTTCTGTGAACAGGTGGCACCAGAACATGTTGATCATTTAGAATGCCAGAATCTAAAATATACACACAGACCAGGAAGCCAGATCTCACAACAGGCTTCTTGGAATGCCTTTCATTTTTAAAAATGCAGTCCACAGTACTTTCCAACACATGCCATTGGTGTTTCTACCTTCTCCTGGGAACCTGATTCTTGCTAAGGCACCTATGGCCAAAGAGCATTCAGAACTCTTCATTCCCATGGTCTGTATTCGTGTAGGGTTATGTCCTGCTTTATTACTGTTACAGATGCTTGCATCACTATTTGGCATTGTTCACACCAGTGTTTGTGAAACCGCTGCTTTGTTCAAATAAAAGCTCTTTCTGTGAAAAAAGGGCTTGAACAAGAACATTCATCTTTTGCTATTCATCATTCGGTCTTCTTTCAGAGAACTGTCATTCCTCCAATTAGGTGCAGACGCAATATTGCACAACTCGAGAAAATGACTACTCCTTAAAAAAACTACTGAGGGAAATAAGCCATCCACAAACTCTCCATAGGCTCACCTGCAGCACACCAAGAAAACCAGGGGAGTTCAATGGGATTATGTGGAATATGACAAGCTAAACATGTGTCTAAGTGTTGTCAGGATCAGGGCTGATTCACACATCCACCACCATTGGGAGCAGCTTGTGAATTATTAATGATCAGAAAAATTGCCTAAATTAATTGGATAATTTATTTGTAATGAATAATTCGAGCAGTTCTATTCCTGAATGTCTTTCTGCCCTTGAATAAAGCAGCTTGGTAGCGCTGCCTGCCTCTTGTTTCGAACGTAGTTAAAGCTTCAATTAGGCTTGCCTACACTGAAACTTGACATACTAGTTTCTTTCACGTATTTGTACAGACAGAGAAGCAAGCCTGTATTTGGGTTGTATTTTTGCAGGGTTTGAAGTCTTGTTCAAAGATCTTGAAAAATTGAATGACTGAGGACATAGACTGGAATTCTGCCCTTCAGTTTATGTGCAAAATCAAAAACATGCAAAGTTTGGTAGTATCTGAGCTTCATCTGATAAGGCATACATTAAAGTATAAAAAGAAAGCCCAGAAATAGGAGACTTGTCAGTTTGAATGTTAGTTAAATAAGTACATAAGATAAACAGTTCAGTGAAGGTTATGTAGCTGAATTTTCAATCAGGATGCACAAAAGGCTGTTATAACAGCATCTTCCATTACCAAAAGCATGTAGAATTTGTTGCCCAGAGTAGCAGGCGTTGCTGACAGAGGAAAATCTACTCATTTTAACAAATCTTCCTTCTCAAATTAAATATCATTAAGCAACTCAGAGTACCAGAAATCCCTCTCACCCCATGCTCTTTTAAAAATCCAATATCCAGCAGTTTTTGAATATTCACCTACTGCTTAATTAGCACTGAAAAGCCTTTCTTTCACAAATATTTATTCCTTACCTGCAACTAAGTAATGCATGCCACTAAATTTAGCAAAATGCATCCCTCTGTTTAATTTTAATCTTAAAAGAAATTACTGTTGCCATTCTGTTTGATATAATTGGATGAATAGCTGCAAGTTTGTGATTGTACCATTTAATTTATTTCCACGTGGTACAGTCCATTTTTAAACTATTTTACTTCATTGTACTTTTAGCTTTGAAATAACTGGCCATGAAATTCAAGAAAGAAGCACTTTACAATTAGGTGGACCAAAGTCCTCACTGCCTGTATCTCTGTTGAAGAGAGCTGCATCCCCGGCTGGAAGAAGCTGTTTCAGGGACACAGGAGACGGTCAACAGGGCAGGAGCAGAATGCAACAGCTTCTTGTGACGCTGTCTGAGGGTAAGTCTGTGACTACATGGAAAAGTCACTCTCTAGAGCAAGACATGGTAAAAGTGGAGGTCTGACCTAATCAGGGAATTGGTTTAAATAGTATCTGGAAGGCAATAGCGTTGGCTGTGGGCAACACAGACCAGGAAAGGAGAGAACAGCTTGTCATGAACCAGTGTAAATGCTTGCACAGGGGTGTTACAGAGATGGGTGGAGAAGAACATAGGGAATTGCTGAAGATACTGGACAGGGAAGTTTGCTTGGGGAGGCCACTCTGCATGTGTACATGTGTGTACACATATATGTAGGTGTGTATAATTTCTATAAAGCACGTATAGATGTGTGCGTGAATGACATATACAAAGCATGTATACACCTGGGTGGGTAGGAAATTGGAACTTTACTGCTCTTGGAAGGCACAGCGCTGAATGCACACATGCTACTCGCACAACCTTCACTCTTGACTGTGGTTTTGGAAGGAGCTGTTAAACCAGGGCAAGTGATCTAGACAGCATGGTATCCATGAGAGCTCTGTGTAAATCCCAGGTTAGTCATCTGGCTGAGGCTCTGTTCACTTCTGTGTGAGGGCAGGTGTGGGGCAAACTGCTTCATTCACTGTGTTGCCACATAAGGTATGAAAAGGGAGGGCATGCCATGCTGCATTCTCTCCCCAAAAACCTCCATGTTGTACAAAACAGCAGTTAGGAAGACACTGAGTGCATGAGACATGGTGCTCTGAATATCATAGCTTAGTGATGGATGGAGGTGCCTTTACACAGAGATCGTCAGTGAAGAACCTTCTGTGATTACAGCTCTACTTTGTGGAACACTTAAGACTCTTTAAAATGTGATACATTGTCTCCGCTACAAACATAACTTGCCTCAAAATTAAAGGTTCCTCTTGAAGTTTTTAGGGCTTTCCACAGGAGTATTGGTCTTAGGTTTCTGTCATTAGAGAAGGGCCTCCTTCATACATACAGATATTGTATGTGGAATTTAAGCATGACTGTTTATTGTGGGTTTTTTTCACATGTAATTTATTTGGATTCCACAGGTATATATATTTTTTATATATTTGTTCTTTGGTGTTAATGTATTTTTTTGTAGAATATGTGTAAATGGATATGCGCAAACTGTGTAAAAGTTATTCAGCTACCCAGTGAACCATGTAATCTGTTGATTCATAGAGACAACAGATAATAGAGTGAGATATTTGCTTTACACTGTCTGTGTAGTATCTAGGCACAGAGTCAATTTGTGTCCTGTTGGGGCATGTTGTGCCGCACTATATTATCACTTTGAGGATAGGCAATTTGGGTAATGAATATATGAGCTGGGTGCTGGTGGAGAGCTATATCCAGTATCTACAAACCAAGGGTTTGGCTTCATCCTGGTTAATTCAAAGCACTATTTTCACAGACAAGCTTTTTTGCTATCTTGGAAACAGTACTGTTAATTAGCTTCTAGCTTCTCCTTTATCATATCATAAAAATGGAAACAAAGCACTAAACACTGATATTTTCTTTGTACAGCAGGTATGAGTGAAAATGCCATCCCTTTGGGAAAACACAAAAATTAAATGGAAGTGAAGGAGCATTTTCACTGCAGTTGAAGGAAAACCGTTGCTGGTTTTCTATGCTTGATCCAAGGAACTATTTGACCAGGGTGTGCTTACGCCCATCTGCAGTTCTGCTTCCACTCTGGCTATATCTATTGCTGATCCAGCCACTCCCAACAATCCTAGGATTGACAGCTGTACAAGTGAGCAGGAGGTGCAGGGCAATTACAAGTAGGCCATCCTCTGTCCACTCCCCAGAATATACTTCACAGCATCAGATTTTTGTTTTTCTTGTTAATCCTTCCCTTAAAAAATGATCCAGTTCTGGGCCCCTCAGATTAGGAAGGATGTTGACTTGCTGGAACGTGTCCAGAGAAGGGCAACGAAGTTGGTGAGGGGTTTGGAACACAAGCCCTATGAGGAGAGGCTGAGGGAGCTGGGGTTGCTTAGCCTGGAGAAGAGGAGACTGAGGGGTGACCTTATTGCTCTCTACAACTACCTGAAGGGAAGTTGTAGCCAGGCAGAGGTTGGTCTCTTCTCCCAGGCAGCCAGTACCAGAACAAGAGGACAGAGTCTCAGGCTGCACCAGGGCAGGTTTAGGCTGGATGTTAGGAAGAAGTTCTATACAGAGAGAGTGATTGCCCATTGGAATTTGCTACCCATGGAGGTGTTCAGGAAGAGGCTTGATGGGGTGCTTGGTTGCATGGTTTAGTTATTTAGGTGGGTTGGATTGGTTGATAGGTTGGACGTGATGATCTTGAAGGTCTCTTTCAACCTGGTGTATTCTATTGTATATTGTATTGTATCGTGAAAGCTATTTCCATTTGTGTGACTTTTCCAGGAAAATATGCCTGGATTCCCAATAGGTATTTGCAAGAGAGAATTTGTGTAAGAAAGAGATGTTCCAGGTCTGAACTGTAGTGAACAAGTGTTGTTTGTTTTTTTTTTTCCCCTCTCTCTAATTAATGCTATTTATTTTATGTGCTGAGGAGTTTTGGTGAAGGAAAAGGTCAGCATTGTGATGTGCATTGTACAAACACAGCAATACCCACGGATACAGATCTGTGTAGGGGCCAATTAGGGACTGTGAGTAGGAGCCTTTTCCAAGATATCTCTCAGCCATGGGTGACAGATGAATTCAGCTTCTTTGTATGTCCAGACTAGAAGATGTCTTGGAACAGAACATACAAGGAGGCAGCTTTGGAGATTGCATTAGAAACATCAATTCTCAATAGCTACCTGCTTATACAGCACATTTCTTCGGCAATACCTCATACTATTAGCTATTGCTAAAGTATCTCTGGATGCATAGCTTGTAGATCTGCTTGTTCTCAGCTCTTTGTAACCTGTTGAAATCTATGTATGTGCCTCCATCTCTCAGCATGATGAGGCAACTGGATGCTCATCCATCAGCCACATAGCTTAATGAATTCAGGGTCAGGCTGAGTTTTAATGGGCCTGTATCACCTTCCTCACTGGAACCAGCCTTTTGCTACTCTATCAGTTGTTCACCATCTTCAGCAATCTCAGCAGCTGCAGTGGATGTTTGGATTTAGTTGGAGCAGTTGTGTCAAGGCTTCCATTTAGGCCAAGAAACTATCTTCCCAAGTTGTCCTGAGTTCTGCTTGGGCCAGGGCCAGCATGTTCAGGTATCGTGCATGTAATAAATTGACTAAAGAAAACATGTTACTCTTGCTTAGGCTCATCTGCTTCTCTTGAAAGCAAAAAATATCCTTGAAGGAGATGAAGGCCTGTATGTCTCAATTTTAGTACCAGGGTGACTGCCCTAACTATGGAGGATCTTCTCCTCATGGAAGTCCACATAGAACCCACAGTATTCATGGCTTCCCAGCTAGGAAGACATTGCTGCTTTGCTTGGCTTAGCTATTCCTGAACAGCTTGTCAGAATGGCAACTTCCCTACCACCCCAGTACACAGATCTTGTGTGCATGGTATACAAAGGAACACTTTGAAAGAGAAGCTAGAAAATGTCATGTGTATTGTGTACTATAAAAATTTCAGTTTATCTTGCATGTATTTTTAATAGCAGCTACTTTCCAACTTCCTTTTGTTCGATACAAACAGCAAACTTGTTCTTGAAGCAAACACTGGTTTAGTCTTCTGTGTTTTTTCCCCTTTATTTCATTTCAGTTTAGTTTAGTTTAGAGCTTCTGCTCGAGCATCCAGGGAATATATATAATAGGGCATGAATACATTCTTATAAGTATTAGAACAAGTATGGAAACACGGAGCCCTTAGTGACCTTGCTAGTCCTCTGCTGATCACTTGTGTTTGTTGTTGTAGGAAGGCAAACATAAGTATAGAAGTGTTATTGAACAGAAAACCCTTCAAAAATTTCAGCAGTCTTTTGTATTCAAGTTGCAGAGCAATGGGGGGCCGCTCTGCTCAGAAAGCATACTTATGCAAGTATTAAGAACTGGCTGAGATAAGAAGCAAAGCTTAAGAGACCTTCATCATTAGCTGCTAGTGGTGGAGATTAGTGATCCTACTACAGGATTACAGATGGAAGAGTGCTAGTGTTGGTTAATTGTTCATTAATGCTTGTAAAATAAGATAGAGGTAGTAAAACTTGCTATTGTCTGCTCTCTTAAAGTAAAACAAAATTGGATCTGCTTGTCAATAGCTGTATTGATGTTAATGAGAACATGTTTAACAGATCATTTTACAGTATAAACTGCTACCCAACTCTTTCAACATTTAATTAGACACTATTATCCTAATAAGAAATAATTTATGGTTTAGATAATCTGTTATCTACACATTAACATTTTATCTTTTTAATTAGCAATGCCTTCACTAGGGTGCTTTTAATATTTCAGAGTTTGCATATAAATCTCAGGTGGAACATTACTTCCCTGTAGCCTCATGGATTTATTTTATCTAGAATGCCATACTTTTCCACCAGTGGTTTTCTGTATAAAGAGGGAATGGCATCCATGGTCCAGGTAGCAGAATCCTTCTCTTAGGTGCAGGTCAGTATCATGCAAACTTCTGCCAGCAAAAACCTGGGAGCAGAGCCCTGGGAGCAGGATGTGCATTGAGGAAAAGCTGTGGCTTTGACTCTTGTGTTTGCTGAGCAGGGCTTTGCTTTCTGCATGGTGGTTATACATCCTCTGTGTTTGAGTGATGCTTAGGCCAGGCACCAGAACAGAGCTCCTTAGGCTTCTCCCCAAGTTGAAGAGGTGCTGTGGTGGTTGCCTGTCTGTGCAGATATGCCTGTTCTGCTGACAGCCAGTTGGTGGCTGGTCTGTGACACCTACTAGGAGGGGAGGTGTGCAGGCAACTCTTCTTGCACTGCCAGCCCCAGAGAAGGTACAGTTTTCTCTTGTATGTCTTGAGGTGTTCCCCACATCATTCTCCAGCAGGAGCTGTTGGTAGGTGTCCAATGCAGGGACTTGCAGGTCCCACATGTGCTGGACTGGCAGGAGTGGGGCTGCTGCTTCCAGGAGCCATGACTCTTTCCTCCCACAACCAAATAGAACAGCAAGAATCCTGTGAAGTTCACTGTGATAAAAAAAATGGCCTTTTGACAAGGACAAACTTGAGAAGAAAATGAGACCCTTCCTTTTTATTAATAAAAAGTAAACTTCAAATGAAATACAAATCCTGGAAACAGAAAAAACATTTTTCAATGAGGTGTGTGTGGAGGATTAGTGTTTTCACAAAGAATTATTTCACAGCAAGAAATCTCAGCTGTTCAGGAAATCAAAGCATGTGTTTTAAAAGCATATTTTAAAGGCACAGAGAAATGTTGCAGCTTCTAGATTACTTCTCTGTA
The DNA here is from genome assembly GCA_033816785.1 of Picus viridis. Lineage (NCBI taxonomy): Eukaryota > Metazoa > Chordata > Aves > Piciformes > Picidae > Picus > Picus viridis. The sequence goes on along the minus strand of CM066588.1, from coordinate 20,970,777 downwards.
GATGCTTGAGCATGAAATGAAAATCTCTGGGTCCTCAGAGAGGACACACCCTGGGGGACTTGCTTACACCCTCATTCGACTTTTTCCTTTGTGTGTTGTAGTCAAGGATAACGGTACAGCCATCACTGAAGATTACTTGCTTTGCCCTGATCTTCAGTCCTGTTTATTGGTCCCTTAGCAGCAGCCAGAGGAACCTGAAGGGCAACTTTAGCCTGAGCCAGATGCCACTGACCCTGGGGGACTGCTGCAGCATCCAGACACTGACAGGGTGCTTAGGAGACTTGGTCAGGGGCCCTATTCAGGCAGCACACATGGTGTGCTGCCATGCCCTGGTAACCAGTCTGAGAAGGGCTGCATATATGGACTAACAAATCCAAACACTTCTGCTGAGTGCACTAACCTATCTGCCTCAATATATCATCAGCTGACATCAATACATCACCAAACTGACACATGAACCACCATATTTGGGCTCCAGTGGGCAGGTCTTTTATGGCTTCCCATCACTTGTCACTTGCAGCCTTATCTGTCAGAGCAAACAAGCAAAGGCTGAGCTCAGGATGTATGAGCTGCCCCACAGAGAAATTTAGATGCAAGAATGCCCCTATTAGTTGATAAGAAGTAATACTGCTGGTTAATTGCCTCAAAAGTGTTAACCAATAGCTCATTAGTCTTAAAAATACAAACTTGCTCACCCTTTTTATGTGGCATGGAATGAGAATTGAGTAAATAATTGCATGCCACTCTGCCACTGAGAGGTGCAAGACATTGTTTTAAGATAAAAACAAAACCTGACTGTAATATTCAGGGAGATGAGAAAGATACACCTTACAACCCCAGTTTACAACACAAACAAAGCTCAGCTCTTCTGTAATTATTATTTTGAAAGGAAGAACCCATAAAACCTAAGTTGTCTGCGTTGATAGTTACCCCAGTACAGGAGTAAGAACACCTGCTCTTAATTTTGTACCTAAAAAAAAATAATAGAGAGGTTGAGTGGGAGATTCTTTCAAATGCTGGAGCTTTCCTTAGTGCTCATTGACTTCCCTCCTACAGTTTATGGGTGCTTTTTCAGTCACTGCAGCTACAAATTACCTTCTTAGCAAACTGCCCTAGATCTGTTTTGGGCAGAACCTCTGGGCCTAGCAGTAACTGCTCAGTTCAGACCATTCTGCAGTAGTTTGACAGGCAAAGGGGGAAAAAAGAAAAGAAATCATTACTGTGGCTTTGTTACATTGATGGAAAGTTATGGATCTGGATCTTCTGGTTCTTCCAGCGGTATGAAGGGATGTGTAAATAGGATACACAACTGTGTGGTAGCTACTGTTTAAAATCAAACCAGGAGCAGCTGGACAAACGTGTCCTCTAGTTCAGTAGTTTAAGGAGAGCACACTGCTGCATGGAGTTCTCCAACTAGGTGGCAAGGAAAGGTACTTCATTTGAATCTAAGTGTACATTAAGATATCCTAATATGCAAGCACTGGGACTACATCCCTGATATGCTAGCACTGGGATTGCAAATAATTAGAAGAAAAAAAAAAAACAACAACCAACCCAGATTCATTTGCATTAGAATTCTCCAAACAGCTGCAGTTAACATGTAAATGAGGTGCTAGAGTAACTGTGTGTGAGACTGGTAGAGACCTCCAGGAAGAAACCATTGGTCTTATACTGAAATAAGTGAACAACTGAACCCCTCCGTGGCTAGATGAGAGGAAGCGTCTGAAGAGGGGTCTTGCCATTCATTCTACCTCATTACAGGTATCTGACTGATAGCAAGGCTGAATCTCAGTGCAGCAGCTCATTAGTAAGAGAAGACTCTGACATTAGTTCAGATGTTGATCGACGTGACTGCTAGTGTGAAGTCTGGATTGTGTTGTCAGATGGAGCTTCATCATCTGCGTTGCAGCCTGGTGGTTTATCGTGCAGAACTGGTTTAGGAAGAGTGAGCTAAACTGCTTGCCAGGAGGTTTAATGCTCAGCCAGCCAGTGCCTAAGAGCACAGACTGGCATGGCTTCCTTTGCTTACCATCTTATAAAAGGCCAAGTGAAAAGATATGAAAAAGTAAGGTGCACTTCCACAGCTCCCTGATAGAGCCTGGGGCCAGCTCAATGCCATGTATTGGTTGCATGATGTGAGAGCAACTGTTTGAAAGTTAGGCTCTGTTAGTTCATGCATAAGTGCTGAAAACATGGCCAAGTGCCAGTATAGAATGTTCCATTGCAGCTCTCTGGCAGGACTAATGTATCATTGTTATTATCCACTCTTTTGACCTAATGCCACTTGATAGAAGAGAAAAATCGTGAATATCTCAGTTCACCATTGGGGCATTAATGGCAATTTGAAATTTTTCTGCACAAGAAGCTTATCAAGCACGATGTAGCCCTCCAGGGCTTTGTCCTTAGTGTGCTCTGTATTGCTTTGACCGCAAGCATCTCCGTTTCCCCTGCTAACTGCAACCTCCACAGCTACTCTTGGAGGAAGATACCAAGTAGATTCATGCAACGCTTTCCTCAGCAACATCTTGTTTCCAGCTCACCCATTCTAAACAGTTGATGGCTTTCTGTGCCCTTTTGGATCTACAGTTCACTTTCTTGTACGCTACCATTGAGCTCCCTCTTCTTGCCTTGTTATGTGCCAGCACATGATGGATGAGCCCTCAGCATGCCTTGAGGTGCAGCAGGAGCAGTGGAGGAAGTAAAGACAGCAGATCTACTTCAGCAAATTAGCAGCAACAGCAGGCTCTGTTGTGGCAGTTCTGTTGAATGCCATCATTTTAACTGTTCACTATGGAATAGTTCCTAAATGGCATTTATATTTAAGTCAGTTTATTATATTATTCCAGCCATGCAGAGCTGTGCAACAAATTTACCAGCTCAGGCACAAAATCTATTCACTCATCCCTTTCCAAGATGATGATAATGGACCCCCTCCCTTTTCTCTCCATCTTCCCCCAAATGATTATATTTTGCTTGCCCATCAAAACAAATCACTCATCTTGGGTGAATAAAATTTTGCAAGGCTGCAATATGCTGGATGACACAGTTTGGATTGGGGATTGGCTTCTTTCCTTCCCCCTCCCTCCCCCCCCTTTTTTTTTTTTCTTTTGCCATTGCTCTCTGCAGAAGATTTCACACTGCTTGCTTAATTTTGGTATGCAAACCATCTTCCTGAATTCTGACACACATCACTTTGACGCAACTCTCACAATACAACATCATTTTTCTTTTACAGCAACTACTTTTGACATTCTTTTCTGAGTATTTCTTGTAGTTGATTGAAAAGAAAAAAAATGTTAACAGAAAAAGATAGTTTAAATCAAGCTTTTCTGTTTTGTGCCCTCAGTTTTAAAATCCTTCCTTCAGTTTTTGTGCTTGATACGCATTTTTACTGAATAAAGGGGTTCCAGGCTGTGTTTCATGATGGTGTTTGTACACAGACCACCCTGTCCAATGCAAGACACCAATGGGTGCAAGGTTTAAAACGATCAGCCTCTTGCCTGTGGGTCTACCTGACAGCAGCTGGCCAGGACGCATCCTGCTTCTGGTCTCCCTGGGCCTTCAGGAACCTCAATATCCATGCAAATTGCCTGTCAGCATCACCCTGGGCATGTGAGGGGATGCGGATCAAGTCTTTTTCACTCAGGTTTCAAAAGAAGCAGCAAGAAACCTGAATTACTGCCAGCATTTCTGGGTGTCCTATGAGCCACCTGCACTGCAGGTTTTCCTGTAGGAAGGGTTTTCCCTCCCCTTTGCAAACTCTTTCACCACAACAGACCTCTTTCCAACATTTACCCAAAACCATGGAGCGAGGATGGACTCAGCTGTGCATTTTGCAAATGTGGTTGTGTGGGGTTTTTTTTTGTTTTTTGTTTTTTTTTTTTTAAATCTTACCTGCTTCCTTTTGTGTTCAAAAATCAATATGACACTTGCAAAGTAGCTCTTTTCTCCACCTCCTTACCACCTGCGTTGTTGAAGGAGCCAAAAATGAAAAATAATCAGTTATTTTAAGCCGAAGCTTGAAAGGGTACTAATTCAAGGGGATAAACTGCAGTTAAGAAACTTTTATCAGGCAAGCTGGGTTAGGTGTTTAAAAGGAAGGAAAAAACCCCTCCTAAAAACATACAGTAGGTAGCAGTTTATGTGTCAAGAAAACTGAGTGAAATTTTGACACTCTGATGTCTAGCAGATAGCACTTAAATCATTTTTCTCCAAACTTCAGTCATAAATCTTCAAAGAGTTTTAGCCATAATACAAATTTTTAGACTAAGAAGCGGTGTTTGAAGTTATTTTATAGGATTTTGCTGTAAGGGCTCCAATTGATTTGTAGTAAGATAAAAGGGGAAAACTTTATTTTCGAAGCTTTGTCGGAAAAAGCTTAGCTTCCATTGGCCGTTTTGCCAATATGCCTTGAGGGGATGATGATGTCGACACGGATATTATATGCCTATACGAACTGAACTCAGTTTACACCTCCTGCTGTTTGTGTTATGGTTAAAATCTGTCACAAAACTGGCAGTGATTTATTAAATGTTTAATGAAGTAAGACAAAAACTTCAAGAACTACAAACAGAAAAGTAGAACATCACATTAAAGTATAATAATATAGGTTACATTTCTGATTTTTTTCTTTTCCCCCCTCTGTATTTCTTTTGCTAAAAATGTGAAAAACACAATTAGAAATCAAGGCAGTATCAAAAGATTCCAGTGTGTCACAGATCAGTCTACCAAAGGTGGTGTGTTGCTTGTTCACTTTTTTCCTTCCTAAACAGAGGAATGAAGAGAAAAAAAAAAAAAAGAGGAAGAAAGCACATGAAATAACAGGATGCTCACAAAAGAAACCAACCAGCCCAAACAAAACCCCGAGATGGCACATTATAGACTATCAAGTCTCAGCCACAGAAAATTTTCCTTATTAAGTTTTCAGAAGAGCAGTATCAAATGTGACAGCGTTATGTCAGTATTACTGCATGTCTGAGGTAGAAGAAAATTCTGCTCTGCACTTTTAAAAATAATGTTGGTGGTTTTTTTTTTTTCCCCTGTTTTTTTTCTTTACCCCTAACAAGCCATTATTATCTAATTATCCTACTTGGAATTATTATTTGTGTTAAAATTTAATTCCTGGATGCAAATTTCAAATTTCTTTCTTTTTTTTTTTTTTTTTCCCCCCAGTAGCTTTCAGAAGTTATTATTGCTCTTGATACAGCTTCGTGGTTTCTACACTATAACAAAAGGCAGTATTTGTCTAAGCCTCCTGTCTGCTGGTGTATGTGACTGCTAAAGCTGAGCAAGGGTAATCCTCCACATTTTGGCAGAGGTTATAGATTTAGTCTATATTTTAGGTTTAATTATTTTTCATTGTACAATGTAAGTCCTGTTGTTTGACTTGCCTGATTATTTATGTACACCCTGAACTAAAAATTCATTAAACACGGCAGAAGGGGGTTTAAAATTACAAATCCATATTTATTGTGTTATTTAACTCAAAGGACATCAGCCATCAATACATCCATAACAACACACGAATTCACCATGTGATTTATGCTGGCTTTGCCAGTGCTGTTATGCCTGATGAGCAGCTATACCCAGGTTGCTCCTCAGGCTCCCTCCTCCTAGGTCTCCCTTTTGTTCAGAGACATTTTCAAATCCAACCTTTTCTTTCTCCAGGAAAGCCAGCAGAGCAGCAGAAAGCAGCAGCCTTCTCCAAGTCTGCATTGTGATCTACTTTCCACAGAGGTCTGTACTGGCCTGTTCCAGTTTCAGGTTCCTGGACATGCAAGGTACTAGTTTAGCAATGATGGGAACATTACATATTAAATCAAGTTCTCATACTGTGTACTTAAGAACAACAGCCAGTGTAGTTGCCAGACTTGTACTACCATAAATGATTTTTTTTGTTTTTGCTTTTCCCACCCTAGCAGCTTTCCAGAAGCCCAGTGTTCAGCTCCATTTCTGAGGGTCTTGGCTCTGCTGCTATATTGAAGATCTGTGGTTTTAAACATGATTTTTGTCTTTGGGATATTGATAGAAATTAATGGCAATAAACTCAGGCAGTTTCTCTTAAGAAGCAACCCAAACCACAGTAAACAAGCCTCTAATTTTTTTGTCTACAGCTGCTGCTTTTAACCTGTTCTGCAAGCTGAAGGGCTGGGTGGCACTTTGCCTACAAGCGCTCCACAGCCTGAGGGCTGTCACAGAGAAGAACTATCTTTTGAGCTATTTATCAGGTAAGTTTAGCAGCTGGAAGAAAACCTGGTAGTTGCTCATTTTTGCCCTCACTATTGCATGTCACTGCCTGTGGCTAGTGCAGAAATTTTCAAGGGTGCCATAACGCAGTACACCAAAAAAAGGCATATGACATTGGAGGTATCCTTAATCCCTGGCCTTACAGAAACTAATCTGCCAGGGTTTTGAAACAGGTTTATTCTTTCAGATAGTTTTTAATCAAGTCAGTCTCATATTCCCTGCAATATAGAAATGATCATACTCATCCTTCCTATTTTTGTTTTGCAAGACATAAATACTAGCTGCATATTTTTTACAGATTTTGCTCCAGACAGCTATGCATTGTCAAGAGTTTTTCTAGCACATAAAACAAGTCAACAACAATTGGTCCAGGTGACTATATTCTCTTACTTTTTTCACCCCTAGAGTGTGTCTTTGTGTAATATAAACTTGCTTGCCTCCCAATTTCTAGTGCTGAATTTCTGGGAAGCAATCTGAATGGTGGCTCTGTCCATCTCTCTGGGACTCTCTTTCTGAGGCACTGGAAAGCAGTGTAGTATTTTAGATTTTATTGCCATATTTTAAATAGATTTAAAAAATATTGATAAATGTTTCCCCTGTTTCCCCTAGCCCTAGCAATTTTAAAAATGCACATGTTTGTTGATATTAAAGGACATCAGTATGAAAAAGGATTCCTGGATTTCTCAGGTCCCAGCAGAAATCTGGAGAAGGCAGTGACAACTTCATGTTTTCAAACTATTGGGCTGCCCTGTTTTATAACTCAGGACACCTGCAGACTATGACAGAAAATAAGAGCTATCTTCAATTTGTCTTTGGTCTCCTAGAGATTAATACAGAGAGCTTTATGTCCCTCTTGTGAAAGAAAAATGTGATACCTGCTTGCATTAAAAATGTATGTCCTTAAAAAAAAAAAAAAAAAAAAAAAAAAAAAAGAGAGGGAAAAGCTCGATTCCAGGGCAGGCAGCTCTGTGCGGCCTGAGAGGTGGACAAAACTTTAACCAAAACCTCATCTGACAGCAGTGTAGTGCATCACACCTTAAAATTCGGGCTTTAGCTAGTCCGTGAAGGATCTTGGTAACTGTTTCTCTGCAAAATAAACGGTGCCGTGTGTGCACAGCACAACACGCGTGGTAGCCGTGCTGAAGCCGCTCTGACCCTGCTCTCATGGACTCAGCCCGGTGTTGCCAAACTTACAAACCCTCACCGGCAGCTGACAGCGCCATGGCAGCGATTTCCCCTCCTATTTATTCCATGGGACATCTAGTGGTGGGCTCCCAAATAGCACTGAGGGACTCGGCCGCCGCGGTGCTCGCCGGCCAGGTGCAGGGTGGGGCCCCGAGTGTGGAGTGGTGCCCGCTCAGGACAGGGCAGGGACAATGCAGGGGAAAGCAAGCCCCAGCATCTGCCACACTGGCTTCCTCTGGCGCTGATCTGCGCCTCCTCACAAGCAGCTCGTAGCTGTAGCTTGGGTCTACAGGTGAGCTACCAAAAATGCAAATACATGATTTGTCTGCCCAGGCACTGATACAGCCTCTGAAATTATTGGGAATGAAAGTGGGCACTGTGTTGTTTGGGATCTTGCTAGATGGAAAATAACATTAAGAACACTGGAAAGAACATTAATTATATGTGTGTGATGTAAAAAACAAGGTAATGAGGGGATTTTGACTTTTAGCCTGAGCATTTTGTGTAGAAGGATTTGTTTGGAGGGAAGTTAATTTACTGGGCTCTTTATGGAAAGTTCCACCACTAATGGATAGGAGGAGCTACAGACACTTTGATAGTATCCTAGCTGGCCTATTAATAACCCCAGTCCCCCATTTTTGTTCTGTATATCATATATTTATTTATAATGGGGAAGGAGACATAGAGTTCCTACCTGTAACTCACAGAAGTCTCAAGCAGAGCATTTAACTTGTGTATTCTGCAGGGGGACCTCCATGGCTTTAGCCTATGCTGCTTCTATACCTCAAATTCCTAGTCACTCTGATGTTTAGATGTACAAGGTGTTCCTGTCTTTATAAAATAACATCAAACTGATCCAGCGTCATTCTGTTTTCCTTCACATTTAGCTCCATAAGAGAGCTTTTGCTTATTGCAATGGAATTCAGAAACCTACAGAATCGCCTTCTGCCCTTGATTTTTGTATAATTACAGACGTGTGTCCTGTGACATGTCCATTAGCAGGCTAATGAGGTAGTAATGAGTGAAATGCCAAATGTTTTAATAGCTTTGCTTCAGCATGGAATGAAGTTGAGTGTTAAAATGTGTTCTTCTCATGCCAGAATACCTGAGTGCACCACATTGATTACTGCTAAAAGAACTGGCCTGTGTTTCCCAATCAAAACCAGCCAATTCCTTCAAGACAACAGCTTTCCTCAGGAAGAGTGGGGGTGTATTGATCTATACAGCTCCAAAAACTGTCCAAGCTGGGCTTTGCAGGCAGACTTGGCTGGGCTGTGAGGTCCTGGAGGTGACTCTTCTGAAAAGGATGCTGATTTGGGAAGAGCCCCATCCCACATCTTTTAAATGGAAAGATTTAGAGTACCCTTTCCTTCAAGGAGACTGTAGAGCATTTGCTGCCGTGCCCAGTAGACTGTAGCTATGTGATTTTATTTTGTGATTTTTCACAGAAGCATGGATACCATCATTTTGGCCTGGTATCATGTGCTTCCTCAGGGAGGGACTAGTGAAGAATCACCCAATGGTATTTCTGACAGGGAAACTCCCTGTCCTGGGAGAAAGAGGAAGGGCTTGAAAAAAGATAAAATATGTCTTCACAGCCTCAAATCTACAAAAATGCACTAATCCTGCATAAAGGCTGTCTTCTGCAGGATTTGCTCAGGAACCTTCTGCTATTGTCTCTTTAGTTATCACTTCACGCTGGTCTAGAGACCACTGACTTCTGCACAGATACCTGTGCTACCTGCTCTAACATCATCCTCACTACTGGCTTTGGGTTAAAGGGCTTCGTAGCACTCCTTGCCTAAGCCCCATGTGGAAAGGTTCATTCCTTTTCCATATATCATTGATGGCAAACTGTTTACACTCAGAAAGAAAAGGACTGGCACAAGAAAACAGGATTTAAAAAATAATTACCATCTCTCACTAAAAAGATTGATTTTTCTTCAAATATTGCACATGCAAACTGTGTGTTACTGTTGTACTGTAAGTATACATACATACATTCACATCCTTCCTCCCACCCCTGCTGGAAAAAACCTTTAAGCCTTCTGTGAGCTGAGGGAGAGCTGGCAAAGGCAATCACCAGTTTCAAATCTGTGCCAGATACTGGCACCCTTCCTACCACTCTCTGACCTGTATTGGAGCCAGCATGCTCCACACCCAGTTGCACAGCACTCCTCCACAACTAGCAATGCACATACATACACTTCAAAATGTGTTGTGGGGTCTGGAGCCCCCACATTAGACTTCAGCTAATGCAGTAATACAGAAGGGTTCATGTTTTTGCACTAATAGATATTGAAAAAAATTCTGAAACCTCTTTCACAACATGCAACCGTCTGCTTCTTAGCAGCTGTAGTTAGAATCCTGGTAACAATGTCAGAGCCACAGGCAGAGTATTGACCAATGATTGAAGTCAATATACATGACATCAATAAAGGTATTGAATAGATTTTTTGGAAGAAAGCAACTTGAAGGGTTCTGGTTAATTCCATGCTAGCCCTGAATTCAGGAACTCAGAGGCATCAGTTTAAAATGCCATGATTTGTAATAAACGTATTTTACAGTGCCTCAAAAACTTACATGAAGAACATGGATGTTTCTATGAGAAGTGTTTTGTTCCTCCTGTAGGCTTTTATCTGGCTAAATCTGCTCAATATTGTAAATTAAATATAAACCTCAAAGCTGATCTTTCTGTGTTCATCAACCGATAACAGCTGATGCTCCATTAAATGTATTGTTCTGTTTCCTGTGTAGCAGAATACACAATCAAAAGGGATTTATAATTCATCTTACTATTATTCTCTAATAAATTTGTGCTTAATTTATCTAGTTATCAGTAATCTGTTTCAAACAAATTGGGTTTGAAATCATGACTTGCATGCACCTTTTCTCCTATGAAACCCATCTGGAGACACAGTCCTTTTGGTTGTTACAAAGTCTAAGACTGCATTTCTGCCTTCTTCTTGGGCAGCTCCTTGTTCACTGTCTCCATAAGCTGCTGATCCTGCACTACATTTCAGAGGTAAACAGCTCAACTGTATCAGCCCAGAGCACCCATGCAACAAGTTGCCAGCCCTTGTTCCCACACCTTCCTAAAGAAACCGCCCCATTCAGTCATGGTCGTCTTTGATCTAACAATATGCTGTGCTAGGCTGGGGTCCCCACACAGTCAATAGAAAGAGACAGAGGTCTCCAGCTAGTTCCTCCCAAGCCACAGGCCTGTGGTAGTGGGGACTACTACAGTAGTAGTACTACAGTCTACTACAGTAGACTGCAGGTTAACCACAAAGGTGCTATTGCACAAAGTATATTACAAGTGTCACTGTGAAAACACTCTCTGTGTGATGTAGTTTTATTTTGACCGCTTGCCATCAGCTGGAGCTTCCTAAACTCTTGTGATCGTAAGGGGTGAAAGTTCCACTAGGACAGGTGGGAGGAACCTGAAGGAGCCTCTCTGTCTCCACTGCCTATTGAAGGAAACTCAATTGATAGTTTAGACCAAGAACCTGGCTGCAAGGGAGATGAAGTCTCCCTGATATCATAAGCATGCAAACTTGTCACAAGAATGAGAGCTTACTAAGTGTCATCTCTTTTGCAGTAACTGCCCTGCATGTATTCTCTTATCCTCAGTAAGCAAAGTACCTTACTCCTCAGAGAAAAGTAACTTTGCATTTACCACAATAAGAACTTGCACACATGCAATTACTGCCAATGCACTGTAAAATTATCCCCTAGCCATCTCGTGGTATCTTAGTCAGGTGCCCATACCTTTAATCTTGGTGTCTTGTGGCTCCCAGTTTTGCTAATACACTGCCTCTTCTGCCTGCTACAGTTCACTGATATTGTGTACAGGTGTTAGATCCACCTGCATGAACAGCCTGAGGCTTTGGTCTTACCATGTATAGAAAAACCTGATCCCTGTCTGTCCAATACTCCACTCTAAATTCCTACTGGCAGTCACCTGGTCTCTTAACTTCCAGTTACAGGTCTGAGATAAAGCCCGTTGAGGCTGTGGGAGCCCTTCCATTGATTTCCATGAGCTCTGGATCACTATTCCCTCTCAATCCATATGTAGACAAGTATCTGCACACCCTCACCCAAGCAGCTCAGCTAATCAGAGTACTATTGTATTTATGTGTGCCTTAAAAAGAAAGAGATCTAAAGACATTTATTCTATCTCTCAATTAAAACCATACTCTTACCTTCTATGCAATTGGAAGGGGCTCAGAAGACATCTGCTTGCCAATTTCCTACTGGTAACATCGCCTCCATAGCAATAACTAAATCACCTTCACACTCCTGTCGGTGAAGCCATTAAGCCTAGAAACATGCTGGTTTTGGCAGTACAGAAATCAAAGTGGTAGCACAGCAGAGAAGATCTGTCGTAAAGAACAAAAATCCACAGGCTGCCTCAAATATCAACAAGAAACCCTGAAATTTTCTATCAATTTCTTTTCATGGCCTTGTGACATTTTCAACTAAAACTATATTGCTTAACATCAAGGCACTTTGAGAGAGCTTCAGTTGGAAAAGGTAATTTTGGACTGAAACTCAGCAGAAAAAGGTAATTTTTCAGAGAGGTTCACTGGAAAAAGGTAATTTCAGAACCAATTGCTGCATTCTTTCACTGTTATTCTGTCTCTTTTCTAAGTAGCCCTAATGTCATTCATGGGCACACTATGTCAATACATCAGTACTGGCTAAGTCGTTTGTGCAAAGTAAGTTTACAGAAACTGTAGCTTTAGGCTATGTTATTCCAGGACTGTGAAGATCAAACAATGCAATTTCACTTGGAAGTTTCATCAATTTTGCATCAATGTTGATGCCAGAGCAGGAAACCTGCTCATAGAATCATAATTTCATCTTGCTAAAACTTTTGGGTTTGATAGAGAACATAATTTCATGTGATGATAGGTTATGCAGCAACACCGTGTATCCATAATACTAGTCTACCAGAGCCATATTGCTCTGCTGTGAACCGAGAAAGTAGAGAGGAATTTTTAATAGCCAATCTAAACCACATCAATTTATACTGCTTTGGGATACAAAGGGCTAAAAAAACCTCAGTTTTTGAATGCAAGTATTATTATATGTTATTTGTACAAGTGGAGGAACAAGAACAACAAAAAGCCCAGAGCTTTCATCTGCTTATTTTCTGAAAGCTTTGGAAAGGGAGTAATGTATTTCAGCTTTAATGGCTTGAAACAAAAATCTCACAAAATTATTAGGCCACTCACACATGTATGCTTTGATTGTAGCTCTAAAGAGAAATGAAATGACTCTTGCAATGTGAGATGCGGAAGTTGTGATGCACAAGAAGAAACATTGCAAAGCCTCACATTTTAAAGTAAAATAGGAAGAACGACAGTCAAACTGTTCATTGCACCCTTTTGGCTGTGCCTGCCTGTATGTTGAAGGTATCAGATTTTCTATGTATATAAAAAGCCTATTCAGAAGAATGTATTCAGTGTTGAGCATGTGCACAGGGCATTACACTGGGATCCTGCCCACAGTTTCCACCTTCAGCATCTCTGCAGTGAGATTTGCCACAGCAGGAACATGCTAACCCAAAGGCCAGGAACTGTCTTCGGTTATAAACTGATCAACTTTCCAAAGATCTGTATTGGCTTCTTGCAGAAATGGGTACATCCCTTAGTTCAACAGACACATGTAAGACAGTAAAACACTCACCCATTGGTGAGGAGCTTGAAATGAGAGGGTTAATCCAATCCCATGTCTCACACATCATTTAGAAATTATAGGTTCTAAATCTCTTGCTGTCTAGGCTATATACGGCTGTCACAGTGGTTTCCTGGAAGCACACAAAAGTGGGCTTCCTTACACTAGGAGCTGTCAGGATACAGTAGTTCAAACCCATTTTTGGAAGTTCAGCCTAGCTAAAGGCCACATTCATGAAAAAGTTATGTAGCATTTGTAGATTACTTTTTTTTTTTTTTTCTTTCTTTTTGAAAACTACTCAGAAATCTGTGGGTGAACTTTTCAAAGTATACACTTTTCCAATCCATTACACTTCCTTTTTCCCCTGAGCACCAGCAGCTACCTTTCTGCCATACTCCCAAGGATACACAGGGCAACAAAGGGGCAGGAGTCATCTCAAAATCTATTCCCTCCTTCAAACACACAAGCAGTTGTATAATTACTAAAAACAAACTTTCTGAAAAGACGAGTCCATAGTGCAGCTGGCACAGGCCTGCTGCAGATCATGCTCTGGGCATTTACATTACCTGAGTATGGTGCAACCATTCCTCTCTGCTGATGTGTAAAGAGAAAAGTATGCCCGATGTGCCCCCCATCATCCTGTCACCAAACACACAGAGCAAAGTTCAAAGCTCTTGCCTAGAAGAAAGAGAACCTGAAACTTGAACTGGTGCTTAGGCAAAGGCATCTCTCTTTTGTAAGCACACTTGTATCTGTACCTTAACTGCTTGGGGTGTTTCTAATTTATTTTTAATTTGAAGAATGAACATGCCTAATAGACCTGAAGAAAAAAAAACCCTAATAAGTTTAAAGCAGAATAAAAAAATGCCCATTAAGAGTTTTATGTGGGGCATTAATTTAAAAAGAAAAAGAAAAAGAAAAAGAAAAAGAAAAAGAAAAGAAAAAGAAAAAGAAAAAGAAAAAGAAAAAGAAAAAGAAAAAGAAAAAGAAAAAGAAAAAGAAAAAGAAAAAGAAAAAGAGAAAGAGAAAGAGAAAGAGAAAGAGAAAGAGAAAGAGAAAGAGAAAGAGAAAGAGAAAGAGAAAGAGAAAGAGAAAGAGAAAGAGAAAGAGAAAGAGAAGAGAAGAGAAGAGAAGAGAAGAGAAAGAAGAGAAGAGAAGAGAAGAGAAGAGAAGAGAAGAGAAGAGAAGAGAAGAGAAGAGAAGAGAAGAGAAGAGAAAAAGAAAAAGAAAAAGAAAAAGAAAAGAAAAAGAAAAAGAAAAAGAAAAAGAAAAAGAAAAAGAAAAAGAAAAAGAAAAAGAAAAAGAAAAAGAAAAAGAAAAAGAAAAAGAAAAAGAAAAAGAAAAAAGAAAAAGAAAAAGAAAAAGAAAAAGAAAAGATAAAATAATAATAATAATAAACAACACCTTAAGATGTGGGCTATGGGACAGCTGAGATATCTGACCTTCAGAGTTAGGGACATCCCATGACTTGTTGCTGTTAACACTGATGAGCACAGCAGGTGGACAGACTGCCCAAGGTCTGCTCCAAATAAATCCTGTAAATATCATGGGTTTAGTAATGGACCTAATGCAGAGCAGAGAGCAACCAAATGTTGCTTTCCATCTCCACCCTTCTGGGAAAGAACAGCTTTTGCAGAGAAACCTTTCACTGTGGAGCAAAATTTCCAGCAAGTGAAAAGGGAAGAATGGTGTCTACTTAAGGGCTGTCAGAGCTAAGGAGAACAAGTACTCTGTGCTGTGGGAGCAACACTTACTCTTCAGGTGGAAGAGCTGCCTGACCTGCTCCTGCCACTTGCATGAGCCAGGGTTCTGCCATGTATTTGCCTGTCTATCCACAGCCCATACTGCACACCAGTCACTGTAGAGAGTGAACACTGGGAGGACTATTGATTAACGAAGGAGGGCAGCACAGACTTAAGGCATTTTATTTTTTCTTTCTGCTTTCTTTTTTATCTCCTCTTTCTCATGTGGCTGGCTGTGCTCTCTTTATTCTGTGACTGTGGTGCTGAATGCTGATGACAAGGTGGCATTCATTTTAGGGGTAGTACATGTAGCTGAGTGGGAAAATGGGTGGATAGTGTAGTTTTATGTCTGAAAGATAATGCTTTGCCTCTTGACACTTATTTGGGATGTCAATATACATCTATTCCTAATGTGTACATTTGAGCAGCACAAAGCAGGTGCCTAAGTGAGCAGTAACACATGTAATTGATAGTTCCTGTGTGTTTTAATGTTGCCCTATTTTTATGAATTTTCCCTCAAATCTAATGCTAGTTCTAGGCTGTTGACAATTTGATATTACCCAGTCTCCAATGTAATGTTATAAATATAATCCAAAGAACGAGTGATCCTGGAACCAGAACTTTAGGTATTAGTGAAAAGCACTTATCAAGAGTATGTACTGAATGTTTCTTTACACTAACCAGTGCTGGAGACCTTCATCTCTTGGTTCACAGTAGGAGTCCCAGGCTTGGTGGCTCCTCAGAATGTGCCATGCTGAATCACACAGCAGGTTTCATGCCATCTCATCATGAAGCCAGCCCCCACCTAATCAACAAAAGCAAGCAAGCAAAAAATGTGGAACAAGACTCTTAAGAGTGGTAGTACTGGGCTGTCTAGGTCAGTACCTAGTCTTTGACAGCCACTCACAGAGAGTACTTTAGAGGAAGCCAACATGCCAACAATATTGTCCCCCAAAAGATGGCTTTACAGAAGGAGCAAGTATGCAGGCATGGAGCATCCAAACATGCCACTCAATTCTGAAATCTTAAAACACAAAAAGGATGCAGTTTTTGTCAAACCTAGAGGAAAATAACCAGGTAATGGAATTTGAAATTTTATAGTATATTATTATGTGCAAGTACATTTACTATAAATAAAAGACATGTACATGCATGTGTGTGTGTATATATATATACACACACACACACACACACACAAGTGCATGCATATGTATACGCACATTTATGTGTGTATGTGTATATAAATATATATACACAATCTTCATAAATGCCATCAATAACAGGTTTGGGTTTTTTTAACAGTCTAATGCAGAGCAGGGAAAGATGCCTATAATATCTATATATACATATATAAATACATATATATATAGTGCATGTAATTTCTAAGTATATCTATAGGAGGGGAGGGGGAGAGAGAGAGAGTGAAAGAGAGTAAGAGAGATGTTATATCTGAAATGCAAACAGACCACCAGCCCAGGGGTGAGAGATGCTCCCATTAGTTATGTGGAATGCATATGCTGATGGCCTCAGCCCAAGTCCTGACAGACATGTCTGCCACGTCACTTCAGTAGCAAGGCTTGTCACAAATTGAGGGCACAATTGCTCACAGACAGCAAATAAATCCAAAGACTGAATACCTACAGAAGCATTCTTACCATGGCTATTAATTTACGGTCTCTGGTATGTCCCAGGTCCATTGGTGATGAGGACTATCGAACTAGCATCTGTCAAACCAAACATTAATTGCACTGAGACAAATGGAAAAATATAATTTGCAGGTTTTGTCACGTGGCAAAGTACAGTACAATGACCTCGCTGAGAAATACTTGCCTTTGGTTTCTGCTTCCCATGGAAAGCACATTCTATTAACATTTATGTTTATAATTATCCTGCAATTTTATTTAGGTTCAGTTGAACAGAGGCAAAACATGGCACTTTTCTCACAGATCCGAGCAGCTGATGGGCAAAGGTTAATTTGTCAGTACATGGACACATTAGCTTGTCACATCTGTTATTAATTGCAAACAGATATATTAGTCTAATTAAACATTTCAAAGGACTGACCTAAATTGTTCAATGGTCTGTAGCTACATATATGCTGCTATTAACACACTTCATGTTTCATGTTTAGCTTTTGCATACTGATGAGAAGTAGCATTCTTAATTGTAAAGCTAGTTATGTGTCTTGCAGTCACCACTTACTGCTGGTACAGTTAATGTGCTCCAAATGTAAAAATAAAACACATGTGACACAGCCATGTGAATTTTCTGTCAAATAGCAGCCATTCCTCCTCTGTCGTCTCCATTGCTTGCCTTCCTAAATGATTATTTTCCTTGGCAGCTGTCTAAGTGGCTTGTTGCAGTCTAATTTCAAAACTCATTATTAGGACAAACAGTTGCAGCGCATCAATAGCCCATCAGGATTAATTAAACTGGGAATCAGCAGCTGACTGTTAATCAGATCATTTGCAGTTGATCAGTGTAGGGACTATCAGCAAGATATTACTGTAGTCATTTTTTATTATGTGTCTACAGCTTGTAACAAACCCAGTAATGACTTGATACAAAATATTTGCCGTGCAAACAGCAGCTTCTTAGCAAGTGTTGGGCAGCGCAATTACTGCTTCAAACAAGATAAGCTCCAAACTGTACATTCATGACCTGATTCACTTTGTCCTACTGGCTTTAGATGCTCCATTGCACGGAAACAAGCAAACATCTTTGAAGGAGATGTATTTGGTTTTAAAGGGCAAGATGCCCAGTGCATTACATCCTCTACTTTCTGTCTCACTTTGCTAAAGCACAGTTTCCTGAAAAGACACTGAAGGAATTTTTTTCCCCCCTTCATTCTAACACTCCTATTTCTATTGTAATTCTGTAGAAGAAAATATATGTAAAATGATGATGAACTGCCTGTTCACATATCATTTGTGACCAATATAATCTCTTACAATGACATGTAAGACCTAGGATGTCTGAAGATCACTAGTAGAGGAAAAAAACAAACCCAAAACAACTACAGAGAAAGATGATTCAATTAATTTCCATAACACAGATTTGATTTTTTTTTAATCATAAATAAAACCAGCAGATATATTTCCTAAGGATATATTTTGCCTAAATACTTCCCAGAAAACTACCTAATATTAATATAGCAATAATTTTTTTAAAGCTATTTTTTATATAAAAAAGACTACTATCTGGCATGGTTTGAAAACTGCCTATGGCTTGTAGAGTGGCTTTTCACAAAGAGCTGGTGCTTCTGAGAATGGCTCTTTCTTTACTGTTAGGAGCAAACTCAAACACAAGTGAGAAGTTAGCAAAGGGCACACAGAGAGGGAATTCTATTCCTGATGGAAATGTCATAGGAGAAGGTTTCTGTATTTTTTTTTCTTCTGTTGTGCAGACAGACGGGGACCACAGCAGATAGTGAATGATCATCTGAAGGAGTTGTGGCAGTTTTAGGCTATGCCTTTAAAATGTAGCTGCAGATTTTGAGCAGAAAAGTAGAAAAATACAAACAAATCACTATTGGGTGTAAAAAGGAAACCAAAAGATTATTCTAAACAAATTCATTGGATAATGTCTGGGGTAAAAGGAGCTGTACCATAACAATTCTTCACATTTCACTTCCATTCCCATTCCTTTTCTCTTCTCTGATCTTGGCTGTTCTGCTTCACCTGGGAGATAACGCTTCTGGCTGACCTTGAGATAAGAACTAACACTGCTTCCTCTCAACTCCATTTTTTTCTCTCTGGTAGGGGGCAGGGGGGAGGGGCAGTGGAGCAGCCTCCCTGGTCTTTTTGGATCAGGGGGTTTCCATGTCATTTGCTAATTGTAAATATCTGTATAATATTGTAAATACTGTATATTTTGTACATATTCATTGTATGCCATTGTAGAGCGTAGGTTTTGCTTGTAAATACGGCTTTGTTTGCTTCTGAGTTGGTCTGGCTTAAAAGTTAATGCTGAGGGAACCTTCAACCCACCACAGGAGTAAAGAAAGAAAGACCATAATTCCAAGTAAGTCTGTATCACAGAGGTTATAAAACATAAAGGTGGAAACTTTCAACTTCATCATCATGTAAACAGAGTCAGAGTAGAGGTGATATATTTGCTCCTCTTTGCACACACGGGAGGCAAGAAACAACCATATATTTATCTACTATATATATGGTTATTAACAGTAAACAATAACAAAATTATATATGATGGGATTTGTGGGAGCCTGTAGACACTGAAATTCAGTCAAGGTGAATTTCCTGAGGCAAGTCAGTACCCCAGCTATGGCAGGAGGAGGCATCTCTTTTGATACATGTCTACATGAAAACAAACAAGGAGGTATGAAAGACTGCACATCTATATGCACTATAGCACAAATGTTTTTTGAACAAGCTGCACATCAATCAGCAAGCTTTCTTCTTATTTCTGCAGCCCTCACAGAGTTGATGAGATATACAAATTCCTCTGCCGTGTGTGTGTGTGTGTGATCAGTGGCTACTTTGAGGTGATGTTCCTGTGCTAGATAAATCCTTAAGGGTTCCAAAGAGCAAAGTGGTCTTTAGGCCATCCTTATGCCAAGGTCAATTGCCCCAGAAAAAGATCAAATGGCACACAAAAAAAAAAAAAATTATCTGTTTCTAACAAGGTTTACAGAGTCTGAAGGGACCCTCAGACCTCATCTTCCTCCTTGACTGGTGGATGACCAGCAGTCCTTCCTAGCCTGTGTCCCTTGAAGGGTGGCCACTGACTTTGCCTCACTGGGTTTCATCCCTTGTGGTAATCAAGATGAGAAAATAGCTGAAAAATTGCTCCTAATGGTCAAGATCCTCCCAGGACCCTGTGTGGACGTGCACCAGACACCTTCCCCAGAAAATAGTGCGATTTGTGCATGTTACAAAGGCTCTGGACTTTTCTGTTAAACTTCATTTTTGCACTTTAACCAGCATTTTTCCTGTTGCAGAACAAAGCTAGGGAGAAGTCTGCCCAGGACCCAAATGTCTATTCGGGGCAGTGATGCTAATTTTAATATGTGCCTGGTGGCTTCATTATCTGAGATTACAAAGATGTTTAAGTAAAATGACATACTTCATGTTGTTTAGGGAACGGAAAATACCCGTTGGTGTGAGGAGTGTAAGGAATGTGTCATTTCTCAGTATGTTAAGGCAGAAATAAGAAGCTGGTATTAGAAGAGGGGAAAATCCCAGTCCTGCTGTTTCTTGCCACCCTATCAACCTTGCTGCCCTAGGCAGGAGCCGTGTTTGCTAGCACTGGAGGGTTGCCCCCAGACAAAGTGCATGGAAGTAGCTTGTAACACACATGCCCTGGGCACTGTGGTTTAGGTGACAATGAGGCCAACTCTTTACATTATGGATTTAAATAAGATTCAACTTCTGACTTCTCCTGCCTTACTAGAATTAGAGGTGTTTGCTATTAGAAGACATGGGAAATACGTGTCTTCCTTTAAAGTGTATGATGTGCCTCTTCTCCTTGATGGTAATTGCTGGAGGAGCTGTGGAGGCCATGGTGACTAATGCTATGCCCATATGTTCTGGATGCAGCCAATGGCACAATAATTTTTTTGCAGGCAGTCTTTGATCAGCTTCTGACACTGATGAGATGGAAATTAAATTTTACATGCTCTAATGGCACTGTCTAGAGAGTCCACACTGGAATTACAAAAAGAGACCCAGTGCAAAGAAATATACAAAATCTGCCTTTCTGCAGCCTGATAGAGCTCTGGCTGGTAAAACACTTGTAAGGTGGAAAAGGCCAGCTCCTGCCCCTGTTCCAGTCAAGTACTCCAAATGTATTCCAGACATTGACATATGAGAGAAATACACACACACAAAAGGAGAGATTGCCATATGGTTTACCTTTAATGATTGGCCATGTACGTAATGTCCATCTGGAGACAGAAAGTCGTCAAGTCTGTGCCTGATGGTTTATCTTGTTTTAGAAACAGCCATGTATTTTGGATTCCTTCTGGATCTGCGGGTATGCCTCAGGAAGCTGAGCATCTCATACTGCTGCTATGAAATACAAACACCAGTGTACAACAATCCCTTTTTCACAGAAAACTCTGTGGCACTGCCTTTCTTTCAGATGGAGCAAGCTGTCTTATAGTCTACAGACAGTCAAATGGAGACCGCTCTGAGAAGCTGTGTGTGTACACCAGGCAGCAGCCCCGCTGCTTGCTGTTTTTTTCTGTGATTGCTACTGCTGAAGCTGCTGCCCAGCTGCCACTACATGCCTGCTGGAGCTATTTCTGGAGCAGAGCAACTCTGCCACCATAAACAGTGGAAGCATCCAAAACCAAAGTGGAGCAATGCAAACTCTTAGACTAAAGACTGTTTGCAGTAGTTCTGATGGATCATAAGGTTATTTGGTCTTTTTACCCCCTCCAGGCTTCATATGGAGGGATATGGACAACCAGATCCCCCATACAAGGGAAGCGCTCAGTGATACCAGAGAGACCAAGGAGCAATTCCTTTTTCCACTGCTGGACCTTACAGTTAGAGGTGTTTTCTCTGGCTGGTTTTCCTGGAGCTAGTACAAGCAAGATATTGCCACTCTGCTTCTGCTGCTAATGAGAACATTTGGCTACCAGAGAAGCTAGTAGAAAATCACTTGCTAATCAGCTATATGGCAGCCCTCCTTCCTCAAAAGCAGCTTGACTCAGTTGTGTAATATAGAGAAAACCCTACTGAGTCCTAAAAATGCATGGAAAAGTAGACCACCTTCTTTAAATTCCTGCACTGAGGCAGGATTTAGTACACTTAGATAATCTCTCAAAGATGTCTTTGTGTTCCTTCAGTGGCTACATTTAAGATATGGTTTGCCTTTAGCGAATGGCTTCATTTTAGGTAATAGTCAGAGATGAGCCTCAGACTAGGCCAAAGACCCAACACCTTCATCCTCCAAAACACATCCTGTCATACCCTGCTGTCATGTCTCACCATGACGGAGAGCAATGTGGTGGCTGGTCTGAAAAGTGGTGTTGGCTCCCCAGATCTCAAATCTTTTATATTACTTATCTAAAAAGGCTCATCAGTATTAATAACAATACCTGGCTGAAATCCAAAAGAGAGTTAGCCAGGCAAATCTGAGGCAGATTGAGAGTAAGGCTATCATCTATCTCACAGCCCAACTCACCTTTGGCAATGTCTTGCAGACCAGAGCAACCTGCCTGGCTCTGGTCTTTCCTGTGCTGAAAACAGGTCAGCTGGCAAATGCTCCTCCATGCTGTTTCTCTCTCTCACACCCTTTTCTCAGAGGAGACCAAAGTTCCTACTGTGCAGAACAAGATTTTGAGAATATTACAGAGAAACTATTCCTCCTACATCTAATCCAGCTGTACCCGTCTCATTTCCAGCGAGCAACTAACAAAGTTAAGATGCTCATGGAATAGCAGGTTGGAAGCGAGCTCAAGGATCATCTGGTCCAAACTTTCTTGGCAAAAGCACAGCCTAGATAAGAGGGCCCGGCACCCTGTCCAGCTGCATCTTAAAAGTATCCATTGTTGGAGAAGCCACCACTTCCCCGGGGACATTTTTCCAATGTCTGACTGTTCTCACTGTGAAAAATTCTCCTCTCGTGTCTGATCAGAATCTCCCCAGGAGTAACTTGGACCCATTATCCCTCATCTTTTCAGTGGCATTCCTCGAGAAAAGGGAGTCTCCATCTCTTTTTTTGTAGCCACCCTTTAAACACCAGAACATGTAGCAAGTGGCAATGAGCAAAGACCTCTCATAAGCACTGACACTATTTGTAAGTGTTAAGCTTTCAAAGGATAATAAGCAGCACACAATAGCAGCACTGATAAAGCAAGCTGCACTTGCTTATGCTTAAAGATTCTGTTCAATAACCTTTTCTGCGGCTATTGCTTGCTTCTTTTGCTATACATAACAGTCACTTGTAAGAAGCATATAGATTTTAATCTAAGCTCTATAATCATATTAATTTCTGAAAAGCAATTTTTTAGAACTTTGCTAGAGACCCAGCTTTTCAGGAGAAAATATTTGCTAACACATAGTTACAACCCAACTCTTCAGCAGAGGCACACACTCCTCTCTGTGGGTCAGCATTGCCTTGCTGATTTCCTGGGCTTGCTTTGTTTCCAGACTCCTTGGGAGTCTCCACTAGGCACTTGATATTACACACCCTTGTGCAGTTACAGGGCCCTGGCCAGACCCTGCTGTGTGGAGAGCAGACCTCACTGGGGCTGCTCCCAACACGCCTGCAGTGGGACCAGACCTGCCAGACCCTCAGTTGATATACATTAACATGCCACAGCAAAGCTGCAAGAGTTATACCAGATGACCTGGGTAAAGGATTTCATGCAATGCCTAACATCAAACAAAAGCCTTGGATGACTATAATATGGGAAATACAAAGAATAATCAAACTGCAAAACTCTTCTTTTTCAGTTATTTTCAGTCAGGTTGTTAGTATAATCCCACCATTTCCCCACTCTGATTTTAAATGGTAACAAGGTGCAGGTAGGGATTACTGCAGATAGAAAAACTAGGAAAGGACTGTGGGCTGCAAAGAGAAGATCCACCCCATTGCCATGAGAGAAGAGTGTGGGTAGAGGACAGCACAAATGCAAATAGCCTTATAGCTGAAAGGAAGTAAAAGTTAATCAAACATCAAACATTCAGAGATCAATCTGGAAGGAAGTTGGCTGCTCACCCCGGTGGGTCTACTGCTTCTGAATCAGTCAGGGGATTTGGCTCTAAATTAGCAGGCAAGGTTCAACACTGGTGCTGTCTGCAGGGGGATGCCCTGTGCTAAGCAGCACCCAGGACATGTGGGGAAAAGCTCTGGCTGGCTGGCTGAGTGGGTGCTTAGCATGGCTGCTGCTGGCAATGCTTGGCCATGTTCTTGTGATCTCTTGGCAAGGGCTTGCCCAGATGATGGTATTGCCAAGGGCAAGCGCAGCGAGGCGATGACAAGCTGGATAAATGTTCTGCCTGACCTGTGTGTGGGTAATTGAAGTTAAAGTGTAAAACCTGGTCCATTACTGACCTTTTAAAATGTCTCTATCCTTCCCTTTCACCACAGCAGGCTGGTGCCCCCTCACTGTGGAAGCCACATTTTTGTGACAGCTTTACAGTGTGGTTATGATCAGGCAAATGGCTAGAAAATTTAGAAAAAGAGGTACCTATTTACCTGTATATTTCCAACTCCTATGCACCTCAAATTATTTATTAAGGAGAGGTGACAGAGGACTTAGTCCTAAGGGGTACTGTGAGCCAGTGCAGCAGAGCTTTGTTTTACTTCATACGCCACCGATACAGGGCTGAGATGTTTCTGATTGTGAATATTTATAGCTGTCAATAAATACTGTGCAAAGCTGAAAGAGTAGAGCATGGTTTGCACTCAGCATGGTGAGAAGGCATTACCAGCATCCAGAAAAAACAAAGGCAACATTGCACACTGGAGCAGTGTACTAGAGGAGCCAGAAATGGGCACCAATTATGCGAGCATCTGAAGCAGTTTGTACAGAGGGGCTTCCCTAATTATGCCTACGCTTTACGCCTGAACAACCCTGGCAAAATGCAACTACAGATCTCGTCATTGTATTGGCCTAACAGAGTTTTGGACTAGGCCAAATTTTTAAAAAGGGAGAGAAATCTTTCTGTCATCACACATAAAGGAGTTATATTTGCAAACAGATTAAACTCCTGACTGTGACTCCAAAAATACAGAAGATACAGTCCTTCTTTCATGCCCTCTCAAATGAAACGTGCTAATAACAGACATTAACAACTGAAGCCTTTTAAGATGAAAAGGACTCTATATTTGTTCTCTTCATGCTTGTTAAATGTTTTATGGTGACGCTTATTTACTGTCAAGAAAATATTTCCAGTGGAGGCAACGTACATAATGATAAAAATAAGCAAACACTAAAACTATTTTTTTACTGACCAGAGCACCTTCCAGCACTTCCCCCTGGATTCTTTCACACAAAGAACATATTGTCATTGGGGCCATTATAGGGTTGTGCTGCTTTGCTAGACTCGGCAGGACTCAAGGGAAACAGCTATAGATTGCAGCAAAAAAGTCCATCAGACAGATCGCATCTGACCCCACTGTTTCTAGGAAAGAATGCACCAGAACACTCTGGCTGAATAGACAGATTTTCCAAATGTTTTAAATCAGTTTTGAGACAAAAAGAGAAGATGCTAAGGAATGGATTTGGCCTCAAAACATTAAGTGATGTGATGCCCATTTCTCTAGGAAGCTGACATTAGGGGCTTTCTTGTTGATGGTGGACCTGAAGGAAAAAACCCACAACAATTAAGCAGCAATTGAAGAAAAGCAGGCAAGAAAAGATGGCTATGTATTAGTACAATAGCTCAGAGGCTTTTCATTTTAGGATACAAAGAGGGAGTAGAGAATGCTGTTTTCTTTTTAAAAACCTTTTAAAAATGGTAACTGCATCCTGCTCTTGTAGATGTATTACTTATGACATCCCAGTTTTCATCCGTTCATGATTTTACATTAGAGTTAAATCTCTGCAGCTTGAATCTCACGGCTGAGTTAGCCAGAGCCCATAAAATATTGAAACCTTTAGAGCAGCAGCCAGCCAGGTTGAGAGAAGTTCATGTCCAAAGCTGAGCTTTAGATTCTGAGACATCCCAATTGGAGTGTAGTACAGAAAAAAGCACTGATAAAATTTTCATAAAAATGAGCTAAGGATATTGCTAGCATGCTTCCCAGCATCTATATGAAAACTTAATCTGAGCTAATGGAAAGGATATGAAAGCCTTTCTCAATTCAAACACAGTCAGTGCATAATTCATAAATTATTGTCAGAGAAGTGATTCTGCTCTGAGATTTATTCTCTTTTGGATAGAAGCAACTGGAGGAAAAACTGGGTCTTTTTGACCTTTAATGCCAGCAAATTTTACAGTAGAGCTGTCAATATAACCAAGTAAACCGGTCATTTCTCCAAACAGCAACAAAGTACCAGTACGTGCTCACTGCAGGCTAATATTAACACAGCCCTTTAGGTTACTTGCAAACCATTCAAAGCAACTGAACCTAAAACATTTAAGTGAAGATAGTTACAGAGAAGAGAATGAAATTTCCATGTTTTCCTTGACAGACACAAAAAGGTTCATTATGTTAAGAAGGAAAATCACGCAAAAATATGCTTCACTTCCTGACTCTAGTCTTCAGCAATGATTACCTTTAAAAGCCTATTTTCCAATTAAAAACCTATGCAACATTCCAATAGAAAATGCATACTGACAGATTTTTTGTTCCTTATATATGCCTCACTTCTAAACAACATAGCATAAAGTATAAAAACATTTATCCACAGGTAGTGATTAAATATTTCCGCTCTGAGTGAGGTTGTTGCACAGTCAATGCACACAATCTGTAGTGAGTTAAAAGCAAATCTGACAGAAATAGTTGGAAAACTGAGGAAACTGTAAATGCAATTAAGTACTATCAGTGGAAAAGGCAGCAGCAAGCTGATACATGGCAAGTTCTGGAGTTGTGGTTACCTTTTCTCCAATGTAGCTGGCACTTGAAAATCGAGAACAGGAGACATTATCAAGTTGCAAATCCTGCTGTGTTCTGAGGCTGGAAAAAAATCCACTTCTGATTGGAGGCAATGGCATCACGGAAAATGACCAGCATAATCCCCCTAAAGAAAAATAAAAGCAATAATCCAATAAATCAGTCTGATAGAGGTATGAGGAATATTTCACTAGAAAGAACTATACTGGAGTGTGAAAATGATAACATATGGGAAAGTCGCTTCACAAAACAAGATGATCTGTTTCTTTTCAATTATCTTTAGAAGTGATTACCTGGTGTACAGGTGGGGGAATTAATTACAAGTGAGTGCTTTTAAACACAAAGGTGACAACAGAGATTGGCAGAAATAAAGGTTGGTTTGGGGACTTTTTTCTTTTTCCCCTCGAGATAATGGCATCAGAAAGCAAAGAGGCAGAGAGCTGCATGGAAAAGTGGCCAGAAGTAAAAAGGTAAGAGGGGAAAAAATAGCAAGAGAACTGTGAGTGATTTAAGACAGATTCTTAGGACATTTACCCTGAATTCTCACTATGGTTATTGCTATTTCCCCTGAGCAGTATCAGGTAGTATGTGATCATATCACTCTCACTTCTTCCTCCTATACAGGTCTCCAGATGCATTCATTAATCGATAGGGCTGTAATGCTAGAAAGCTAATAAACCCAAAACCTACTGTAAGAATGAGTTGCTCAGATTAAGGGGCTGATCTTGTGCCCTTTGCTTCTGAAAATCTCATACTGGGAGATGTTCCAGCAGAGCACTTGTCTTGCACCCATGAAGCGATTGTATTGTACTGGACGCAAAGTTACCGTGGCCTTTGTATTCACGTTGTACCTGTTGGGAGAGAAAAATGCTGCTCCTGTTGCCAAAGGATTTAGCTGCAGTTACATATTCTGCCTTTAGTCCAAGTGAACACTGAATTCCTGTCCTTCAGTGACTTCCTTTGACCTCTTACACAGCTACACTCCACACTTGGCAATATAGTAGTATTTTAAGAAATCCTGTCTCGTCCCTCCCAAACCAAATTTTACTGAAATGTAAACTGAGGCAACAACGCTGGTACATGAATGCTGCAACTGTCTTCTGGGCTATTAGTTTACAATACTAATAGTTTTGAGCAAGTCATCTTCCTTGTATGATTTAGCATGTATGATTCAAGGATGCTGGAGAATACAGAAAATGTCTTTTTTTTTTTCTTATATCTGACTGATGTTATTTATGATTATTGGGTAAAATTGTGACTGGCTGGCAAAGTGTAATATTTTCCATGGACCTATCCACACTGGGGAAAAAAGCCAGAATAACGCTTTCCAAACAGAGCAGTCTAAAGGTATTGCTCTGGTGTACATTCCATACCTCCTGCAATACTTGCCACTACCTTTACCAGTGTTCCTCTTTTCACTTGACAGAAGGATTTCTTTTCTCCCTGGAGGATAGATAAATGCACTGCATATAATACACATAAGAAATGTAAAAGGTAGGAATTAAAGTTTCTCCAAAGCTATCTTGTAACTTGAGAATCACATTTAATCATATTGATTTAGCAATAGATTGCAGGCAAAAAAGGAGGTAAGAAGTCAATTTTTAAAACAGCTTAAATTTTGTTTTTTTTTTTTTTTCTTTTCTAAACTGAGGATCTGAAAGAGTCAAAAATAATTAAGTACTATAATGCAACAATGCCTCCCTTATTTCAGCATAAAGCCCTGGTACAACGAGAGCAGGCAGGTGTCAGCCATACAGGCACCAGTGGCTGTTCTGACAGATGAGAGTTCTGTTGGTTCCCCAACACAACACAGTGTGTTGTGTCCTCGTTCTCAGCAAAGCCTCAGGAGTAGGGCACTGGGTCCTCAGTGTGGTAGGAATATATGATCAGGTGGTGCCACATGAAGAGACACCAGAGAGGGACAGTAGCAGTGATTCTAACATATACAAAACAGGAGAGATGGTGCATTTGCTATTGGACCATCGCATATCAAAGAGATTGAATCATGTCTGCACAAACCCCTTTCCCACTCACATATATACAGTTCTTGTGCTTGTGCATGTGATCAAGTATTTTCATTATTAAGACATGATACAAGCATTGCAATTTGCCCATAAGCTCTATAACCAAATTCTATTTGGCAAGATGAATATATGTTACATGATTTAATAAATTGAAAAACAAATTAAACTACTTAAAAATAGACCATTTTTTTGCTTCCAGAGTTTGACTGTGTTCAGCTTTAGCCTGCATCATTCACTGAGAACTACAAAACACAACTGTAGTCAGATATCTTTGGAAGGGAAAAATATTTCCTTTTCTCCTACCAGTTTATAGAAACAGACATATATAAATAACACATATTGGGTAGCACAGAGCTTTTTAAAGCTTCTTGTTCTTGCCTATTGTTATTTACCTTTGATGCAGCTGTAGCCCTCAGAACGATTAGAGTCTGATTTTATAAAACCTGATCTTCACCTCTTTCTCTGATTGCATTTAGCTGTTGTGGAAATAAGGAGGGAAAGATGCCTATTACAGCTGGAGAAGTTAACATACCTAAATGGCACTTCTTTCATAAAGAGAAGGTTGTAATAAGTCATGTGATTTAGAGTAAAGGCAGTACAGTGTGCAGTGGGAGCAATTTTCTGCCCCTCAAACAGCACTTCAGGTGATGTTGTTCATCTTTCTGTGACTCACTGTGTCAAAGCATGCCCAGAGCAGAGGTGTTCAGGGACCCGACAAGCTGTAAGTGTCCAGCTGAAAAACCTGGGAGATATCCCAGGGCTCAAAGAATTCACTTTTTCAGTTGCTCTGATTTACTTCAGAATGCACCTTTAGGGAATTTATGTCTTCCATGCCTTTAGTTTCCCATTTCCTTTCTTGTCATCTTTAAAAATCCATTAAAGATCACAGAGACAGGTTCTCCAAGCTTCCATTTCTGAGGGGTTACAGAGCTCCATAAAGCATGCAGTTGGGAGGTGAACTCTCTGTATGTTGATGTTGTTAGGACAACATTTTAATTACAGGTGGTGATTACAGACTGAGAAAACATGCTGATTCCAACAGGGAAACAAATAGTTTTCACTCGTAACGACTTAATGATGACTAGCTCTAACCAGTCACCTTCTGTCTAAATATAATAGAATAATTCTAAAATGCAAAGCAAAATGGGGTGTTTGGTTTCTCAAGGTGCTTGTTTGACAGGTTATAAATCATAGTAGTCCTGTGTTTGCCAAAAGAAATCATTAGGCTTTTAAGGTGTTGCTAAAATAAAGTTAGTTCCCTTAATAACAAACAGCTGCAATATTACAGCTTGCATTTGTATTTTCTATACAAAACATTTTGTTAGTCACACATCATGACTGGTATTTCACCTATTTTACAAGATCCTTACAAGTTTCCCTACAGTAGAGTAAGTTTACATTAAAATGCCACACCACCCTTACTATCATTAATTTAGATTTGTCTATCACTGTGCATGCTTGCTGCTTTGCCCTGGGTATAATAATAACTATAGCCTGCTTGTCATTTCCCGCTAACACTGCCTCACCTGTAAAACTGCAGTAGCTCTATTTCAGCTTCCCCAGTTTCTGCCATCACCTTACCTATTACAGTAGAATAAAAGAACATTTCCTGAGTGCATTCATAGATATTTTCATCAGATTTCAAATGCCTTCGGACAATTGCTACATATTTGCACTAAAACAAATGGAATAATTCCCCACATCTCTTCACATATGGAATATCTCCTTCCTTGTTCAAATTATGGAAAATTTCTATTTGGAAGGCAATGCTCTCACATGCATACAGAACTGTTTGGTTTGTTGATATATCTATATCTACCTCATATCATATGCACATGTATGAAAATATCTGTGTTCAGAGTACATGGGTGTGGTGTTGTTTGGGTTTTTTTTAAATATACAGCACTTTGATTTAAAAGAAAACCTACACTTTAAAGTGCAAAACATAAAAATAAGTGGCAGGTCAGGTCATTTGGATACAGAATAATTTTAAGGTAGCAAAAGTAGCATGCATTAATATGAGACCTTAATTACATGCACTACCTGTGACCGCACCAATTACTCTAACTAGGTAAAAGCAGACAGGTTAGAGGGACTGCAAATGAAACTGACTGCATAAGTGGACCAGCTGTGGGGCACAATCTCTGCATGTTTTGAGGCATTTCTGTTATTTTGGGAAGAATTAAACCCTTCTGAAACATCTTTCTGTTGCTAAAAACTTGCGTGAGCGTGTGCTGGCGTCAGAGTGATTTTACTCACGTAAAGAGAAGTCTGCTCCTAATAAATGCATCACTTCGTAGCAGGGTGCTGAGAAGCATTCACATTCTGCCCCAGCTCTGAGCAGAGCCTCATCAGTGGGTATTGTACTTGCTCCTACCAGAGTATTTGCCTCCCCTGTAGCACTTGCAATCCAATCTAGGAAAAGGTGGAAGTAAGTGAATTTATTAACTCATTGAGGGTGGGGACAAGCAATGAAAAGAATAAAAAAGACTATGTGTTAACCTATGTGCATGGTTCTAGATTTAGCTGTATGTGCTAAATTATACCATTAAACACTGCAAAGCAAGTGGCACACTGAAATGCTATCACAGCCTTGCAATTTATACTGTTACACAGGGTAGAATAAGTTTCCTGCAGTAAATAGGCTCTCATTGGATGACTAGTCTCTAACAGTACATTTTCACATAATTAAAGTGGGTATGGTCTAGAAAATGAAAAGGCTAGAGTATAAGGCTCAGCTGCAAATAATATTAAATGGCATTATCAATAACAGAGATCCCAGGGTTTGCATATTAATTGTAAGAAGGTGCTAATTTGAGTGTTTTAAGCTTGCATTCACAAGCTTGTTTACATGCTTTGTTCCACCTGGACCTGTTTGGAGGTTTGTCAAAAACCTAACAAGCAGAAAAAGATTGCATTTGAAAATACACATACATGTTTAATTAAGCCAGGGCCACCGAACATTCCTCAATATATTTAGCTGTTGAGATTTAAGCACCACCAGAGCATCAGGCATTATCACCTTTTGAAGTACTGCAGAATCTTTAATATTTAAAGCACAAAGCAGACTTTAATATAAAATTCTAGCAGACCATAGAAGATTAAAGACGCATTATAAATGTGACAGTTTGTAAATGGAACACCAGTATTAAAGGGAACCCCCTGATATTTTATAGCGTATTTTTCAGGTGTATACTAAATTATAAATACAATTAAATAGCAGTAATTATTCTCTGGGAGGGGATGGCAGTTTAACTATTCTAGAAAATAGTGATTAACTATAATGTAGGAAAGTGGTAATATGTGTTTTACCACACTGTTCTTGCAGTCAAACTTCACACAGAAGTAGAGTCTTCAGCTAATTTAAAACCACCCTAGGGCCCTACATTCATGGGCACAATGCCTTTCCTTCCATGAGGCAGGGAGTAGGGAGGGTTGCTTTCATGGTGTCCAAACCTCTTGGCTTTTGCATAAACTATACATCTGTTCTCCATTACTGTAGATGCTGCTGCTGTGAATTGCAAGGCAGGGAGGGCAGCGGGGAAGCCATAGCAGAGTTAATTTTAATTCTGAACAATTTTAATTGTGAATTAAGATGGACTAGTTCTAGCTCTTTATGGTCATGCAGGGAATTTTGAAAGGCAGGGAACTAGCCCTACTGTACACCAAATTAATTTGGCAGTTGTGTTTCCAGAAGGACGTGGCTCATATTTAATAGTTTGCACCAATCTTTTAATTCAGTAAATAAATCCCACGGGACTAGAATTCTCCTATTTCTTTTACTTAGCTCTGATTTTCCAGAGGGATAAATACCTGTGGAAGTGGTGGCAACCATTAAAAGAGAGGAGGAACTCTCAAGGACAAGATTTGAAGCAGACATTCCGTTTGTCACTTCTCATGGGGAGCTGAGATAGGTAGGCCCCCTAAAATCAGAGCCAAGCCCTCCTGGAGAGTGCAGGCTGATGGAAGCTCAGTGCAATGGACAGCCTAGGGATTTGTCTCCTCCACCACAGCCAGGATTTTAATGCAGGTCTGCCAGGAGGCCACTTAAGGAGTATGTCTCTTGGGACTGAGACTTGGGTGATATTTTTCTGTCCTTGCTTTCTGAGGTGCTGCTCAACCTACTTCCCTTCAAGAGTCAAATTGATGGAGGCAGCCCGTTTTATTTTTGTCTGTCATTCCACAAAATTTGTTGCTATTTTGGTTTTGGAGGCTGTCAGACTAGTATTATTTGCAATTTGCATCTTTGAAGAGGAGGTTTTGTTTTGAAGGCCATCTCCATCCAGACATTTTTCACCTTTACCTGGGGGCAAATCTCTGAACAGACATTTTGGGAAGCAATCCACACCTTCAGATACTCCCTCTCAAGACTACTGAGGAAGAGGATTGCAGAAGGCACGGATCCTGGATCACATTTCTCTGACCAGAACACCTGTTACTGACCTCTTCCCCACTTGTGATTTTGCCTATTCCAGGAGCAGTGTAGGGTCCATGCCCAGTCCTCATTTCAGCTCTGCTGGCAAACGGAGCAGCTCTGATGACAGCAGCAACAGTTTCAAGGGCAATACAATCTGGATAGGATAGAAGAGGAGAATAAATTTAAGACAGGATTTTAAAGGCACAGAAATCCAACAATTTAGTACAAGTACTCAGGTCTTCAGTGCTGGGCCATGCGACTCCAAGGTCTCAATGTACAGCTGAAGGACTTCTTAACTCTGGAGTGCCAGGCACACCACTGCATTAAGGGTATTTTAATATATATTCCTATTCAAAAGCTTAGCATATTATTTTCCCTTTCATTATATGAAAAAAAAGAAAAAGGAAAATATAGCTGATGTTACCCAACAGAGTGCTTTAAACTAGAATTTTCAAATAAAAAAATAGCACCAAGAGATGTTAGTTATATTATTCATTGCAGAAATAAAAAATAAATTATATATAATCTTCTAATAGAGAGAGATTAAAATGGATAAATAATGAAAAGAGTACAATAGCTGTATTTCTCAGTGTCTAGTTTATATTGTTAACCTAAGTACTGTACACTAGACATGATCATGCACACTGCTCATATTAAAAATGCAGTGCATCTGCTATTCATAAAAGCAATACCCAGGTCATGTTTTCCCCTAGATTTTGCAGGAGCTGGATCGCACACATTCTGTGTGTTGGCATAGGCACCTCAACTCATGCCTCTTGTCTACGTGGAATTTTTTTCATGCAAGGCTGGCAAAGGCATGTGGAAAATGCCTAGAGAAATGGAGAAATGTGCTAGAGAAATGGAGATGTTGTTAAGGTGATAGTTCAATTGTTAGTGGAAGAATTCCTGGTTTTGCTAAATTACTTCCTTTTCCCTGTACCATACACTCTACCACTATCTCCCCTTCACCATGAGAAGAATAAAACAACAACAACAACAACAATAATTTTCATTTGGACTAAATACAAGATCTTACAAACTTACCAAGACAAAGAAACCCCCAGGGCAAAAACTGTAATGCACAATCGCCAGTAGCTCCACAGGCACTCTGTCTACCAGGGATGCCGAGTATCCCAGTTGAGGTCTCTCCACTGGCATGCCTGAGGTCTTTCTCTTCAGCTCAGGAGCTGCAACCTGGAATAAAAGGCAGATTCACTTAAACTTGCCATATTCATTCAAAAGAAAAATTGTCTTAATCAGATGGGCATTTTGTAAAGAAAATGTTCACATTTTTTGTCCACCCTTGCCTCCTGATGCCTGTTGTGCTGTGGCTGTGCTGGTGAGAAGCAGCCCTGCCATCCACAGCCAAGGCAAGCCTCCTGGCTAGACCAGACAAGGGGCTCCTCCAGGGGAATTCTCAGTGAGTCTCCAGACCCTCAAACCATCCCTGGATTGTTAGGGTGATTTTGCCTGTCTGAGCAGTTAGCCTAGCCTCTCACTGACCTAGTGCAGCAACTTCATTTTGCCCCTCCACTAGCTTGTGCAGGATTTTGAAGCCACTAAATAAAACCATCACCAGTGTAGATGCTGTTGGGTATGCTTGTGGAGAAAAGGCTTCCCCAGTGAATGTTTCTGTCTTTAACATCTGAAATTATGATCTTAATCTGCTTGTTAAACCAGTATTGAAATGGCTAGAAAGTGTTTTATAATGTTCAGTGCAAGGGCCCAAATCTGTTGATATTGCAAGTGTCATCAGCATTCAGCAGCATGGCAGCTGTCACCAGACAGTTCAGAAAGGCCTATTTAATTGATACTTTCCATTTCAAATACAATTTGCAGTCGGCATGTGGTGAGAAATACATCACACCATGCAAATGTTCATGATGCTGAAGCACAAAAAGAAAGGGTGCTGGTTTTCCTTTACTAAAACAAAACAAACAACCCTCCTCCACCCCACAACAACAACAAAAAAACCAACCACCAAATGCTTGGAATATAGTCTAGGAAGCAGATTATTCAACTCTTAACATGAAAGCTGCTTTCATTTAAATGAAATAAATCATACTAAATCCCAGATTATTCATTTCTATACAGGAAAGTGTAGAAAGTGCCCAAAGTGTAGAAAGTAGCATAATATTTTTGGAAATGGGAAAGGAGGCACTGTTTAGCTATAGGGTTTAAACTAGGGTCTGTGATGCAATTGAGTCAGAATCTAATCTGGGTTAGATGGCTCCAAAATACTCCAAACCTTTCTAAACAGATTTTTTTCTCCCCTAAAATAACACAAATCTCACAACAATAGCTGATCTCAATCTTTTACCACTGAAGGTCAAGGGATTTTAACAAACACAACTCCCGTGACTTTTTCTGTGTAGTTTAATTAATAGAACCTAAGGGTAGGCAGAAACATTTGACCATCTGAACTAACATCTTCTGCATCACAGACCATTGCATCTTCCCCAGCTGCCCTGCACCAAGCCTAATAACTTGTGTTTGGCTAAGCCATAACACTTCTTTCCTGTAAGAGACCTTTTCTCTGAACTGCACCTTTCTGTTTCTAAGCACCATGCCTGCCTGCAGGGGCAAGTGCCATGTTGCAAGACAGGGCTTTGAAAAGAAACACACAGGCACATGCACATGCTGCTCAGCTGTACTAGCGTGAGTTTATCTTGGTTTCCTCTCTTTTTTAATCTATGCAAAAGAAAACAAAACAAAACAAAATAAAAAACAACAAACCTTTCAGATTCTAAAATATGTGGCAAATTTTTATGCCTGAGGAGACATTACAGCCATTGCTGAACCTCTTCAACATTATTTCCCCCAAAACAGCTCACAGATTGCAGCAGTGCAGCCTTAACCCTGGCCATGGTAAGATCCCAAGCTGAACACAGCCTCCCCAGCCTCTGCTTGGACCTTTTCCAAGAGATGATTTCTCTATAGCCTGAGCCTGCTCAGCCCTGTGTTACAGGGTGAGCAGCCTACTAAGGGCAGGAGCTACCGTGGGCTGCACCCAAGGTACAGGAGTGCACTCTGTAGAGAAGGTGGTGAGACTTCACACCCTTGGGTGAGCCCACTGCATTTTAGGAAGAAGATTTAAACTGAGATTTTAGACTGGAGACTCCTTTGACATACTTTCATGCATCTAATCCAGAACCACTCCATCCAATCTTTCCTGCCTCCAGCATAGCAGACAAAGCAGTGGCTGAAATCCTTTTTAATTCAAACATTGCTGAATGTTCTTCTCAAGACATGACAGAGTGCTCCCGGCCCCCTCCCCCTCCCTATATCTTGGGTGAGCACATACTTAGATCCCCCAAGCACAGTGATAATTTCTCCTTAGCAGCAGAGCCAGTCATTATTTATTATATCACTCTCTCACTTCTTCTGTCTCTCCTAGTGGGAACATTGCAGTGGCTGCTGGCTAGAAAATTAGCCAAGGGAACTTCTTCTGTTGGTCTCTTTCCTCATTATACTAGTAAAAAAAATTTAACTGTGACATTCTCTCTCTCTATATATATATATATCAATGCAGGTTGGAAGCACACTGTAGGGGCTAATAGCGAGTAATTTAACCGTGGCTCTCTTGCACGTTTTACCCTCATTCTTTCTCCAGAGTAGCAGTAGCAGAAGAGTGTGCTCATGTATTGTTGCTTCACATTATGACTAGAGTTTGCAAGTTTATGTCTAATCTCACTCTTTCCACTAGGCTGTTTTGTTGTTTGGGTGTTTTGTTTTGTTTTTTTTTTTTTCATGTGGATGTGATGCAATTTCTTCAAGTGTCAAGGGGCTTCCATAAATCACAAAGAGATTCCGGTAATCCTTAAAGAAAAGTTTGGTTTCTTCCTCCCTTAAAAAGTGCTTTTGAAAGAAACAGAGGAGGAGTGTCTGACTGGAAGAAAGTTCTGTGCATGCAAACACACTGCCACTGATAAGCTGCCAAAGGCACATTAATATGCACCCAGAGATATAACTGTCTTACATTAGGGAAAGACTCATCTACAAAGGTATCACTGAGGACAGACTACCCACATGCGAGCCATGGGAAGCACAAGGTAGTGGAACACTTTTCCTGTCTCCACTCAGTTGTTCCATGAGACATCTTAGGCCAATGGATCTGGTTTCATTTCAAGAAAATTAGTAGAAAGGGGTTCTGTGCTCTGCTGTTCAAAAGAGCTCTGTGCATGAACAGGTCACTCTTTTTATGTGTTGGCATATAGCTGTGCCAAGAGCATACATTCAGCTCTGCAGGGAGAACATGCAAACATTATCTGGTGGATAAAGGACAGTAATTTTCTGGAGTAATCATGTATTTGGGAATGGTCACAACAAGTCATATGACTCCACAGAATCTCTTCTAGAAATAAACACAAAGGGGAGCTGCAAATAACAGATCACATTTCTTGAAAACCTTGTCTTTTGATATCCCTGATTTTAACCCAGATTCATCATATATACACAGCATTCTGCTAGGAATATAGGAATAATACAGTTTTACCACTTATGGTAAGGTTTATAAAAAGGTCTTTCTGCTTAAGTATTTTGCAGACAGTGCAAAAAAGCAAGGAAACACAGTGACTTTCCCCCCATCTAGTTTTTTGTTAGTGATTCATGGCCAATTACAGCTGTACAACTCTTTGTCTGTAACAGGTGCCTTTGAATCTTTTTTTATTTCCCACCTCACTCTGCTTGTATTGATGAGAACTATCACTAGCAGGAAGCAGTGCCTGCACCCTGCACTGGCCAGTGACTCTGTGTGTGTCCCCACATGGCACCAGGTGCACCTCTTCTTGCCTGGCCCTCTCCTCTGCATTCCCTCACACTCGTCCTGTGCATGCTGCTGGCTTGCGTGTTGCAGTGGTGTGTAATTGGCTCAGTAACTCCATGTACCTAGCAACGCAGATGTCAGATGCTGGCTCTTGCCCAAAGGGAAGGAGGACGAGGACAGTAAACAAAGACCTCAGTGTCCTCCATTTTGGAGCGCCTGCTGTAAGTTTTTACTCTCTTCACTTTGAATTATAGTGGCAGTGCTTTGAGCAACTACATCTGAAGTACTCCAGCAACATCGCACTCTTGTTCCACCACCACTCTGATGACCACCAGTGTAATTCAAAGAGAAAGAGTAAAAACTCACCTCTAGGTATAAAAAAGAGAAAGAGTTTATTCCCTGCCAGAAGAAACAATACAACCAGAATTATGGCAGTTTCAACCCCGAACTGTAAAACTAATGCTCTCTGTTAGCCAATGAATAAAACTGTCATTTTCCAGGAAAACCATCTTTTACACTTATAATATTATCTTTCCACTATATACTAACTACACTGCTTTATTAGGTTTTTGGGGGGGGGGTTGTGTGTTTGTTTTTTTAAATCAAGGGAAAGTTAATAGAGGGAAAAAGTAATGCTTTTTTGGCTGCTTAAGGGAAAGGAAGGAAGGAGAAGAATTTTTCTGTTTGCATTGCTAATTAGCAAAAAGCCAACAGGTAATATAGCAACCAGTACTGTACACATATTTTGAGAGATGAACACTGCACTATATCTGAATACACAATTGTACTGTTTGTGCAGTTCGTGGTGCATCCTGGCTTTTCCACAGGGCTCCACAAAGGACACGCTGAAAACCCCTGATGGAGGGCTTGGGGGGATGTTGGGGTATGATTTGTTTACCCTGGAAAGGGCAACACAGGGGCATAACTTGCTTTTCAATGTCGTTTTGGTGTTTCTTCACCCCCAAACAAATTTGCCAGCTGGGTGGACTGAGGAAAAGGAATTTAAGAGCTTTGTCCAAGGTCATCCTAACAAATGAGCAAGTCAAGCCACTTTCTCAAGGGCACTGAGTGCTTCAGTGGCCCAACCTACCTCCCTCTTGCTTCAGGTTGTTTGTGCCAACCTCTGCCCCCCTCTCCACACAGCCTTCCCCATGCAAGAAGCACAGTGTAAAGTTCACAGCAAAGCCATTGAAGTGTCTTGCACCATCAATCTATCTAGTTCATCCGATAAGAATAGTTCCTTAAACCTTTGTTCATGGCAGATGTTTTCCTGGTCTGACTGTTTTTTTACTAACTGTCAGTGTCTATCCAAAAATTATATTTTGATGTACATTCCTGTGCCTTGCTTTACAAGAGGAGCACATCTTGGAAAAACTGAGCTCAAAACTGAAGAAGGCTGAAGAAGCGGGGATAGTGCAAGACATTATATGGCTTGAAATAAACACTGCCTCACCTCGAAGAGGTCATTTCATTAGGAAAATGCAATAACTCCTGGAAAATGCTAGCCATGTATCAGGCTTGACAAAGGCTTGGCTTCTGCCCATTCGTATGTGGTCTCAACAGCAGCAAGTACCTTCATGTTGCCTTCATCTGCAGGTATTCTTTCTTTCAGGACCAGTCCATAAACACAACTTCAGAGATCTCTCTTTTCTGTCTTATTCCCATAACTTTTCTTACCTGAATCTAAAGAGTTTACAGTCAGCAGTACTTTTTGAGAATTCAGAGATTGTGACTGTTGCTGCCCTGACCTGCTCTCCAATTGCTTGCTAAGTGATATGCTAAGATTCTACACAATAACAGATTTCCTACTTATGGTCCTGCATAGCATCGTCTACAGAGGCTTGATCTCCATGTTGACAAGTTCAAACTGTCAGGGACTCCCTCTCTACTCCTCCCTTTTCTTGGTTAAGCCATGGGGCAGGGTGTTATGCTGTAGGTCAAACCAACACAAAATCATTTCCATGCAGGCAAAGCTCTTAGAGTATATGACACTGGCTCTGGTGCCACTTGGGTTTAGCTTGATCTTCCAGTGAGCTGAGTCTGTTCTTCTGCTCAGCTGGGTTCACTCATCAACATGGCAAGAGCTACAGACAACAGAGAAGTAAGTTTCCCAGCCCTTACCTGGATCCATGTATTTGGAAAGTCAGATCCCTGAGCACATCCCCTCAATCCTCATCACTGATTTCAGCCAGGTTACCTAACACATGATTTACCCATAGGAAGATGACTGTTATCGACTCTTCTTTGTTCCCCTGCATCTGGCCTTACAGCTGTTCTTAAATCTGAACTCTGACACTCCACTGTGTAAATATTACTTACACTGGAGAGAAAACAGCTGAGCTTTGCTGCATGTTCATATGTTGTCACCTTGCACACATATATGTAAGGAGCACTGTCTGGAGGCAGTTTGCTGTACCTGCTAAGATCCCAAACCCAGTACCTCTGTGCAAGTGAAGTACATGAGCGTGCAGATCTTGCCTGTGTCCCAAGAGTTGAAATTACAACCCTGAGCTCTCTGCTGAGAGCTGGGGATGCTACACATGTTGTTGCAGGACTGGTGGTCAGCTTCAGTCAGCTATCAAATATTCATCTTGGTTATATTAATGCCAGGTGATGAGAAGGCTGTTTATGAGCAGTAACATAATTTATACATCTAATTAATGTATTAAAAAAAAAAAAAAAAAAAAACCAAACAACTAATATTGTCAGGTGCCAGTATGAAAAGACAGTTTCAGTCTAAGTTTTTTATAAATCTGTTCTCTAATTCTAATCAGGTTCTTCTCACCAAGGCTCCTTATCTGCTGAGGACAACAGAGGACAACCATCTGTCTAAAGCCATTTCAAATATAGTCACAAACAAATACTTGTATTAATATTAAACATGTAGCAGTTTCAAGAGCATGTACCTTTTGTACATAGTTCACACTATTCTTTTGAAGAGCCAATAGTGGTTTTGTTGCCAGCTCCTTTTAAACACTCTGGATATTAACTTTTCTACTACTGCAAGCCTCTGAGCAACTTCCAGCAATATTCTCCAGACAGGTGTTTGCATAAAACGTGTATTCCAAAGACCTTGAGCAGACAGATAAGGAGTTTTAGCTTGTGAGTATTAGCAACCCAAGTGCTCAAACGCCACATAGGGCCTTACAGATCCTATGAATGGTTTCCTGATGCTGAAGAATCCTGTTACTTTACTGGTGGTACAATCCAGAGAAAAGTTAAATATTCAGAAAGAAGTACGTACTTTGTGTGAGCGGATGTGAGATGAACAGAGAGCAGTCCATCCCAGCTCCCTGCTTGCCTCTTGGTGTTTCTGGGGCTGCAGCCTTGTATGAGCTTCTTCTGGTCCTCATGAGGATGGTGAGACAGTCATTAGCAATTAGCCCAGGAAGGGAGAGGCTAATTTTACCAATTAGCGCTGGAGCACCAGGTGGGGAGACTCAGAGGCCAGACAAGAACAAGCCAATAAAATGATTGCCAGGGTCAGCAAGACAGTCCCATTTGTGGGGAGGAAGGTAAGATGCACCTGCTGTTGGCATCTGTGTGTGACTTTTGTTTCAGTTTTGAAATAGGCTTTTCAAAGCACTAAAAGAGAAAGGAAGGATCAGTTGAATCTGTGGCATGAGGTGTCATCACAGGGGCAGCAGGGGAAGGACAAACCCAAGTTCAGCCATCAGTACCAGCCTTGTCATCTTCCCTCACAGCCCATGTGGTTCAGAGCAGCCTCATTCTCCCCTGATCCCCAACAAAGCCACTGTAGAGAGGCCTAAAAGTACTGCACAGCCACACAGCCATGTTCACCCACATATGAAGCACTGTAAGTTCCTCATGGGGTCTCACTCAAAGTATAATATCTTGCCTAGCTCAGGTTTTCTTCCCCGTAACTCAAGGTTCCTACATGGAAACAACTGTAAATGGAGGACACCACTATCCCCTTGTGCCCTGGATTCAGACTGTATTAGACTGACACACACTCAAGTGACAGAATTACACACCTGATCACAGTAGATCACATTATAAGAAGACTGTTGCAAAACACTCATCAACTTCATTTTGGCAACAATCATATATCTCTCTGTGCAGTACTTAAAGCAGACCTCAGGACATTTTGAAGTGATGCACATAGTTCCACACTTTTGGAAGACAAAGGCTGGCAAAGATCCTCTCTATAGGTTACTCTTTCACTACTGTGCATCTAAAAGCCCACTGTAACAGGACATGCCAGTACTCCAACAACAGCCCAAAGCAACCATCTAGAAACCAACCAATGAAAACAGTAAAGGTATTGAGTCATACAAACTAAACCCACCTGTACTATCACAGCTTATTGGGTAGTGTTTTATACCAGACCTTCTTGCTGAAAGGCAGGACATGTCAGTCTGTCCACTCTCTGCATGGGGGAACCCACAGGCAGACCTTTGCCCTTAGCAGACCATGGAGCCAGGCTGTGCAGAAGACATATCTGATCTTTTCCACTGAAGCCACTCCACTTTCTAGGAAGGAAGACAAAGTTTGATATAGCAGATGTCAGGACTGTGTACACAGAAACCTACTATTTTTTCCCCCACTTACCTAAAGGAAGGACATGTCCTACCATCCCAGCACCATGGCTATCACCCAGCTAGTGCTTCGCATGAGCTGCAGAGACAGCCCCTGCAGCATGAAACAGAACTGAAGGGTGACCCTGTTGAGCATGCCCCAAAAGGGAACAATTAGGGTACTCCATATTTTCCAACATTTCTTTGTTGGTGAGTGTTAGTGCTGTTCAAAGGGACCACTTGCTGCATGGACAGCGACAGTGAGAATCTCAGGGCTTTAAGCTGGCAGGGTCATGAAGGCCTTACAATGCCAAGACATTGTACCTAAGAGGTCGTGTCTAGTTTCCACATGAGATCAAGCCTTGTCTCCACCCACCTAGGCAACAGGGGCACTCAGGAAGTCTGGGCTACCCTTTCTGACAAAAACTGAAACTGGTTACTTGGCCAGAACCTCACTTTCTGGGGTAGTATAAACCTTCAGAAAAACAAACAAACCAACCAACCCCTTGAGGCTCACAAAAGACCAGTGAACCATAAAGACCTAGTGAGATAGTCTGGGTCCAAATTAGCAGCACTGAACAGGAGGTCAACAGTGCAAAACCTTTCAGCTTTTTGCTACTGGTAACAGAGGAAAACCTATATGCATTTAATCTT
This sequence comes from Picus viridis, assembly GCA_033816785.1. NCBI lineage: Eukaryota > Metazoa > Chordata > Aves > Piciformes > Picidae > Picus > Picus viridis. The sequence goes on along the minus strand of CM066588.1, from coordinate 20,927,986 downwards.
CAGCACCTTTTCACAGTTTAATAGTAAATGGCCTACACTGAATAGCTGGTAACACACTCCCCTTGTTTTCCTTCCTTGTTAAATGTTTCCTGGCATGGTGACAGGTAAAGCATAATACAGCTTGGCAATATGGCTTTTACATGGTGAAACAGCTTCTCTGTGCTACGCTAGAGTACATATTACTGTGACAAGGGGCTTTATTCTGAATTTTCTGCACATGCTAAAAGCCAGTGGGAAATTGGAAGAGAATTTAGTGAAAACTACATAAGACTTTGTCACTGCTGAGCAGAAAATTTTGAATGGAAATCACTGAGTGTAGGGCTTAATAATAGCTCCTTCTGGCCAGTGTGCTACAGAAGGCAGCCCCAGCCATTAAAAATTCACTTGGGAAAGGTGGATGGTTATCCAGCATTAAACATGTTTCTGTGGCACTGAATTCTTCAGATCACTTGGGGAAGTGAGTCATCCACTTTTTAACCCAACAGCGCTTGTTGATAAAAACAGTACAGAGAGCTGAATGGAGCACTTACACAAAGCTGATAGCTGAGATGGAAAGGATTTATCCTGTGACAGGGGAGCTGGGTAGGACTAAAACTGTGCTGACTTCTCAACATGGAGATGATCAGATTATGCAATTATTTCTTAACATATATGTGAGTGATGGAGAGCAGAAAACCATGCAAGCCTGGCTCTGTGCTGCTCTTCCTTGGAGATAATCTTCCTCAGAGCTACTGTTGTGCCTCACAGAGGCATTTTCACTTGGCAGCTCCCTGAAATTTAGGAGCTGCTCTGTATTTCAAATTTATGAGTTATTTTGTATCTGGAAGCTGTTGTTAAACAAAGGTCTTATTTGCTCCATGGGATGGAGATAAAATGCTAAAGACTTTTTGACTGTTACAAGTCAGTGTTGAGAGACAGAGATGAAGAAAATTACCAAGAGGAAAACAGAAACATTTCTGAGCCACAGGGTTGTTCTGTTTCTCTCTATGAGGGGTTTTATTCAATGGTCATCACTAGGGTGTTGGGGTTCTTTTTAATATTTTTTTTTTCTCTGAAGATTATGCTTATTAATGGCAAAATTATTAGCTCACCTCATATTTTCAAAATTTTTTTAAGCTGATTTGGAAAAATTCAGGTTCAGGTAATTTTTACCATTCCATACCCTCCAGATGCCTCAGAAAGTGATGTGACAAGAGAGCTTGAAGATTCATTTTTATTAAATGAGAAGCCTTGTATCTTCAGTGTCTCAGTTATCATCAGGAATTATCACAGGAAGACAAAAACTATCTCTATGGAATCCATAACCCCATCGCAACCCAGAATCTCTGTAGAGAAGAGGCATGTGAAGCACTGCCAGAAGTAGCATTAAGGAAAGAGGTGACCACAGTCTTCAGATGTTGCTTACCTACAAAGGACATCCACCACACAGGGTAACCAGGTAAGCTGAATAACCAGAAGGAAGAATACAGGGAAGTAATGTTCTTTGCCATTATTGTTTCATAAAATCCTGGACACTCATGTTAAAGGGAGACATTCCAAAGTACATGTAACTATGTCAAAAAAAACCACCCCAAGGACAAAAAATACAATACAATACAATACACCAGGCTGGAAGAGACCTTCAAGATCATCGCGCCCAACCTGTCAACCAATCCAACCCACCTAAACAACTGGACCATGGCACCAAGCACCCCATCAAGTCTCCTCCTGAACATCTCCAATGATGGGGACTCCACCACCTCCCTGGGCAGTCCATTTCAATGGGCAATCACTCTCTCTGTATAGAACTTCTTCCTAACATCCAGTCTAAACCTCCCCTGGCGCAGCTTGAGACTGTGTCCACTTGTTCTGGTGCAGGCTGCCTGGGAGAAGAGACCAACCTCCACCTGTCCACAACCTCCCTTCAGGTAGTTGTAGAGAGCAATATGGTCACCCCTCAGTCTTCTCCTCTCCAGGCTAAGCAACCCCAGCTCCCTCAGCCTCTCCTCATAGGGCTTGTGTTCCAAACCCCTCACCAACTTCGTCGCCCTTCTCTGGACACGTTCCAGCAAGTCAACATCCTTCCTAAACTGAGGGGACCAGAACTGGACACAGTACTCAAGGTGTGAACAATGAAGGACCTGCAGTTACCATGGCCATTTCTGTCAGATGCTTATGACCTCAAAGTGATTAAAAACAGGTCTTCACCAGCTGACTCTCAGCTGAGTAGCCTTCATCCATACTCCCTGCTATTTGACTGGGCACTTAACGTACTTTGAAGTTATGATACATACTTTGTAAGTAGCTAGTCAGCAGAAGGATTATTTCTGAGGTCTTTGGAAAACATCAGTGCTCTACTTGAACAGAACAGGTGTTGACATCTCTCTTGCTGTTTTTTGGCTGAAGACAGATGTTTGTGAGGTTAGATGGAAAAGGCAAAAGTGTACGAACATACAGGAGTCAATGGAAAACACTCACACCACTTCCTCATACTTGTGTAGGGTCTCAATTTGTATTCTGGAAGTCTTTTAGATTATAATTGCTCCATGATTAAGTACATGCCAGCACTATCTCTTAGGAACTGAGATAAAGAATACACTCCTGATATTTGGAGGATGATGTCTGAATAGTCCTCTCATGGCACACAAAATAAAGTGCATTAGGGAAGAGCAATAAATACCATCAACTGCTCTATTGAATTGGATTTTTGAAGGGTGCTCTGGTTTCAGATGTTAATGGAGTGGCTTAATTTTCCTTGAAAGGGTCATAATAAACTCAGGAAAATGTAATTCACGGATGAGGCATGGTGTCTGCTGTTGAAAAAAGCCTGTGTGTTCTTAGTGCCTAAAAAATAAGATTGTTCAGCAGCAGATCATCTGTGTAAAAATGTGACCTCTCTAATGCTTCCAAGTTCAAAATGATTTGTTGGGTGTCATTTGAACAAGTTAAAGCCTCACACTTTACTAAAGGATGTGTTTTGTATTCTGGTCCAAGTATGACTAGACCAGAAAATGTTTTCCCTGCATCATCTAAAATACCAAATGTAAGGCAAAATTTTGCTTCGAACTTCCACAAAGAGCCAAATTCTCTCCACCCACAATAATATACAAACTACAGAGTAAATCACCCTTTTGAAAACATCTCGTTCACTTTGTACTTTGATTCCAATGTTTACAGGCTCTTCTTTCTTTCAAAGAATAAAACTGCCCCTGACCTCATAAACAATTTCACCTTGAGAACCCCATAGAGAACATTATTTTGGGGATAGACTATGTTCCAGGTGGTCCTGGGGCCCTGCAGCTCTCAGATCTGTCCCATCACCAGTCCCATAGACAGAAGCAGCAAAGAAAACTTCTTGTAGAGGGAAGACCTGTGCCTGGACTGTACTCAGGCACTATCAGACTGTTTCCAGGTATATGAAATCTGCTGGAGTTGGTCTTCATCCACCTTTCTTCTTTCCAATTTTTCTGTCTTTCCCACACAGGGACTACTTCTGCAGCTGATAGAGAACTCACTAGCAGCATTCTCTGCTCATACTGTGGGAACAGAGTCTCTAAGCTCACTGCCCCAATTATATGGACAGGTGAGCTCAGGTTTTTATGTATTAATGTGATAAAGTTGAGAAGTGGGGCTAGCAAGAAGGCTGGTAAAGGAAATGGTCCTGATTTGCTCAAGATCTTGAGGAGAAGGATGGCATGAGTTTGTCAGGAAGCCAAAACGAGTAACTTCATCCATGTCTCCTGTGCTGAGAAATAATTCTAAGCAGAGAACAAATATCAACGTTCCCAGATTCCTGTGGATTCTGCACTGAAACCAGTAGGACTGTTACAGCAAGGAAAGAGGTTAATAAATATCCCACTTCACTGGGCCAAGAGATACAAGACAGAAACCAGCTGGAGGGAGCCCTGAGCTGCTCCTAGGCTACTGCCACAAAAAACAAACAAACAAACAAAACAGCTCTTGTCCTGCCACTGTAGATATGGGAGTTTTGAAGAGGTTCATTGCTGTAGGATAAACAGTCTTTAAGCACTGATTAGCTGATGTCAAAGTTATTACAGTCTTAATAATGTATTATTCAGCCCATGTACCATCTGATGCACTTTCTGGAAAAAAGCACCCCACTAGAGGTGCCATCTAAATGCCAGGTGTAGGTGACATCTCTTATTATATAGGTATTACTAAATGATTTGGAAAGAAAAGCCTTTGTAAAATTCAAATCTTATAAATTATTAGGGAGACTTTACCTATGTTTGTGTAACAATTTCATCATTTGATCAAATAATAGCAGATTCCACAATATGTCATTCAAGTATCCCCAGTTTATCTATAATGATTTTCCTCTTGTCAGCTCATTTCTTGAACCTTTGCTGGATCTAGTTTCAATGGTACTATAAACAATCATCATTGCATTGTAAAACTGGAAACTCTCCACTAAAATAGTGTTTTGATCTGGGTTGCCATAGTAATAAGTCTGTGCTCCCCTCTTTGGAGGCCTTGTTATATGAAGTATCTGTGATTTGCTCAGAATGGCCCCAGTTCATCTGTCAAAGTGGGTTTTTCCTTTTTAAAATAATGATCTAGAAAATCCCACAGTGGCAACAAATATTTTACAACCATAACGAGAAACATTGTATCACTCAAGGTTTGTAAATCTATGCCATTATTGCATTAGAATAAATCACTTTCCTTAGGTATATTACTTAGAAATATGCAATTCTAATTTTAGAGCGTGTATTCAATAGGGGGTATTTATTTTTTATGTAAAGAGAATTATTAACTTTGACTTCAAAAATACATCACATGTCAGATTGTGTTTAGAGGCCCTGCAGCAAAAAAGGGGGGGGAGGAAAGAAGAAAAAAAGAAAAGAAATTCTTTCTTATTTCTATCAAAATACTGCAAATACCCACTCAGTTTCAGATTTAGTTATTCTGTTCCGTTCTTCAGTGCTGATTTTTATAATGAGATCAGATATTACCGTAGATTTTGCAGCTGTACCCTCAGATAAATGATATTCAGATTACATACTTGTAAAAATTAGGAGTCCTGAAAATACATCACTGACACTATGAAAATATATCACTGTACATTATTTTAAATAAAAATGCTCCAGTCAGTTACAGTAATTTGATACATGAACTATGATATTTCCTCCTGCAGGAATGAGAGTAAACAAACACTACATCAACACGCTGGTGACAGACTCCACGGAAAGAAGTGAGGACGGAGATCATATTTTATCGAAGACAAATGGTTAAGTTGGTTACTTTATGTAAGTTGCTACCAGCTACAGGATTATGCCGTGTAATTCACTCTCAGCTACTGCCTCATAATACCTGACAGGGGAATATTACAGTCATCAGTGGGAGAAAGTACAGAAGGGATCCATCTGTATTCAATGAATTCTAATTAAAATGTAATTACTGTACGGTGAGGAATCTGCCGGCTCCCTCCCCACAAGTGTAATGGCAAACTCCTTGGCAAAGAAGGGGAAGGTGGGTGGCAGTACATATGCATATTTCCTTACATTTTGCCGGTGACTTAGTCCTAAGTAGCACCACATCATGGGAAGTCTTTGGAAATAGTTTTATATCATTTTGCCAAGTGGATCCCCAGAAGACGCTGCGGGGGCAGAGGTGCTACACATCTTCTGTTATAATTGACCTGGGCTTTGAGATTTCTCTGTCATGAAGTATCCTAGAATGGTGCATGATGGGAAGAAACTTGTTATTCCTCCAGCAGTGCCAAATGGACAAGATCAAGTAGGCCTGGGACTTGAAAAAAGGAAGAAATATTGACAGATAAGTAGCCACTCCAGTAAATGACAGGCAGGCACAGGAAGCTTGATTTCCTTAGGGTTCAGAGGTAATCTATTAACCTTAAGACACTCAAGTGTAAATTTAATGGTTTTTTCTTAAAAAGGGGGGGGGGGGGGCAAAAATATAAGATGTTTAATTGAAATCATTAGGTCTGTCTTGATTTCTTTTTCTCTCCATTCAAATTAGCAGTGTGGGAACAAATACCCACCCACCCATGACTAAAAAAGCCAGAAATAGACAAAGTTCAACCCAAAATATTTATTCATTGGATTATCAAAATTGTATCTGTAATGCAGTTCAAGAACATTAAAGGTGTCCTCTGAGAAGCTGTCATTTTTATGCTATTGTGACTGGCATTGAAACACTTGTTTTGCATTTCTTTGGATGGCACCTCATCAACAGCCAGGGAAATACTACAACAAATTGACACTAATAAGGTGGGTCAGACTAATTTGCCCCTTGAGACTACTGTCTCATTTAGAGAACACAGTGTCAAGCCTAGCTAGTACTGATGTAGTGCCCCGGGAACCACGAAGAGCAGAGTTCTCCTGGGTGCTGTGTACATGCACACATTCTCGTACATCCTAGATCCAGGATGAAGTGCTAGGTGTCCATGCCAGCATGGTTCAGAACAGAAGGAATACAAGTACTCTGGATTCAGGCTCCACTATAGAAGATTTTTGTAATTTCTGCTTTGAGATGTTCTCATCTTTCCACTGTTTGCAATGGAAGCTTTCTCCCACTCCACTTCTGGGAGGTTTTTTTGTATTGAGCAGTGTCCTCTTGGCCCAAGGCAGATGTGCTGCTTTATCTGAAATTTGTCAACATTTGGCTGAGACTCCAAATGGTTAAAAAAAATCATTCTTGGTCTCACCTGCATGTCCCACTGCTGAATTCTTGAATCCTGTTAGGCTCTCTAGGTCAGTCACATCCAGACTTGTGGCACAGCAGCAGCAGTTTTGCACATCGCCCCAAGGCCCTGCTAAAGAGATTGCTGGAACACAGAAGGAATTGGGATGAAGAGGCCAAATTCCCCCCACCTTGCAGCTCTCTAGACAGACTATATTCCTCCTACAACCCTCACACATCCTCTGTTGCAGGGCCAGCATGAGGCAAAAGCTTCAGAATGGAACACAAGAAGGAAAAAGGGGATGAATCCCCTTGACCTCACTGTGCAGTCCACCCCCAATTATCCTTAAATGACATCTTTCTTGCCACAATTTAAACTGATTACTGTTTGGTCCATCTTCCCTTGAGAACATATTATTTATATGAATTGAACACAATGCACAGGTTATTCCCTTTTTTCTTGACATAATTTTTTTTGGTACTTGTTAAAGCCTGTAACAGCCTCCTCAGTCCCTCTTTCTCCAGGTTGAATTTTGCCATTCACTCAGCCTTCCTTAGAAGACTGATTTCCAGACTATTTCTTGCTTATGTTGTTATCCTTTGGACAGTTTCTAATTATCAGCCTCTTCTGGAGATTTGCCTCTTCTTCTGCCATCACAACAAGCCAGATAAGGTAATTAGTCCTGGAAATGATGTTGCTGTGTGCTGAGAGATATACTGTTTACTGAGGTTGGCAGAGACTCACGGAAAGATGATACAAGTATGGTCCCACTGATCCACATTACCACGCATGGGGTTTAATTCTTAAGGGATCAATATTCTGTGGTAAAGCCCCAAAACATATGCTTACTATGAAGTATGGGAGTAATTCATTACGCTTAAGGAAACACAATGTGTGGATTCAAGATTACACCTGCATCTTTACAGTAGCATGTACCACTTACAATATATTCAAACCAAACAAATCCCCAAAAGATTGCTTCATATTTCCAATAATTTAAAGTTTTAACCTTTTCTCCTAGATCTACTTAATATTTTAATACAATTAAATTATATTGCCTTTTGGTATTTTCACCCATTAAGTTACATGGTCTGATTCTCATTTATACCAGGACTGCTTTTGGCTTCCTCTTGATAAGTAATAGTATGTAAATTAGATGCAACAGAATATACTACCACTTAAATGTCCCTCTGCTCTGTCAGAGCGATGCAACATAGCAGTAGTATAAATGAATGCTGGACCTCAGCTTTGTAGATCCACACTGATTTTCTAAGTTTCAGGTCTTAGCATGATCTAAAAGCAGGTGCAATTGTATTTCCATTAAACTATTACTATATCCATAATGACATAAAATACATTTTCATAAAACAGTAATGTAGATTTTCTTGTGCATAATTTGGTGGCTTTGGGAATATTAGAAGAGGTAATGTGTTGAACTTGGATTCTAAATTATGTCTTAATACCTACTTGCTAATTATTATCAGGCCGTCTGTGCTGCCCTGCAGTCAGTTTACGAGAGATCTCTCTTGACCCATCCTGCATTTGTCTGCTACACCCATACTTTCCATCAGCTCAGCATGGACATGGTGTTATTCTCGGTTTTCTCGTGCTGTGAGGGGTTAGAAGAGGCAAAAGCTCACATACCAGATTCCTATACTATCTCTGAACTCTTTCTCTGCTCATCTAAAGTCTCCTAATTGTAACAGTGCAGAACATAATGGGAAAAGTGTATTGACTTGTTTAATTTAAAACAGCCTATGTGAACTATCTTTACAATAACTGCTTGTTTCAATAATTTATAACTATGATGCTATACCTGACAAAATCATTCAGATAACTAGAGCAATGTGCACTTTAAGTTTAAAGTCAAGGTCTTCCTTGCTCATTTTAATGACTTCTCTTGTGCACAAGATATTAACATTCCTGTGAGCAAACACAGCACTGACTCATTAATCAATAAGAGCTGGCTCCTCTACATAATAACAATAGCCGTACTAGATAATTAACTTTTGTTCCATTGATTTTAGTTTGTACATAATTTCCAGTGACTGACACTGGATAATAAAAAACTTTGCAGCTGACAGGCACCTTTTAAAATCCTTTTTACTAGTATAGGAAAATGATCCACACCAACTGTTACAAGTAAAATACAGCGTGGATGTTGGTGTGTGTCCACGCCATATTTAAAAGGATGCAACTGACAATAAATAAAAGACCTAATAAATATTGTAAGGCTTTGGTGAGTCCTGCTGTTAAATTGTAGCATAGTGAAGGATTTGCATTTTCCTGTCGTGTAGTTACAGGCAGACTAGCGTGTCTACGATTAAATGAGTATTCTAGATGGCTGGCAGGTTTTCTCAGTTCAGACTGGGGTAAGAAACGCAGGTGTGTTTGCACCAGCTTTTTTCCCCCAAAAATGCTCTGGTATCAGGCCAGTCCAACAAAGGTAGCAACACTGGAAACTCTACTGTAGCCCTCAGGGCCTTACTGTGGAGTGAGGTACAGTGCTATCTGTGCTAGGACACAAAACAAAAGGCGATTTTAAATCCAGTCATTTCAGTTACTCAGTTTACAATACGGCCACAATGACACCAGCATGGTGTCATCAGCAGAGCAGACTGTAGAGGGGGAAATCTACTGTAGAGATGACTTGTAAACTTCAAAATCTGCTTTTCTTCCAAAATAAAATTAAATTTGGGGAGGGGAAAAAACAAATTTCAAATCATTTAAAATGCTCTCTTTTGACATTTTATGTTTTTAAATTGTCTTGTTATCTAGAATACAAAGCAGTGTTAAATACACTATACATACAAGTATTTGCAAAGGCAAAAGCTGAAATACTCTACTTCATAAATAGCAATCTGCCTGAAAAATCATGAGTTATCACATATTTCTTTCTGACTGATAAGAGGTGTTGGGAAAGTAAGTGTGGCATTCTGCAGCATTTCAGATATGACAGAAGTGCATTTTCTGATAGAAAAATTGTTCCACTAACTTGTCTACAGCAGATATTTATATGTGGATATTAATTATTAAATTAACCATGTTTATAATCCATGTAAAATAAGAAAGTTCAGTATAACGTGCATACCACAGTTTTCATCTACGGCTTACTCTGTGATAGTTTCCTTTGTGATACTGAGTGTTGCAGGGGGCAGACATTTGACTATATAAACCATTGCAGTTCCCTGACATCAGCTGAGCTACCATGATTTGCCCAGACGAAGATCAGCTCTTAGGTCAGATGTTGATAAAGTGTGCTCAAAAATGTGAACCTAAACCACTTGTGAAATGTTTCTGCTTTTAATTGCAAGACCAAGGCAGCTTTCTCTCTCATACAAAACACTCCACACAGACAATGCCTTGGTTAAGCCTTAATTCAAAAGCTAAATCACATGAAACAAAGGCACCTCATAAGACCTATCAGGGGAAACATGCAGGCTGCTAAGTGAGAAATTACTCACATTATACAGTATGTTCTTTAACAGGAATAAAATATACTGCAAGACAATGGCACATCAGCTTCTGTATAGAAGGGGAAACATTCTAGTGTTCAAAACTGTGGAAATGTCAATATTTCAAAAGGTAGTTTTACGGTTCATTCAAGCACTGATAAGAAATCATTACACTTTTTAAGAATATTGATGATTACAGAGAGGCATTTAATGGAAGGAAAGCCTGTTTTTTCTCTCTTTTTTTCTTTTTCAGTTCGTTAGTTTGTGCATGTCAACTGACTCTTCAAGACTCTATTGCATCAGTCACTAAACACAGTTTTAAGCAAACTTCTCCAGCTTACAGAAATTTCTTTTCCATGTTTCCCCAGTAAGTATTGCCAAGTTGTAAACAGAGTCCCATTCAGGAAACACATGAAAAAATCAGCAACTAATTCACCTATTTTTTACCTACAACAACAGGCTACCCAAGGATGAGACTTAGTAGATTAGACATCCTGTTTGGAAGATGTAGGTTTCTGGACAGAGTTCGTTCACCTCTTTGCCTGTTTAGATAGGTCATGAGGATTGCTGCTAGATGCTGCTTGCTTTATCTGGGCATTAGGACTAAGGAAAAAGATGAAATACAATAATATGTGAAAACTCTGTTGCCTCTAGTGGCACAAAGCAATGCAAAGCTATCCACTGTTTTACCTGAAAGATCCCTGCCTTCAAGAGGGTTGCATGGGCATGCCCTCATGAAGCTTCTCCCACTTAGTAGGTTAAAGGACTATCCAGGGAACAGAGAGGTTTGCATGTAGCTGACAGCACATGGATAGCTGTGGATGTTGAATACATTGACTGAACTCTGAAAAAAACATTATTAAAAACATCTGTGACATGCAATGAACTATTAAGTCAATGAAATAATTTGTGTGAAAGACATTGTGACACTCTGTGAGCATAGGAGTGGAAAAGAAAAAGAGAGTCCTACATGCACATACAGTTATGGTCCAGTGCAGTGAGTGTTACTGCTTAACTTGCTGAATAAGATTTAGAGCTTATCATTTTTACAAGGACCACAGAGGGGAAAAGAGCTGATTCTTGTCTCAGTCCACAATATGAACCAGAACCAATGCAAAGTGAGGCAAATATTTTTCAGGTTGAATCACAGAATCAGCAAAGTTGGAAGAGACCTCAAAGATCATCAAGTCCAACCCATCACCACAGACCTCATGACTAAACCATGGCACCAAGGGAAAGTCAAGAACAAAGTCAAGAACTCTATGCAAAGCTTTTATCATTACAGAGAAATGTCTCCCACTCTGAATATTATCTCACCTCAGTTCTTGCTGCTGTTCCAGAGGACTAGAAGTAGAATTATGTGTAGAGAGATCCTATTCTCGTGACATTTCTAGCCTCCATTTTGCTGAGCCAACAGAAGTGAATGATTGGGATAATAGGACTTCAGCAAGCATGAAAGTTGCTTATTGGCATCCACAGCTTTTGAAAATGTACTCAATACTAATGAGAAATGCCAGGCCAGCCTTATCAGCTGGTGTACAGTAGTTCTCTTTCCTCTCAGTTATACAACACAATACAATTCAATAATACAATACAATAAACCAGGTTGGAAGAGACCTTCAAGATCATCGCGTCCAACATGTCAACCAATCCAACCCACCCAAACAACTAGATCATGGCACCAAGCACCCCATTAAGTCTCCTCCTGAACACCTCCAATGATGGTGACTCCACCACCTCCCTGGGCAGACCATTCCAATGGGCAATCACTCTCTCTGTATAGAACTTCTTCCTAACATCCAGTGTAAACCTCCCCTGGCGCAGCTTGAGACTGTGTCCTCTTGTTCTGGTGCTGGCTGCCTGGGAGAAGAGACCAACCTCCACCTGTCTACAAGTTAGATCTGGAAGGCATCATTCATCCTCTGCTCCCACTGACCAGATGTGGTTAACCACACAGACAGGTGGGCAGCAAGGCAGCTACCTGCACAACAGATGGCTCTACCTCCTTGGCAGCTTCCAGGTGGACTTGAACATGTGCAGATCTCCCACTGGTGGAGACCTGGCTGCAGAGTGCCACCTTGAATAAATAACATGGGGCCTGACAGGTCACCAATCATTTTTTTCAAAAAGGTCCTGAACTCCAAAATTAGCATAACTCCACAGCCTACCTATGCTGAGCTTTTGTCATACTTATTTCCGCCCCCCCAGTTCTTTATTATAACAATGCTACAAGAGATTGACTTATAGACCAAGTGTATCTTTCTCCACATTTAGCTTGAGTGAGAAAATTATTCACAAAAAAAAGAGCACAGGTTTGTGCTTACTGATTTTTGTACTCTAAACTCTTCTCAACTTAAACAGAAGCATACTCCCTCCCTGCCCCCCCATAATAAAATATTAGAAACACAAAGGAAATTACTCCATCTGTGGTATTACTACTCACTGTGGTATTTTTAAACAAATACTTTCATGGCTTTTTCCTAGCTAGTAGTTCAGGCTGCAGAAAGATTCTCTACAAACAGCAGCAAAATTACTTCAGTGATCTTCAAATTCTTCCTTAAAAACTCCACTTTGCCTAAGAAAAAAAAAAAACAAAGAAAAGAAAGAAAAAGAAATGTTTAGAGAGGTAGCATGCTCAAGACCACAGGACAGTGAGCTCTCTCTGGCTCATCACAACTGAGCACACTTCCTTGCTCTCTCCATGTGCTGGCAGACAGTTATATAACACAGTCTCATGCTCAGTGCCAGCACAAGCTGGTCTCTGTAAGACCAACATGAATGCTCTGTCAACATCAAACATCACTGGAAATCAAAAAATGTGAGATCCTTGTCTCTTCCAATGTGATGTCATCGCAGTGACATTCCTGATTCATCCTGAACCAGGTAAGGAGATGGGCCAAGTTTTTCTGGAGGTGATGTTTGCAAGAACTACATCTTCCAGCAGCTGCAAATTCCATAGCTGCCCCAGGCAGATTTTAAGTGTGAAAGCCTGAAGAAGCTAAACTCCTCCACGTTGCCACATAAACCACCCTGTGACTGCTCAGATCTGGCAGAGCAGTACTCTGTTGTTTTATGCAGTGGAAATCTGCACACACCCCCAGCAAAATACCATTAATAGAGAAACCTAGATTTTTGTTATTGTGCTGCCTGAGTTCTCAGGATACCCCTTTATCCACAGATGAGGAGTATCTCTTTCTCCTGAAAAGCCAAATTGAAGCGTATATATGCCAGGGGGAAGCAGAGATTGCAGCTACATTGACTTCTTCTTGGCTGGCTTTAAAGCATATTTGGTTAGTTCCCTATTCTGAGTCACACCTTGGAAAAACATCTCTTTCTCATTCAATTATTGATAATTTTTTTAAAAACAGCCTCTTGTCTTTAGGCATGCATGCTGGTGTCTCCAGAAGTGTTCATGTAAAGACTGATGTCATCTACCACCAGCTACAGAAATTGCAATTCCAGCTGTGCCTTTATGTCATTTACCTTTAGCTGCATTAGAACATTGGGGTTGTTAGGAAAATATAGTGCCCTCACCAGAAGGTTTAATACCCAGTTCAAAGTTTATCCAGATAATCCACATCAGGATTAGTGGCACTGTGAACTAAGGATCTGGCAGTAAAAATATTGGTTACTCACACAGAGAACCATTATAAGAGACTGATCCTTAGATCTGCAGAACTTAAACATCTGCATTAAACATTTCCAGCAGTGTTGAAAAACGCCAATTCCTTCATGTCCCCAAAACATTAAAGCCTTAATATAGTCTTACAGCAACTGTTGTGGGATTCTGCGGCTACCTAAAACCTTTCAAGTCTCTCCTTTAACCTGCCACGCTTTGTTTGGTCTAGACTGCAGAGTGCTTTTAGGGACATTCATCCTCAGAAGAGCTGGGTCAGTAGGAAAAGCTTACTGTCTAATTCCAACTCAGTCACTATCTTTGAGACAAGGTAGTATTTTAGGAACATGGTGTTAGCATTGTGTTGTGAATTGTGGAAGAAATTATTGTCTGTGTGATGTTTACCTCCTCAGTTCCAGAATGATTGTTCATATGAAGAATAGGTTAAATACATCTATTGCCTCTATCATCATTTTTCCTTCTGCTAAGAGGCAGCTCTGCAGGATCTGGACACCCTGCAAAAATGTTATAAGGCCTTGATGATAGCACAGCAGCAATACGGATGGCATCCACTACAACTACCTGAAAGATGGTTGTAGCCAGGAAGGGGTTAGCCTCTTCTCCCTAGCAACCAGCACCACAACAAGGGGACACAGTCTCAAGCTGCACCAGGGGAAGTTTAGGCTCGAGGTGAGGAGAAAGTTCTTCACCGAGAGAGTGATTAGCCATTGGAATGGGCTGCCCAAGGAGGTGGTGGAGTCGCCGTCCCTGGAGGTGTTCAAGAGGGGACTGGACATGGCACTTGGTGCCATGGTCTAGCCGTGGGGTCTGTGGTGACAGGTTGGACTTGATGATCTTCAAGGTCTCTTCCAACCTTAGTGATACTGTGATCCTCTGCTTCAAAACTAGGCATTCTGGAGGACACAAAGAGGTGTGTACACCTACCTCCTGATGCCCCGTGAAACTGCTAGGAAATGACTATTCCCTACACTAAAGTGAGCCTTTATTTTTGATAAATCATGTACAAAGTACAAGTTTTTGGTAGAATATGCTGAAACTGAGAAAAGCTAGCACATTAGAATTTTATTCTGGCTGGTTCAGTTAATCTCTGCAAACCAGGAGAACTGTAAACATTAATTTTTCATCCATTTAGCTCCTATTGAACATACCATCAGTAGTAACTGGAAATGTATTCTATTTTTCATAGAAAAATTGATACTGCAATATGAAACTTGAAGTAACACATTCTTGTTTTGCAAAAGACTAAGCTCTTAAAGATAGTACTGTAGGCTGGAAACAGGCTGAAAAACATAAAAGATTATGCCCAGCATTAGAAGTAATCTACATGTTCACCAAAGCCTAGGTCATCTCAAAGCAGCAATTATTCACTGATTATAGACACCCTTATTCTGGTATTTGATCTATGTTCAGTATTCATTACAGCAGATTATCACAGGATTACCACAACAAATTTTTTCTTTCAGTAAAAGCTTATTTTCAGGTAATCTGGATTTTTTTTTTCATGCCCCTTTGCAAAATCTGTTTTCATCAGCCTCTAAGTCTGACTTGGGGTGACTTTGGTTTCCACATGATTTTCACTTCTTGCATTTTATACAGCTGAAATCCGAAATTCTCTTGTGTTTGTTTGTTTGGTTGGTTTGTGTTGCGTTTTTTTTCCTCCCCAAAGTGCAATGCATACTTTTAGAATTCATAATCACCAAATGTGTGTGTGTATGAAGGCAAGAATGACACCACCTCTTTCATGCTATAGGGCAAACAGCCAGACTCAAAAGGTTTCATAATTAGGGACTTTACCAGATTGTAATAGAAGATGTATATTTTTTCCCCTGCTATAAAGTCAATTATAAATATGCAAAATTCAAAGTGCAGGTGAGCAGGCCATAGTTAGCAGAAATAATAAGACTATGTCAAATTGAAAAAGAGAAAGGTTGAGTTCTCAGTTTTCTGCCCAGTGTGTTTCTGATGCTGACACAACAGCTGTGACCTGCCAAAGTCACTCCAGAGTGGTGGCTCAGCCTAGCCTCTGCCAAAATGAAGGGTTTGGCCTAAAACCCTGATGTTCTTCCCACAATTTCCCACATAGAGGAATTGACAGATAGTGTGGTTCTGCATATGTGAATCCTTATACCACACTATCTTTACCTTCTAAGAATATTAGTCCCTTGAAGACCCAGCTTAAACAGGAGGACAAATAACCCTACAGCATTAAAATCCAGAAATTTGAACTTCTCTTTCCAACAGGACTATCTGGGTATCCTTTTGTTAATTGAACACTTGAAAATTGTAATTGAAGCAGTATAAACATTGTTTTTCTTATTATTCTCATAATCATTACGTGAGAAACATTAAACTAGACATTTGACTTTATTGATCTTTTCATAGACTAACAGTAGAGGGAGTAATTTTCTGCCTAGACTAATTAATTGATAGACTAATTCATTGATTAGGTTCTCTATAGCATAGTTGGTATTGACAAACACTGAATCTTTTTCCATCAGTTGTATTAGTTTGCACCAATTACTTTGGCTGTTTCACTTAAGCAATTATGATAGCTCAAAAGCAACAATCACATTCTCAGCGGGTATAAATCAGGCTGCTGAAATCAGAGGGCTGTGTTGTTTTACTCAGTTCAGTTATTGGACCTTTAAGATTTAATAATGAGCTTTAAAACATCCAAACCAATAACAAGCATATCTGAGGTAAAAAGCATCATGATAGCCAAAACAAGTTGATCACAGTAATGAATAGTATCCATGCTAAAGACTTACGTGCAGATGCATAGTTTTCCCCCTAATTTATAAACAGTCTTAGAATGCTGTCAGGTGCAAAGTAAGGAACCTACCCACATGAATAATCATTTTGAGTCACACAGAAGTTAGATACTCAATAGACTCACATTTTCCATGTGTAGGTTATCCAAAACCCAGGTCCTAAGAACACCCTGCTTTCAAGCAGATGCTGCTTTCCAGATATATAAAAGATAGTCCTGCCATTTCATTGTAACTGAAATCTGTGTTTAAACACCTGTGATTTTTCAAATATACTCAACCTGCTGCAGGATTTTAGCAGAATATAGTGATTCATGCAGGGCTTTCTCACTTCTGCATCAGTGCTGAAAAAATGTCCTGATATGGACTCTCCTGCTTCACCTGTCGAGCAGAGCCAACAAAGACACAGGGCCATCAACATATTGACATTGAAAGGAAGAGAACCACAGTTCCATAACAAGACTTAATTTAACTAACTTCTGTGAATTTTCAAAATAAAGATCGAGCAAAAATAAGCAAATTTAACTGATTATTCCCTGGGTAGACCTGGCTTAACAAACTATTTTTCAGGTAACCCAAGGAGTCACCATGGTATGTGGGTGTTAACAAAAGAAGGAGACACTGAGCTGATTTGTAAGTTTATGACAAGAAATCAGTTTCCTTTCAGAAACAGGCCATCTTTGTTGAATTGTTCAGTGTTGAAACACAGAAGTTGATTTAAACTTCCCTTTCATCTCAAGTCTGTGCCTTCCAGTTTATTATGGGGAAAAAATAAATCTGTGCAGGAAGTTGTCTTTGTGTTCTGGACCTACCTTCTAGCTCTGAATAACTGAGAGAGTTCACTGAATGTTAGTTACTTTCTCCTTTTGAGGGCTCCAATTGTTTTTTGTCATCTTTGAATGCAAAGACAGAAAATTATGTTTTCTTCAGAGACACCAGCATCACAAAGAAGTTGTCAAGACCAGGAAGATTCTGCTGAGGCAGTTTCCTTTCACTGCTCCAAAACCAATTACTTCCTGTGCTCTACATACTCATGGAGTCTTTGATGCATGGCATAGGGTTCACAGTCTTTGTTAAAATGAGTGTTGCTCCCTGGCATGGTTAAAAAGAAACTCCTATGTGTGGTGTGTCCACAACATTTTCATTTGTCCCAAACCCATGCAGAAGCCAATGCACAGGTCATAGTTGTAATGTTTTTGCTGAATATAGGACAGCTAGAGTATCACATCATTCTGCATATGAAGTCCAAAGGGAAAAGAGGCATGTGTAGGCACAGTATGGACAATAGACTCAGGGAATAATATATCTTTCTAAAGCAATGCTTCATGCCTTTCACACATACATAAAACAGAGAGTGATTTGCAACACAGAATTCAATGACGTATAATTAAAATCAATAGAAAATTGACTTTACAAACCCAAAACAAATTAAAGCACAAATCTAATCTCTGCTTCTTATTCTGGCATTTGAAATGGAAGATTTGCTCGGAAGAGATACTGTAAATATGCCCATATATACTGGACATGGCTTAAGCAATCTTTCTTAATGTATGAAGCCCAGTTATAATTCCTTACATAAGAAGAGGGATGATCTCTTATCTTTTTGGTCAGTTTGCAGTACAGAGTAATCTGGCCTGACTCTGATCACATGCTAGTTTTACACAGATGTCTTTATCATAATGGGATTTACTCTTTATTAGCACCCTAACAGTTGTACACTGGATAAGTCTTGTTTACATGTGAGATCACGGACCATCCATTTATTACTCAACGTATTTTTTTTTGCAGAACTGTGGACCTTAAACATAAGAATCAGTGACTGGGTTCTCCAACTGACTCAGAGGGTCATGATGGACAGAAAGACTGACCTTGGCGTTGTCATCACCAACACAACTGATAGCCAGTTCAAATCACTGCGTTCTTCCAGCCCAATTTTCCATTGATGTTTGTGCTCGATGCAGTACTGTAGAGCTTCAAGCACTTTCAAACTGGCCCATCCACCATACCTTGACAGACAGACATACAGACAGTAAAGTCTGATTAATGTCAGATACATTATTTGATAAATATGCCATTATTCTTGTTAACCATGCTTGTGCAGTTCAAGTCAGGCAGCTGTGGTCTTTTACAAACTAAAATTAAAAAAATAAATCAAAAAGACCAGAGAGTTCTTCATACTAACTTGCACTGAAATAATTCCAGAACTGGTATTTCTTACCTGCAAATTGCATAATTGCATATTTTTATTTCTCACTCCAATCATCATGGGCAGAATCTTCTCTATTGTTCATGCTATGATCTCTTCTTTTGGAACATCTGCTTTTGCCCCAGGTCAGAGATACAACATGGGTAATGTAGGATGATTGCTTCTGCATTTCTAAGGCTTTGGCCATAAGCTTTCCTCCAAGCATGGACAAAAGTGGCAACCACCTGTGGCACCACACTGCCAAACCCCAGCAACACACTAAAACTGCTCCTTGCCAGTACGTGAATGCCCTACAGCACAACCTTGGATGTATAGGGTTGTGTAGATGCTGCCACCAAAGAAAAAACTCAGCTGTATGGTATTGGAGACACTGCTGAAAGATAGAGCTCAGCTATACTCTTTGTTCTCCTCCTGTTCTTATGGGATACAGGCCTGGGCTTCTATCTTGGTCCCAACTGCTCATTCTTGGAGTGACACTACTCAGGTTTGCTAACCTTGCTGAGGAGCCTTGGGCCAGCTCTGGCTGTCACACACAGTATCTGCAACCCATCATTTAGCCCACGGCTGTGAAGTGCAAGAGACTAAGACTTTGAATGACCTACAGAGGCACTGTGTGACTTTGGCTATTTCTAGTTATCCTGGCACACCTTTGTTATAGAATTTATGAATTCATGAAATTAATATGGCAAATATGAATAGTAATAAAAACGTTAATAATTTCTATTAATAGGAAAAATTGCCAAAATGTATTAATTAGGTTCGATGTACAGCTAGAATATATATTTACAGTGGGAATGTACAATATTCAGGCAATATAACAATTGTAAGTAAACCAAGAGGAATAACAGAAAGAGAGAATCCCCAGGTGCAAAATGGCGCTCAACCAAGGTGTGGGAGACTCAACAAGAACCATTAAGTCAAGGAGGCAATGAATTAATTACTCACTAAGAGTTCCCCCAAGTAGGGTGGTGCTGCTGCTGTATTAGCTGTTAAGACTCTTGTGCACCAAGCTCAGCTGGTTACTGGCAGGAATGCCACACAGTCTTTGATGCTGGTCTGGCTTCAGCAGGATGGTGGGCAATACGATGCATTCAGCGAAGGGCTCTTGTGTCCTCCTGGGTAAACTGAAGCACAGCTTGAATTCTAGTTTTAAGGGGAAGCAAGGCTTGGATCCTAAGGCTTGTGGCTTCTCATGCTTGTAGTGAGTAGGCTCGTGGCTTCTATTCCAGGTTTTGGATCAGGCAATTCAAGGTAAGGCAACTCAAGCTTTTGCTCAAGATCTGCACCGAACCACAGAACCAGGGGTAGCACAGAACCACAGAACCAGGGGCAGCACAGAACCACCTCATTTGCATTCCCAGCATTATATTACCCTGAGGAAATCTTAGGGTCCAGCTGTGTGCTCCTGGTTTATGATCATGGTCATTAGAAAACATTTTCCTCTTTTTTTCTCTCCAATGTCAAAACACCAAGTTTTGTTACAAACCATGAAATTAGCTATACAATGTGAGGTGAAACTCAAACCCTGTTAATTTCTGATTCCTAATTACAAAGATTTCACTACTACTTGTTTCAGCAGAACTCAGAGGTCACCAAAACCACCAAGTGTTTAAATTGATTACATCTCAAAATATAATAGCCCTTGTGTTTCAAAAAACATGCTTGAGGCTGCCAGAAAAGCGATATGATTTGAATGTATTGCTTACTATTACAGTCTTCACCAGGAAAGTTCATTCTACCTTCAGTGTGACAATAAGAAATAAGTACTGAAAAGGGTGCACAGTTCTCAGATTTAGTTTTCAGTTGTTGATGAATGAAACTGGAAACGCAGGCCACACTAGGTCACAGAAAAGACTTTTTGGTAGACTTCTGCTCCCCTTTGACAAGTAATACACTGAATAAGGATGTTCCTAGACAATGTCTATCCATGCAAAAGCTTGGCTTATTATTGTTGAACACAGCAGAAATCTGCCTGCTCAGTCTGAGCAACTGTTTCTCAATCAATAATTAAGTAACTTTAAGGCCTAGATCTATAAAAAGATATTGATATTTTCACTGAAAATGAATCAATATGAACAGGGTAAAGCATCTGAGTAAGCCTTTTTAATGGCAGTGTTTTGGCTGTGAGAAGTAAATTAATTGATTAAATGAATGACAAATATTGGACAACCAAAGTAAGTCTTTTTACACTTTCACAAACCTTTTAAGCAACTCATTTCTGTTATTTTCTTTCTTTTCCACCTTTTGTATTTTTTATAGAATTTGTAGACTTTCCTGTGAGTAAGTAATGCAAGTTCTGCCTCTTTTATTTTTTATTAATAGGAATTCAGGTGAATTGTGGCAAAGGAAAAGAGCAAGTTGAGACGGCAGGAAGGGCATTTTCTGAGTGCTAAACTGTAAGGGATTCTGCTGGAAAGGCCACAGTGAGAGAAAAGAGATCTAGCAAGAGACTGTAAGGGAAAAATCTACTGAGAGATGGAAAATCACAGAGTTATAGAATGATTCTGGTTGAAAAAGACCTCTAAGATTATTGAGTTAAAACATCAACCTAACACCACCATGGCTGTTAAACCACATCCTGAAGTGGCTTAACCACCTCCCTGGGCAGCCTATTCCAATGCCTGACCACTCTTTCAGTTAAGAATTTTTTTCCTAATATCCAGTCAAAACCTCCCCTGTCACAATTTGAGGCCATGTCCTCTCATGCTGTCACTTGATACTAGGGAGAAGAAACCAATACCCACCTCACTACAACCTCCATTCAGGCAGTTGTAGAAAGCAATGAGGTCTCTTCTCAGCCTCCTTTTTTCCAGAAGATGGTAAGGGAGAGAAAAATACATCCACACAATTGGTTTGGTGGACCAGAAATAGTTCTGGATAGGTCTCTTCTCCCATTTTCTTAAGAAATATGTTTCCAGGAAATACAAAGGAGTTGAACTGGACACTAGGATATAAGTTTCAAGTGGTTGCCATGGAGATGTCTCTACTTACTAAAACCTCTACTTGTTCCCACAAACTTTCTGGGCTCACAGTGCCCTGACACATGGGCATCATGTGAAGGCTGTGCTCAAACACAATACCAGAAGTGCCCCATCTTTTGTGAGTGAATTTGTAGAAGGTTGCTAAAGGTTTGGTTTTAGGACCCAGGCCAGGGGAGCACTGATTACCTCCCATACTCTGACATCTTTACAGCTTTCTTTAGAAACAACTGTAGAAACACTTGGCCAGCGTGCCCACTCCAATAGTTTGCACAATATAGTAAAGCCCCAGCAAACACTGAGGTTTCAGGCTTGGGACTGCTTCTAGAGGCTGATTACAGTGGGCATTTTGCATCTTGAAATAGAACCATGTGCCTGGAAGACTACCAGTCTGAAGAACTCCCCAGCAGTGAGAAAACCGCTGTGGTCTGCAGCCTGTCATTGGAAGTCACTGGCTCTGGGAACAGAGAAGCAGGAGGAGACAACAGGGAAGGGGTTAAGAGAGAGGAATGTGTCTCTCTTCTTCCACTCACACTTCTTTATCATGTTCTGAGCTAGCAAATTCAGTTCAAGGCAATGCTATTTTAATTATTGGAAGCAGGTACAATATAGCTTCACACCAGGGTCATCTCTTTTCAGGTATGTGTTTACTGTGCAAAGGGAAGGGAGAAATGCAAATGGGTGAGGCAGTAGAAATGTCAGCTTTATTTGTCCAGTTAACTTTCCCAATCTCCCTAGCCTGTCTTTTTCCCTTCTTGTTTCCTTCCACCCTTTTCCCTGTTTTATTTGAGTTCATAGTTTTTTACCATTAAGCAGAGTTTTCCTTTAAAGTAGAGAAGCAGGTCAAAGAACCCAGGACTTGCACTGGCCCTTTGTGTGTGTGAAGCTATCAATGGGTAGCACAGGTTCTTAGGCCATTACTTTTGTTGGTCATAAAATAATTCTCTGCTGCTCCACAGCTCCTGCAAGCTATTATTGAGACTTCAATTTTCTGAAAATATTTTTGAGAGTTTTTTTTTTTATTATTATTCTTAAATGGATACACATTCTTATCTGTAAAGGTTGAAACTCCACTTTTCCATCTGCTTCTGCCCTTTTTGGAATTGCATGTCCTCTGTGGTGTGCAGCTCAGAATTGTTCACTTATGTACTGGTAAGAAAAAAACAAACAAACAACCAAACAAAAAACCCAAGAAATAAAAAGAATGAATGTGTGATAGAAAACATTCCCCCCCCAAAAAAAAAAAAAAAATTGCCTCAAAACTACACAAAGAACTTTCATGATACAGGCAGATCCTGTTAATAAATAAAAATTCATCTGCCTTGCATGTAAAATTGAAAATAAATGTTGGAGAGGGCACACAATCCACTTCTCAGTGTAAAAATGTTTCCCTCTTTCTTTTTTTAATCAACATTCAGCACTTTGAGATCACATGTGCCATTTTAGCACTTAAGATGACACTGGTTTGGGTATTTTTTAAAAAGAAAAAAGCTATTCAATATTTATGTAACAAAATCTGATGATTCTTGATGTGTTTCAATTTTAATCATAATCTAGTATCACAGATCTGGTAAAAAAAGCTTGCCTTTGGAGCTGTTCAAGGTGGCACAAAGCTGTCTAGCAGAGCATATAGATATGACTTCGCTATCTCCAAAATGGTAAAAAATACATTGACAGTGATAAAATGGCCATTTTCAGAGCACAACTTATGAACTAATTAGCCAACATTTATAGCCCCCACCCCCAGACTGGCTAGACTGTTATTTCGCAGATGTCTGGATCTATAAGAAGAGCAGGAAAGAAAATATAAAATCAAAGCAGAAAACTGAGGGAGAACATTTAGAAACATGAGATGCTGCTTCTTAATCCTGGGGGGGGGGATTTGGGTTGCACAAGGTCTGTTGCTATCCTCTGCATACATCTGTATAGGGCAAGTGTGAGATCCTTTCTGCTCCTTTCATAACACAGAGACTCAGCCTTCAGCTGCAACACCAAATTCAGAAAGCAGGGATGCTGAGTGCAGGTTAGGTTCCCTTGCATTTTGATTTTCCTAGATGTATTTATATTCCCTCAGGATTCTATGACACCAAGGCATTCTTCCCCATTCAACTGGCATGCTAAGAGAAAGACCATGTGCTACCCCTTTACTCCACCACCTGGGTGTCTCCATCCCTTTTTGGCAGCTGCTGTAGGCACCTGCAAATCCCACACTGCCAGTTGTCTGGGGAGTACAGAGACTGTTTGCTGAAATTACTAGGGCAGCTGAAACCGCAGGTGTATTTTACTGAGTACTTATAACAGTAGAAGGTACCATCAGTAGAAATCATACTGGTGACACATCTTGGTGTCAGCCTGTGATCTGGTTTGAGTCTTTATAGGCAAAAGTTGCAACTCCTCCAAGCACATCAGCTCAGCTGAAGAGGCCATATGTTTTGCAAGAAGCCCTTCCAACATGCCCTGTGGCTGCTTGGATATCACTCAGTAGGGATATCCCTGGCATCCCCACTGAACAATAAGGGTAGCCTGAGCTCAGGGAGCTTTAACATCCCATCTCCTCTTTGCAGCAGAAATAAGACTGCACCCTCCTAGGGACCTCTGAGTCCTCTTTTCCATTTGACTCTGGCACTGCAAAGGCGGGTAAAATGCTGGAGGCTGCATATGAAAACATCATGCTGGACAGTGCTCCCACCTGACATTTGCTCCTAAGCAGGGTGATACATGACATATGGCACAAGATAATGGGCAGTTACATCCCTCTACTGACACAAATCAGAAAGAAAGAAGGAAGATGAGTAGATGTAAAAAAACAAGTTGAGGGCCACAAAAGTATTGCCCTGGATTGTATCGAGATATTCTTGGACTTACTTCCATGGGACCTACCTCCATGGGATATTTCTGATCAACTCACTTACGGCCTTCTCAGCTGTATGCTGTGAACAGTATTAAGGAGGACAAATTAATTATTTGGCCATTTTCCCTGTTTTTCTTTGTGGAGAACAGAAAATACTATGGTATGAGTGAAAAAAACCCACAGCTGTATTTGTTGCAAAATTCATTAAAACAATGATTCTACACTGCACTTAAAACATCATTCTCACTGAGTTTTTAAACAGCTTTTGTTATTAGACAAACGAAATACTGTGCAATAATCCTTTACCTCTCTTGTGTCAGATTATCAGTTATTTCAAGTAAGTGTTAAAATCTCCCTCACTGGCAAAAATGAATTATGTTTTCTTTATCAAACTTGCATCAACATGCCCACCAAGCTGAGCTGGAAAAGTGTCTTTAACAGTACAACATAGCTGCTGCTGTTTGTGATTGCAAATTCACCTGAATCTAAATTTTGCAGCTATAGCAACATCTCTCTCTCGTGCTGCAAAATGACAGATTTTTAGTATAGTTTGTCACATTACAATCTACTGTAAATAAAAATCCTGTATTTTAGGCCTTTCTTCTCAATTCTGTTAATTAGTATATCTGATTCTCCTGGATGGGACTTCTCTTTACATTGATAATCATGAATTGTCCTATTTTTCCAATCTACTCTCATTTATGTGCTTTTCAAACAAGTCCAGCAGTTACAACTATATAAAAAAGGTTGCAATACAGAGTTCATCCTGTTTGGGGCAAGGAAGGTGGATTATTTACCTCTTCAAGTGACTTTCAGCCTGCATATTTGTAAATATACAATGAGACATTGACACAAAGTCCTGCAAATTAATAATCCCACAAAGTACTGCAGCGACCACTCATGTACAGCTTTCTACTTTGTAAACAATGCAGACTCATTTCTCTATAGATTGCTTCAGATGTGAGAAGACTTCTAGAAAGACAGGTCTGCCTGAGAAAGATCAAATTTCAGTAAGACCCCTTACAGGGACTGGTGTTAATTCTTGCTATAAGAATGTACTTATTTTCAATAGTCTGTAATGGATGAATGAAATGCAGCATTAAGATATCTCATGTATAGAGATACATCAAAATCTGTCCAGTTCATCTCTGTCTAAACTAAAGAAATAGACAAGCTAATACATCACATAAATTTCACTGATGAATGTCAAGACAGATACAATACAAACCCATAGAAAGTACTGTAAACAACATCAATCTTTCTAAAGGCAAGGCTGAGGCAAAATATTATTACCATATCCAAGGATGAGACAGTCTTTGTGCTTAATAAGACAAAATAGCCACCCCAAACCAATTTTAGTGGAGAATCAAAACTCTTATAAATACCCTTTTTTTCCCCAGGGTTCCTAAAGGAAAGACATTCATCACTTATACACCCAACTAGTATTTGACAAGAGAGAGTGTGCTGGCAATCTGGAAAAGAGGAAGACATTTTGGGATGGCAGCTGACCTGACCGGTTGCTCCACATGGGCAGTTCTTCTCAGGGCTTGAAGTGGTGAGCAGAGCTTGTTCCCAGAGCTAGATTCCAGGGCTCTTGCAGGAATACCTCAGCCACACTCGGGGCAAAGCCTTCACAGCTAGTGGCAAATGTCACAATCTCCAGTAGAGCTCTGATTTTGTCTCATGGCCTTTATTTATCCTAAAAAATAAAGCATCAGTTCAGTATATCTAGCAACACCTCATTTCTGTTTAGTTACTGAAGAAGTACCAAACAAATTAAAATGGGCAGAGATATTGTTGCTGCAACTTGCAGATGACTCTGAATACTTCAGACACAGAGAAACTGATTTTATTTTGAATGACAACACAAACAACCCTGAGGTCTGAAGACAAGGACCAAATCATGGGGAATGATGGGGTGAAATCAGTACTCTAGAGGTACTGCATGTTACAGAAGCATGAACTCACTCACTTGAGTCACCAGGCCTCTAAGAGTGCCCTGAGCATGGATAAATCCAAAGGACTTTGAAAATCATCCTTAAAGATGGTAACAAAACTGTTAGATGAGATCACCTACATCACTGAGAGCACAGTGATTTCACAGAACTGATAAGCTTAGATTCTGCCCTAAGATGTTTGCATACAAAGAACAGTTGAGTCTTGGACTAAAATAACTTTTTTAAAGCAGCCTGTGGAATACAATGAAATAGAAACATGGAAGTCAGGGAAGAAATGTTATGCTGCCCATGAGAAAATCATGAAGTGGGAATACCAGTTTGCCATTTAATTAGTTTCTCTAATAAATATTTTTAAGCTTATTTATAATAAAAATGTTATCCAGACATAAAAAAATACTTCCCCCTTTCAATTAAATGAAGGCCATACCCCACTGTGGTAGAGTTTAACAAGGACATTATTGCATCCAGTTTCCTTGGTATCTCTTTTTTGCTTTTTCCCCACTAGCATGGAGCAATGGAACAGTAAAGTGTTTTACTTGGGAAAGCATAAGGCAAGAATTTACTAGAAATTTTTTAATAAACCAAGGCCTTCTTTGGAAGACAGAACATAGAAGAGAGCTGTGTATTTGGGGGAATAAGGTCAGAAGTATTAAATAAACCTATCTCTTTTTTTAAGCTTCCAAGCATAAGATTTTGTGTATATAGACTGTACATAGTCTCCAGATTTCTCAGATACTTCCTTTTGCTCTCTTATCCATGTGGGGTCCAGTTTTGATCTCTGGAGTGAACAACAAAACTTTTACTATACTTTATCAGAGCAGAATTAGTGCATAGCTTTTACACCAAGCTGTCTTGGACAAAACCACTACTAAACCTCCACTCCTGCAAACAGGAAATTCTGCTTTTCAAATTTACTAAATCCGCAGCCAAGTTTGTGGCACAGATTTGAGACTAACATGCTGTTTGATTTCTCTTAACATGACTAGATCCACGAAGCGTGCGTGTGCATCTGTGTGTCCCTTCTTGGACCCATTTCTACTGCATTTCACGTTTCTGTCAATATAGCCTCCAATATTTGAATCCGCTGATAGAACAGATGCAGTAATTGCAAACAGCTGTAAAGTATTACTCATCTTGCTAATCAAAATGACTTTCTGCTAAATAAACCATGAAAAAAGCTTTTCCACCATCAGTGAAGTGGAGTGGAAATGATACAGACTGTAAAGAGTCCACACCACGGAAGTAAAATCAACAGATCAAGTTTTCCTACAACAATGGTTCTACATGCTAATGCACATTTCCAAATTTGTTATAAGAATTTCCCTATGCTTAGAAAAATGAATTTGTGTGATGACACAAATGTTCCTCCAGGTATTTTACATGATACCTCCAGATACGCAGAGCCTTGAAGAACTGCTTTATGCCTTCTCAAGGATCACCATCCAAGGAGAGATAATTGCTTTGTATGGTTTTGCTAGATGTGCATTCCACACTACACTATTTTACTGAAAAGAACCCAAACAAAACCAACCAACCAAACACACACACCACAAAAAAACCCACCAAAACCACAGAGTAATACATATCCATGTCAAATGTACCAAGATGACTGTTTCTGAGCTTCTGGAGAGCATGGAAGAGGCTGGTGAGCCTCCCAAAAAAAAAGTTTGAGGGGGAAAAAAAAATAAAAAGCACTCCTAACTACAAGTCATAGCTGATAACTTGTCTTTCATTAGTCTGTCCCCTAATGAGAAAGCTCCTTTTCTAGCTCATTGTGCTTCAGTTATCCCATTTTCTAAGTCATATTCTTTAATTCTTAAAAATGCTATTAGAAAAGATATCGTCTCTGGTTATATACTCTTCTCTATTCCCCTATGCCACTTAAGCACTTATTGCTCTGGGCCACTCCGGTGTAAAACACTCCAGAGGAAACAACTTAGCCCTGAGTTATTTCTCTCACTTCTTTGGGTCACACTGAATTAGGGAGTAAGCAATCTTCTCCCACAGCTTTCTGGTACCATAAATGATTTGATGGGATCCTCAGTTCTTCTGTTATGAAATGTAGCTAGAAGTTAAAAGGCATATAATTTACAGATGTGCTAATTTGGTGGAGCATGATGAACTTCCTACTACCAAGTTTATATATCTGCAAAGAGAGGGAGAAGTTATATAGTTATATCACAGGAGCAGGAAGAATAGATCTACTTCCTCTCTAAAACACTTTATGTTCTCCAGCATTGGATGCAGTCTGCATCTCAGGACTCAGCAAATTGTCTGGATCAGTTGCCTTTCTGCCCCAGTTGTTGCTCTGGTTTTTCCTCCTCAGGTCGTTTTTCTTTGCCTTAACTCTTTTCTACTGTCACAGTCCACATTCAGTGCTGTGGCTGCAACAGCATGATCCACTCACACCCAAGACACCCCAGGAAAAACACGGCAGAACTTCAAACCACAGCAGCACTGCCACAGGCAGAAGAGACAGTAATAGGGGAGACAAGGTCACTGTCTAAGGTAGTATAGTCTCTCTACAGGGTGACCTAATTGTTTCTATTAAAAGGGTCACTGTAAGACTATGATAGTTATTTCTCCCATTATATTCCTCTTAAGGTTGAGGAAAGCATCAGAAGAACTGCTTAGAAAGTCTTTACCAACTCAAACTGTAAATTCATTCATTCTTTTCTCTCTTGCCCACTTTTCATACAGATCTTTGATTTTTGAGCAAGGAGTGAAAATGGAGATGGGCACCATTTTATCAGAAGCTGCATCCTTCTGATAAAGCACATAGCGTACAGAGAACATCAGTGTATGTCAGCAACAATGAGTAAAGCTCAGAGACTGTCAAGTCTCCAGTTCCCCTCAAACTCTTAGTAGCAGCCTGCATAATTTTCACTTACACTTGGACATTTCCATGCTACTTGTGCTTGCACCATTTTGCGGAGATCACAGCTCGTGAGTGCATCTTCCCACAATTGTCAGTAGTTGCAGTGTGCCTATTTTACAAGTAAACATAAAGCAACAAAGACCTTTCTGGGTGAGTAAATGGTTATCCATTGCAGTTATTATACAATCCCCCTCAAAGAAATGAAGCTGCTACTTAAATGTATTAACTGTGCTTGCATTCTCTACCCTGACTGGAGTGTATTCCAGAGCCAACATTACTGTTCAGACAGATGCACCCTTCCCATTCTAAGCCTAGGTTTTATGCTGTGTTTAGTCTAAGGCAATAAGGCTTAAAATTGTATGGCCTACTTTTTCCAGACAGCAATGCAGCAAAGCCAGGCCTAGATCTTAGCCTCTCAAGAAGCAGCATGTTTCAGAGCTTTTTCTCATTTGCCCTCATGCAAGTTTTCCAGAAAGCCATGCATGACTCTGAAATGTCAGCGCAGTTTCTAACCCAGTGCGTAGCAGCGTGGGATAGAGAACTTTTTTTTTGCAGTTTCTCTTCTACAACTCTCAAAACAGGCACTGTGGTCCTTTTGTCTTCCCTGCCCATTAAATTATACATCTTTCATTCTGCAGCCTCTAAGCTCTTAAAAAAATTTTGCAAACTCTGTTTCTCATGCCTTACAGCTCCTTTCATGGTAATATTCCCACCATGGGCCTCTTTCCTGCTCTGTTTCCAAATCCAGCAATTTCCTCCTTGGTATCTCAGAGTTTGGGATTCTCCTACTAGAAGTTTTCAAGATGTAACTTTCACCTTAAAATGTGAGAACCAAATGAAAAACCTCAGACCTTCATGGAGAAGTGTGAGATGGTACTCCCAAGAGAGCTGGAATGGAAGTTGTTTCTGATACAGATCTGGGGAGCAGGAAAAGGGAAGGAATTTCTGGCAATTTATTTCCTTGGGGAACAAAAGCAGAAGCTGTAACATTTCAAAGTGGTTTTGTCTCCTCTTACTGATGTTAAGAGCGTAAGACAGATTGCAAGGAACAGTCAGATTTTGGTGGTCCTCATTTAAGAAGAGCTCTCTTACAGGGGTAAAAAAACACACCTGAGAACTTTCCTGAACTGATCAAGAAGTGAACCCTACACATTGCTGTTGCAGTAGGGCGCAGGGCAGCACCGACGGGGATGGGATTCAAGCAGCGGGGCATGGAGCGCCCAGGTCAAGGGCTCCTGGCCGCAGCAGCAGCCCATCAGACTGACGACTACCTTCATTGCAGCTCACATTCGTTGCTCTCTCCTTGGTGCGGCTGCCGAGGATTGGCTAATCGACCTCCTCCTCTTACTGGCTGGCGATACTTATTAGGGTAGCGCAGCTGACCCTTATCTCATCTATTGGAGTTACTTGGTAAGCCATCAACAGGTGGCTCCCATTTCATCTCTTCTTGCAGTTTCTCATCTTCAATCATTCAGTCCAGGGGACACAGTCCCCCACACATTGCCAGCATGGCACCCCAGAAAACAAAGATTGCACAATATGCCCTTCACAGTCTATTAACAATATTTGTGCTCATTACCAGGGAGATGTGTTTCACATAAAACAGCCACTTAGGCAGGAGGAGCACTTGAGGTAATTAAGAATGTATTTACATTTTATAGAGCCATTGATGCTCTTATGTTCAAGGAATCTCTATTAAAAGGGTGCTCAGAGTATTTTCCCTATCAATAAATATTAAAATAGTTAACCTCCACTTGCTAGCTGCCTGCCATGGCTGTGAGCTGTTAATAAGCAGTAAGAAGCAGACAAAAGAATGTGTCAGACAAGAAACCAATCTTCCAATCTATTTCTCTTCTCTGGCTAAGTTTCCATTTACTATGTTATACATTGTCTTATTTTCATAAATGAAAAATAGAATTTAAAAGAAGGTAAGTCTCACAATTGTGATGGTAAGGAATAAAAAGAGCTCTTGATTTAAATGTGGTTTTTACTAAAAAAATTAGCTTGCAGAGATGATTCAGTTCTAGAACATTTCCCTATCCTTCTGCAATCATCCTCAAGTACAATACAGACCCTATATGATGTGTCCATTTATTTACATTCTGCTTGTGCCTATTATTATTGCTCTAGAGTGCTCCTGATAGACACAAGCCCAAGAACAATAAACAGCAATCTAAACTATTCACAAAAACCACCTTAAGAAATGCAGAAAGTAATAGGAATTAATCAGCTGAACAGGCAGTCTTCCATTGCAACCCTTGTTATTTAGACAA
This sequence comes from Picus viridis, assembly GCA_033816785.1. NCBI lineage: Eukaryota > Metazoa > Chordata > Aves > Piciformes > Picidae > Picus > Picus viridis. The sequence continues at coordinate 20,896,336 of CM066588.1, read as the reverse complement.
GTGCAGCTAATATACATAATGTAGCCATAAATAATTAAGTAAAATAAATTACAGCCCAACAAAGTCCACATTAAACAAGACAGGCCTCTCTGAAAGCCATGTGGGACTTACTATGTGAAGTTCAGAGTGAAAAATGAAAGAGCGTGGTTTGCATGATCTGTCTGTTGCTCTAATTTTTAAAGATGATACCTAGTCATTGTAGAGACTCTTGCCTGAGAAAGCTGAACCATGTTAGAGCTGAAATGAGTCACAAAACAGCATAAAAATGAAAAATGAGAAAGAAACGAGCACATACATTTTGCATCATACTCATGTAGTAACTCTTATTGCCATGACTCACAAACCCAACAGAAAGAAGAAGCTCCACCTAGAGCTGTAAATTCTGGTCAACTCAATTATTTCACATGTTGCAGCCTGACTTGAGTTATTCAGAGCAGAGAAAGGCAGATCCCTGATGCACCCTTCCATATTGCTGGACAGGGTGAAAATAATAAATTGGTCACTGGGAAACATTGTATGTTCCCTGGATAAAGAACAGCGTATTTCAAATTCCCTCACAGCTGCCTCTTCATGGCAGTAAATGGTTTTGCCATAGCTATCACACCTCAGCAGAAAAGTCCTGCAAGCAAGGGAGAGTCTACTTCCACTCTCACATTACCTACGACCCTTTGTTCCAGTGTAGTTGATGTCCCAGGCCCTTCTGGCTCACAAGTAGCAACAAAAAGCACTGACCTGTCATTTTTTTTAAGGACTACTGACAGCTTTTTATGAAATCCATCAGGCCACATTGACCTAGGCCCACTGGAAAGTCAATAGTTTGGAAATTATTATGTTTTCCTCAGATAATTGCACCAGGTCCCAGCAGTGGAGATGTGGCATTTTCAGTGCCTCAGAGTGCCTTTCAGGAGAATAACATCAAGTTTTGATGCTGCTGACTGCTTCTCCCCCAAGTACTTGACATTCTTAAGTAAAATCAAACCAAAACAAATAAAACAAACCAAAACAAAGCACCACCAAAAAAAGCCCAAACCGGCAAAAAAACCCACAGCCTTTTGGTGCTCACATTTCCAATCCATCTCCCACTTCCGTTCAAAAGTTAGCAACAGCCTCATCTCTCTAAATAGAACAGGCTTTGTGACCAGTGGAGTGGAGGAACAAATAACACAGGCCATTGCTCCATAGAAATATCTGATTCCCATATTCTGCAGGTTTGGGGATTTTCCCTTTTTCTCTGAAAACATGAGGCTTGGCATCTCAGTGCCTTGAAAAGGACCTGCATGCAGAGAGGAAACACACATTTAACATTACACATCTTGGAAGGAGGCAGAGAGAATTTTCTACATGCATCTGCCAGCTCTGCTGGTCAGAAAGGCTGCATGGACACAGCAGGAACTTACTTTCTTGCAGTAAAAATCCTGGCACCTTCTGAAGCTCAAGTGTTCCTCACTCTGTGGCCGCAAGTACTGGAAAAGTCCTCCCACATTGCACACATATACTAAGCTCATGGAGAGCTCATGGAGTCCTGCATTTGGGATTATATGAGGAATCTCCCCAGAGTTAAACTGGTGGCCCCTTTAGGACCCCCAACCCACTTAGAGCAGCAAACATGGCTGGATCAGTACCCTACCCAATGTTCTACATGTTGTGACAGTAGATATTGCAAATTATTAACAAAAGAACAATTATTCTATAGGATAGCGACTAAGTATTTGTCAAGGGGTAGTGATGAACTAAAGCTGAAGATACTTAGTAAAATGAGATCACATTAGGAGAGGACTAATGGGTGAGGAAGATATTTTTGCTATAGGTATCTTGATAGAGGAGTATCTCTTGCTAGATTTTCTGAAACTTGCTATATGATATCATACTATCATGAGTGAAGAGTCTTTTTCCCAGATACAGTAAAACTGCCAGGCTGTTTGCTAGAATTTATTTCTGATTTGTTTCGAGGTTCAAGAATAACTACTAACCACAGATTCAAACCACAGCTCTGTCAAAAGACATTTACATTGCCCCTAAGCATTTCAATTATATGCACCAGACAAAACTGTAAATTGTAAGTTATACATAGATAAATCAGATAATACGTGGCAAATAAGGTGTATAGCAGCAACATTAGCTTGCATATGAGAATCTTAAAAAGCAGATACAATTAAGAGACAACTCAAGGAAACAAATACCCTGTGAACCTTTCAAAAGGCCAACTACATTATGTTTATTTTAATATTGTTTAACAGTAACACTTAATAAAGAGAACATCATGATTGTGTGAACTAAATTTTCAGTCATAATGAATGCTACAAGCTTAACCTCCCAAGTTTAAATAGGCTACAATGCCTTGGGAGAGATGCAGGAGAAATTATTTGATAAAGGTGACGGTTTTTCACACCTGAAAATAATGTTTTTCTTCCAGGCTCTCTCGATCAACAGTCTGTAGCCACACATTACAGATATAATCTCAAGACCTTATGGTGTATGCTTGCCACTACTTGCATAACTTACTAGGGATAGAGGATCACAGAGATTTTGAACATAATTTCCCACACTACAGGAGATTTTCTGAATGACAGAAAGTAAACTTCAACCAGTTTCTGCACCATTTATTCAAGAAGTAGAGTCTTGCCTCCTACAACATTTAGACACAAGTATCCTGTGCACCAAGGATGTGTATTTGATTTAAACAATTAATTGCACAGGAGTGGATTTCTTTTATGGCTTGCCTGGCACAAACTAAAATCATTACATAAATCAGCTGAAGAGTGTCAAATTTACCTATATAATGATTGATTGAACATTCACAGATAGAGTTTGCCATGTTCCCCATACTCACCCATATAAAAGCAGCTGTGATCTGAAAGCTTTTCTGGGGTAGAAGACAAGAGTAAAAAGCATGCTAGAAGAAAACAATCACCGTAACAGAGCTATTCCGCAGAACATTCTTCAGTGCTACAGTTCCTTCTCCCATCCATCATGTTTTCTCTGATTGTTATTAATTTCCTTATTTAATGAATATTATAATGAATATAAAACACTTAAAGCTGTACTATAGCTCTTTAATTAATTTTTTTTTTAAAGTATGCTTACTACTTTATATCCTGAGAGAGAATATTAACAGTTCTATTAAATGATGCTTTCTTGTTACCACGATAAATGTGTATTGAATGATAGATTTAATGCAAAACCCTGTGTACATAACTCACCAACAAACCTAAATTGTGCATCATCTATTTGAGAGCTGACAGCTTTTTCTAACAGGCAGAAAATATTTTCCCAGTGAATCTTTTGCTTATTATACTCTACTTGTCAGAGGTACTAGTAACATGGCAGTATTTCTTATAACAAAACAAAAATATATAGTCATACCCCAAAATTATCCAAAGACAGAATATTTGTGTTGGCTTCAGTGGTCATCAATGCAGACCTTTGCAGAATAGCCGAAGTATTTATTGCCTTTTAATGATTAACTCTCTGATTATTATACACAATTATTATGTTAAAGCCCTGAATCTTATCCCACTAAGTACAGGATCACTGGAAATGGTTCTACTTTTAGTAGCACATGAGGACCTGTTTTGAACAGTCAGTGCTACTTAGAGAATGTTTACTTTCTGTTCAGGGGAGAAAAAAAAGGCAACATACTGGAGGAGTGGAGAAGGATATTTATTCTGACTAAGAAATCTTCTATTGAGATTAACTAGAATAGATCTTTCTGAGATGCTCCTAGAATTTTCTTTCTTGTTTTTTTTCCTTCTTCCCCCCCTTTTTTTGTTTTATTAGGTTTTTTTAAAAGTTAATATTAAAAACCCTGTATGGCTAAATAAATAAATAAATACATAAATAAGCAGCAAGTCTTCCAACACTGGAATTTTTAATTTCTACAACATTGGAACAAAACTTTTCAGTTATTACCCTTGCCTAAGTTGAAAACTCATCTACATTTTTCCTTTCACACAGATTTCAGGTTAGCTGACATTCTCCAAACAAATTTTATGGACAGATAACTGGTCTGCCCTGATTTAGCACAGACATCTACATGCAAACCTCTAAAGAGGTTAGTTTCCTTAAAGGAACAGGAACTGAGGGGCTGGGGATTTTTCTGCCTATTCCCCTGACAGATCTGGATCTCTCTCATAAGGTGATTTAAGTCCCCCAACAGCTTGTTCACTGGAGGTACATGGAGAAAGAACTGCCTGGAGCTGAACCAAAGAACAGGTGGATATACACATGGCTTTCTTTTCTTGATGAACACCTGTACATGAGTACCATACAGCTCCCACAGACCGTACTGAAACTTGAAACACAAGAAATTCCTGGCATAACGAATTATGGAGTAGCATTGTGCACTACTCCTATGTACTACCACACCACTCCTATGCCAAACTCTCTTTGCCTCCCTCTGCAGTGTGGGGCGCAATCTACACCACTTTGTACGTAAGAACGGGCATGGTATGATACACACTGCCTCTCCAGTATAGTGGAGGGATGGAAGAAGCGCTGAAAGTGGATCTCTACAAATCGTATATTCCCCTCCTTTTATCCACTGAATTGCTGGAGTAGTGCTTCTCTATGCATGGAGGGTCTGGAGGTCTATAATCAAAGGGCTGGAGCACCTCTCCTATGAAGACAGGCTGAAAGACTTGGGACTGTTCAGCCTGGAGAAGAGAAGGCTCTGGGGAGATATTTCAGTATCTGATGTGGACCTACAGAAAGGCTGAGGAAGGACTGTTTAGAAGGGCTTGTAGTGACAGGATGAGGGGCAATGGATTTAAACTGGAGCAGGGTAGATTTAGGGTAGACACAAGGAGCAAGTTCTTTACAATGAGAGTGGTAAAATACTGGAACGAGTTGCCTATGGATGTGGCTGAGACCCCTTTCCTGGGGACATTCAAGATCAGACCTGATGTGGGCAGCCTGGTCTAACTGAAAGTGTCCCTGCTCACTGCAGAGGGTGTTGGGCAAGATAACCTTTGAGGATCCTTTCTAACCTGATGTAATCTGTCAATCTGTGTGTGTGAGTGAGGGTGTTGGGCTGGGTAGTGCCTCTTTACCCAGGCAGCAAATAAAAGGCAGATGTATTATTTCCACAAATGATTAGCATTAGGAAGAAGTTCCTTGGCATGCACAAAAGGAGAGACCTGACTCTTGAGAGTCTTCTAGTGACATTATAATGAGAAAATAATGAGAGAGATTACAGTGCTGTGCTTTTAAACTCAGTCTTCAGTACTTTCTCTCCCAGTGCCAATGTGTCAGACTCAGAGACAGTCCTGCCCAATAAATGTGTTGATAGTCCCTGTCCAAGTTACTTAATGCTAGAGATGCTCACGATTTAGATGAAGAGTTAGATTACCAGGACATTTCATTTCTTGCTATAAATGATACAGTCAGTTCTTTTGGTCATTTTCAGTTCAAGTGAAAGAAATTATGAGCCTAAGAGGAAACTCTGTGCCTAGGTCTGAGGGATTAACTCTAGCAATACTGCCATTGTCCTCAGTGACTGGAGAGTTGCTGTGCATGTAAGACCTTTAGAGTCTGGATCAGTATGCTTTAGAACGTGCAAAGCCGGTACAACATGCCAGCTGATCACCAAAGGTAGATCAGAGATATTTTCATCATTAAGGCACAGGAGCTGGCCTATTTTAATGCTTGTTATACCAGCTATTTTTACACCTCAGTGCCTGGATAAGAGATGTCTGAAAGTTATGATTTTCAAGCAGTGTGAAATACCTCCTTAAAATTCCTTAAGTTGGTGATGCACACCCTCTAGGCACCTTTGAAAATGTGGGGGAGAAATCTGCCTTCATTGAAGTCAGTGAAAGTTTTACTACCAAGTTCAATAGTGCCGCATCTTGCAGCTTTCTACTGACTTCAGACATTCCGAGTTCTCTGGTTGACTGGTTTATTTAAAAGGAGTGGGAGAAAAAAGGATGTCTGAAAATAATTTTTCCACCAACAAGATTATTATTGACTTACTTTGCACTTTAGACCATGCAAAAGTGTCAGAATTCAGTGAAAGGTGCGGGTTCACACATTTCTGACATTCTTCATATTTATAATACATACAATAGAGCAGGTTTATAATTTGACCTTTCGCTATTGTTCCAGTCCTTCTACCTCAGTAAGGGAAAAGGATTAATATAATAAAAGATCCTTTGTATGGGAAAGTGCCTGTAATATCCTACATCACCACACCTTATAAGGGCAGCACTGCTGTGTCTTGATTATATCTACTGCTGAACAAAGAACTATATACGTAGTTTATCTTTTCTTCTGGCTTCATTGAACATTTCTGTAAGCCGCACTTTAATACATTACAAAATGGCAGTGGTGTATATGTTCCAAATGTGCTAACTATAAAATGGTTAAACCAAACATTATTTTGTAGGACAACAGTCTTCCAAGCCCTGAAATTCTGACACATAAGAGACCTAGTGACAGATGACAAAACCATGTCTTTTTGACTCTGTCACACAAAATAATTGGTAAGTGTTATGCTTTCATGGTTGTAGAGGAAATAATATGGGGGGAGGAACCCAACAGGTACAGGGTCAGTAATAGCAACCTCATAGAAATACTGCAACACTGCTGACATTAATAATTAAATGTACAAGAAATCTCAATAAATATTAAGTCATTTGCTAAAGAAATCTATGCCAATGGCTTTTGTGTGTGTGTGTGTGTGTGTGTGCGTGTGCAAACTGATTTATATCAGAGAAATGGGGAATCCGTTTTAGTGAGTCTTGCTTTTTTCTCCTCAGAGATGTAGAATTATAAAGTGCAAATCTGCTTAAGTTGGGCTTTTTTACATTTATAAAGGGCCACACTTGATTTAGCAATACTATTTTTATGTGTAATGACATAGACACATTTATTATACATTCTGCTAATCTTCAGACGTGCATTTTGACAGGATTAGGAATTTATACAATATGTAGACTTTAGGCTGCACGTCAATACATTTGGGTTTTTGCAAGCTAAGACTGAGCATTTCAAACAATCGTGTTGTGTTTCCTGCTCTCTGAACAATGAACCACAGTAATCCTTCTGATGGCAATCATACTATTTTCTGTTTAAGACTGCATTTTGTTTGTACGTTGTCACTTAACCCAAAATCCAGCAGATTCTCTTTATAGGTATCTTTTAAAAGGAACACAAGTAAGTATTCTAAGAAAATTATATAGAACTGAGTTTTCTAGAAAGTACATCCTTCCCAGTATGTATTTTATAAATATTTAAATGAAGGATGGTCAGAAATGTATAAACAATTGTGTTAACACTTGAGAAAGTGTTACTGTGTTCTGCAGCTCACTAATAGATTTCCCTACTGAAGGGATTAAAGGGCTTATATTTGGTGAATGCAGAAACTGTTTGGTATTTTTTATTTTTCCTATAGAGCAAGTTGCATCATGGCTTTTGATACTCAGACTAGTTAAAAATCATATTCCCATCTACAAAAGGTATATAATGGAAATTATTTCATTAAATATTAATGCAGAAATTCACAATATTGGACATGTACAAGTTTATTTTTAATCTTAATAATTAGAAGCTTGCTATTCATTTGCATGAGAATAGCAATTTAGTGTGGCAAGAGACCTCCAACTGCATCCCTGCAGTTTATTGCCTTAGGTTTGCAAACTGCTTTAACAGCCATCAGCCAAGAAATGTACATGTCATCTGCAAATCACAAATCACAGATCTTGACTCGAGTGATTGCACAGGGAGAAGTGCTGAAGGGTTCATAGTGGCCAGAACAAGACTTAAAAGTGATGTGAAATAGGGAGCAAAAAGGGCTGCAATTGCCTTGGAGCCTAAAATAGACTGAGTTTCAATGCCATGGAAAAAATCACCAGCTTCTCCATCATTTCTTTAAAGGTCAGAATTTTTGTAGGTGGATTGGGAGCACAGTGGATTGCAGATGCGTTTAACAGCAGGGTATTTTCCGCTGCCATGACCAGTTAAGGAAGAATTTCAAAAACACATCTGCTGGTAAACAGTTTGGCCCTACTCTGGGTCATCTGCCTTATCTGTGCTCATTGCTGCATGAATTCTTACCTGGATAAAGTCCCAAACCTCACATCAGTCAAAGTTAGGCTTTCAGTACAGTCCATTACATTTTTTAGAGAGGTACCTCTGTGGCTTTCAGTTAGTTTTACGATGTGGTTCTGCTTCTTCACAAATGTATGAAGCACACTGGCAGTAGAGACAAAGCTTGCTCCTTCCCACTTCCTGTTCACATTTCAGAAGGCAGAGCAGAATATGTAAGAAAAAAATGAAATCAGGTGATTTAAAGAATAACAAGGACTCAGGGAGAGGATTTTCTCAGTGTTGTAAAAGGAGGCTGTTTTCCAATACGATTTTGCATCATTTCAGGCCACTAATATTATGCAGAAATTGATTTGAGAGGAATTCAAACACAAATTGCCTACAGATCTAGGAGGCAGTAAATCCATTTTCCTTTTCGGTCTCTCTCACTCTGCAGGTGATTAAACGCCCCTGGTTTAAGATTACTCTTCCTCTGCTCTGTTATAATAAAATCTGAACTTCTGTTTGTAACTGGAGAGGCCAAAAAAAAAATTCCTTTTTTATTAAGCAGGTGAACCAAAATGCAATTAAATAGACAAAGACCTCTGTAGGTCAGGTTTTGTTCTGGGGAGTGTCTACACTTTACATGTATTTGTATACTACTTAAATATCTCTAAGTAATTTAACTTTTCTAAATGTTTATTAGCCCATGGTGAGTGCACTGGCTCACCTTTTGGATCAAGATATGAATACATAAGAAGCTTAAAGTATTTAGATAGTTTCAAACAGATTTCAGAGCATTTGTAACATCTGGGGAATGACTTCCTCTTGGCTAGTCTACTGTTAACTTAGTGAGAAATGTAGGCAGTTTAACCAGCTGAGATTCTTTGTACCAGTGGTAACTTTGCCTATTTGGTTAATGGTTATTATGAAGAGGGTGTTACTTCCTTTGGAGTTCCCTCCCACCTCAACCACTGCCATCCAAATTACACCATACAGAAATGAGCTTCTTAATTTCTCCAGCAAAAGCATAAGCCATAGGAAGAACTTAAAATTCTTCCTGGAATACTCTCCTGTGAACTGAGACGTTGAGAGAGGCTCGGAAAGCAAAATCAACTTACATGATGAAAAGCTAACAGCACTCTTCATGAAATGGTCTGCTCTGGTTTCGAAAAGGCATGTAGCTGAGGCAGTCTACGTCTATACAATCACTACATCTAACTCTTGTGGCTTGTGATTGTGGCTTCCAAAGCATCTCACAGTGCATCCAAAAGATTTGTCTGCACATTTGTTATTTGCAGGTTATGCCGTTCACACCTTGAACTTGAATTCGCACTTTAAAAAGAACAATGCCATGTTTTTGTTCAGTTTTTATCTCACCTTGTGTTCACCTCCAATGGCAACTGCTTTTTCTACTGTAAACCATCACCAGGTGACTTATAACACCAAAGTCAATGGGTACCTCGGAGGACCGAACATCAGTTTTTGACATAACTGGCAAGCACTGAAAAAAAAAGTAAAGGAAAGGGAGAAAGGGAAGAAGCTAGTGTCCACAAGCACTGGTATTTCAGCCCTTAATGGGAAACTTTATCCCAACAAACTGAAGCCACCACCTTTATGATACAGTCACGATTTTTTTGGTTGTGTTGTCGGTCTCTCTGCAGCACAGAAAGTTCTCTTCACCTGTACAGGGAACAGGAGCAGAGAAAAGAGAGCTAGAAGAGCTGAAAACATTGGAGAAGATTATCAAAAAATGTCACAGACACAGGGTAAGAAATGGAGGCAGAGATGGGTTGCTTCCCAATAGAATGCAGTTGTTGAGCTCTCGGTGACACTGGAAGGTGGGAACTCTGTGGCTCTGACTAAGAGGGAGTGACTGACCATAGCCTGGTCAATGTGAAGACTTCCTACATCTTTTAAAGCTTATAGCATTTACATGTGCATTTTCCAACTCAGTCAAGTGGCTTTCTAAGAAGAGAATAATACAGTGTGAAATCAGTCTCACTGCACTTCAGATTTGATGGTACTTCTGAACCTTTGCTTTGCTTGCTGCTGCTTGTGCCAGCCAGCTCCCTTTCAACGTGCTCATTTATTAACAGTGCATTTAATGATTTCTTGTTTCTGGTTTAAACTCCATGGCTCCAAAGAGATAACAGTATCAATAACAGTATCAATATCAACCAGTGCCCCTTCTATGCTTGAAGAAGGACAGATGTAGGAAGGCAACCTATAAGAAGGTCTGTAGTTACTGGGGAAAAAACAGATGGATGAACTACCTAAGTTTGGTGCCCTTTTCTTCTTTCCCTTCCAACAATTAACTAAGGCAGATACTGAGACCTATCTACTAAGGATCCATGCAAATATCTGCTCTGCTTGTCTGATCAATGATTCAATAGGCAAAGAGGGGCCTTTTTTCCATGCTCATCTTTGATTTCTGCACAGAACTATGCTAAGCTTGTGTTTCTCAGATGAAAGCAAGTGGTACAGTTTATGCTAAGATGACAAAACAATTTGAAAGCGAATGTGTATCACGGAGAGAAGAACTTAAGCACATGGTTGTCATTATTACGTTTATTTCTCAGTGAGACCTGTCTTTTCGTGACACTAATCAAAAAACTGGGTCACCTCACAATGGTAATTTCCTAGGAAGCTTGAAATTCGTGAGTCAATTTGATCCCTTTTTAGCTGAACATTCGCTAAGCACAGTGAGGCGGGTGGAGCTCAGCTAGCTCATCAGACTTGTCATCGACTATATGTGAAGAGTTTATATCCTTAATGGGATCAAAGGTTTTATCAGTGATCCTTCGTAAATGTAAACAGATGAAATATTTTTCTACCAACATTGATTCCACACCTGACATTTCTTCTGTTGATCGGTTAATGGTTATTGTCCACTATAAAACCAGAGACAAGGAAGGTGTATTACTTTCTTAACAACCAAGAACCACGCAAAGAACATCCCCCACTCCCCACCCCCTTGTTTGAATCCATCTTGCAACAACTGAATATTTATAACATTTGCCACTTATGTGCCAAATCATTAAGTCTGGACATTGTGAAGAACTTTTCAAAATATTGCATGGTGGTTTCAAATGCAGATCTCCCACTCCAGTCAAACAGAAGTCAGTCAGCTAAAACACTAGTTACCCTTTAAAAATTTAGAACTAAAAATATCTGCAGCCAAGGATTTATGAAATTGTCAAAGAGTGCCATGCACTTAGTCTTTATTATCAGTAGAAAATTATGCTCTTCTGTAGCATCTGAATATTCCCTTTCATATCCATGAAATTGAGAATATTCCTGGGAAAACAACCCATTTCTGAAACATGCTACAGCTATCAATGAATTAACATTCTTCACTTTCTCAGACTGTGGGTTATTACTTGTTTGGCAAAAGGAACCAGTCCTTGAAAAAAAAAAAAAATCTTATAATAGGATGTAGTTAAATGATATTAAAAAGGAATAAAATGTTTCAAATCCTATAAAAACATTGGACAAATATCGTGGTTTGAGTCAAACAGAGTTTTTCATTCAAATGAAAAAATCTTGAATGAAGGCTTTAGAAAATTTTGATTCACCAAAGATAAAAATATAAATTGCTCTGAAATGCATTAATTGCCTGCTGCAAGAAAATTACCTGCTGCAAGAGTGACCAACCCTGGAAATATGGCAAACAATAACAATTTAAAGGGGAGAAAGGACATTTTAACCTAGGCTAGATAAGACCACTTTCTCTGGGCTGAGCAGGAGAAACTCAGTCAGGTTCATGCAAGTCAGTCCTAACCACAAAGGTAGAAGTGAGCCTCTGGCCTTCATGTCCAAGAGTTGATCCCTTTCCCCTAAATCAGCATCAGCACTGACAGCTGGATCACCAGGGGTATGTCTACACAGCTCGGCACAGGCTGTACAGAGATACTGAAAGAGCACTGACCCAGGACTGGAATGGTGCTGGGTAAGACTCTCAGCTGATCAGGAGGCAGCAGCCTTATTAGGTCAGGCAGAGCAAGAGCCTTTTGGGGACACTGGACCTGCAGTGAGAGTCACTCAGATCTAAGCAGTGATTCTCTGCAGAGAAATTACTAGTAGTAATTACCAGAAATTAACAGTAATCCTTTGTGCTGTGTTCTACAACTTCTGAGTCCTGCAAAAGAGCATGACATACTTAGTGCATCTTAAATCTTCATTTTACTCTGCTCTTACTTCCTAAACTAATTCCCATCAAAATCTTCATCCATGTTAGACTGAAAGCACCCAAACCTGTCTGACCTTGGATACTAAGGAAACACTCCCTGGAAACTGATATTGTGGTAGGAATGAGTCAGTGGGTCAACGGTATGAGAAATAAAGCTATGTTGTCATCACTGAGGTGATGCACACAAGTGAAAAATATGACATAAATTAAAATGAGACTGATATCAACATATTATTAGAGATCAGATTAGCATTAATATTAAATTTTAAGTCAGAAGAAGCTAACACTCATGTCATAGAGCCGATATAAAGAAGGCAGCTCTCCCCCAAATCTCCAGTCAAGATCCATTTCTGGTGGCCTGAGTGTACAAACCCTTATTGCATATACTGAAGACTGATGCAGATAGTATCTCTGACACAGGCAGTGTTTCCCCATTTGATGAATACAGGTGGTCTACTGCAGGAATGAGTCTCAGCACTGCAAGCCCCTTAGAGCAGATTGTCATCTTTCTTGGGCACGTTGCATTCTGAACAAACAAGGAGAAAGGCTTCATGCTCTGTCTTACCAGGTTGTTAACTGAACATATATATCAGCCTTTCTTCATTAACAAGTATCCTTCTGATTCAGCGCTTTGGAACCAAAAGCCATAGACCAAAAAACCTTGCAGGAATGGTAGAAATAAGACTGCCTCAGGCTGTAAAACTCCAGCACATGACATGCTCCAGTGAAACTATGGCATCCTTGCTTACAAGATGGGAAATTTCAATCACTAATTCAGGCACATTTTCAAAAGAGTAAAACTTAACCCTGGGTTTCACTGTGGAATCTTTTTACTGAGAAGTTACCAGATATAACAACTTTCCTGTTTTCTTCCCCCTTCCACTAAACAACCTAACTTCTGAGGTAGTCACACTCCTTTGCTTGCTTTCCTTTTGACCTCAAGTCCTTTCTGTTCTTCCAAACCAGCAGGCTCATCTTCAAGGAAGTGGCTACTGATATCTTCCTTGACTGCTACACAAGAAGTGAACACCACCTTTACTCCCTGTTGGAACCATGTTTTATCTAGTCACCTGCACTGGGAGCACTCCAGGCTCTGTATATACTGTGTACAGTAGAGACTGATGGGAGCACAGGTTGTTAAAACACTCCAGACCATTTTTCTATGAGGTCAGTTTCCCTGCCATGTTTCAGTGGTGTGTTTCTGTTACAGTTACCCTGATTGTAGAAGTCCTAGGAGATAAAGAATTAGTTCATTATGCTAAAAAGTGGCTATGGCTTTGATGAAGCCGCTGGCCATATGTGCTGTTTAGTTCTGGCAGCTACTTTTCTTCCTTAAAGGAGGGAAATACAGTTTCCATTGACACTTCTGCATCATACTGTGTTTATGCATAGTTATTAAAAATACATCAGGTACCAGTAATGATCTAGAAAAAAATTCCTACTTGAAGTATAGCTATCTGATGGATGAAAAATTATAACACAATTTAGTATCCAGAAAGTGCTGGATGAATTCTGGCTTGAAAAAAAAGATGCATATTTTAAACAGTGAAGGATATTAGTTTACCACGATATGTTATACTGAGATGTCTTTGTCAGTGAGTCATTTTTTGGTCAAAAGTGGCCTTTTTTTTTAAATCCATGCTAATAAGAGAGGTAGCTCAGCAAGATAATTCATTAGAACAATCCATCCAACCCACAACTCATTTTGCTGGTCTTTTTTCTCCAGGGATGGACTTATTTATGCATAGATAAACCAAGTCTTCTGAGAAACTGAGTCCATTGTACCTTCAGACTACAGCTGATCTTTGCATAGATTGACTCTAATGACTATTTTGCTGGGAAAGGGCCAGATTACATTGCTACCTTTTGTGAGTAGACTGGTTGGCCATTACAGCTCTGTCCCAAGACCAGACAATCTCCATTGAGTCAAGGCATTGCCAAATACCAAAAATTTCTGTACACAGTTTTGAACATAAAGACTTATACTACTGAGATGAGGGTTTACCTATCTATTCACTTCTTGGAGGTGTCTGAAAATAAATCAGTGCTTGCGATTACTCAGACACTAAGTTATTCAAGGATTAGGCTTCCTGATTTATGTCATTTAATGAGACACAATAAACTACCAAATCTAAGAAAGACAGCCAAAATCCCACCTTAAGTGATAAAAAGACTGAAGTTTCATCTGCAGAAGATTATGTCTGACTTTACAACAAATATGTTTTTACACATCCTTTTCTCAGTCCTGCCTTTGCGTGACATTATTCTTCCCTTTTTTTTTTTACTTTCTCACAAGCTAGGACTCGACTGTTCACATATGTGAGTCAGGATCCATGTAGGACCCACGTTTATACAACTATAAAATTCCAGACAATATACATAAGTCACCATTAATATGAAAGCCAAAATTGCCCAGCACTAGCAGCCAAGTATTTACCATGTTCCACATCAGAAGAGCTAATGGTTATAGAACCACTGCTCTGAGTAACAGCAAGCACAACACATTTTTCATCTTATCACGGAACCATAGAATTGTTTCAGTTGTAAAAGACCTCTGAGTCCAACCACCATCTAACTGTATCAAGTATGGTGCTAAACCACGTCCCTTAGCACCACATCAACGTATCTTTTAAAGACCTCCGGGAATGGGGATCTAATCACCTCCCTGGTGAGCCTGTTTCAGTGTTTGGTAACTCTTCCAGTGAAGAAGTTTCTTCTAAAGGCCAATCTGAAGCTCCCTTGGCACAAATCAAGACCATTTCCTCATGTCCTATCAGTTCTTACTAGGGAAAGGAGACTGACCCCCACCTCGCTACAGCCCCCTTTCAGGTAGTTGTAGAGAGTGATAAGATCTCCTCACAGCCTCCTTTTCTCCAGACTAAATAAATCCAGTGCTCTCAGCTGTTCCACATAAGACCTGTCCTCCAGACACTCCACCGGCTTCACTGCTCTTCTCTGGACACACTTCAGTACCTCAATGAGTTTCTTGGAGTCAGGACCTCAAAACTAAATACCGTACTCAAGGTGTAGCCTCACCAGTGCTCAGTACAGGGAGAAAATCACTTCCCTAGTCCTTCTTGTCACACTAGTCCTGATACAGGCCAGGATGCTGTTGGCCACCTTGGTCACCTGAGCATAATGCTGGCTCATGTTCAGCTGACTGACAATGAGCAAACCCAGGTGTTTACAACTGCCTTTGGGTAGCTTTCCAGTCATTCTGCCCCAAGCCTGCAGGACCTGGTACTTGGCCTTGTGTCTTATACGACTGGCCTCAGCCCATCAGTCCAACCTGTCTGGGTCCCTCTGTAGAGCCTTCCTACCCTCAAGCAGATCAACACTCCCTTCCACCTTAGTGTAATCTCAAAATTTATAGAGGGTTCACTCAATCCCCTCATCCAGATCATTGATAAAGACATTAAAGAGAACTGTCTCCAGCACTGAGCCCTGAGAAACACCAGTTGTGACCATCTACCAACTGGATTTAACTCCATTCACCACCACTGTTTGGGGCCAGTCATCCAGCCTTTCTTTATGCAGTGAAGTGTTCCCCCCTACAAGCCATGAGCAGCCAGTTTCTCCAGGAGTATGCTATGGGGCACAGCATCAAAGGCTTTACTAAATTCCAGGTAAACAACATCCATAGCCTTTCCCTCATCCACCAAGCAGGCTGCCTTCTCATAGAAGGAGCTCAGGTTCGTCAAGCAGAACCTATCCTTCATGAACCCATGCTGGCTGGGCAGGATCAACTGGTTGCCCTGCACATACTGTGTAATGGCACTCAAGATGATCTGCTTCATGACTTTACCCAGCACAGAGTTCAGACTGACAGGTCTGGATCCTCCTTCTTGAAGATGCCAATGTCCAGTCATCTGGGACCTCCTCAGTCACCCAGGACTGCTGAAGAATGATGGGATGTGGATTGGTGAGCACTTCTGCCATATCTCTCAGTACCCTTGGGTGTATGCCATCTGGCCCCATAGACCTGTGTGTGTCTAAGTGGTGCAGCAGGTCACTAACTGTCTCCCCTTGGTTTATGGGGGCAGGAGAAGTGGTGCAAAAACTTCATAATACATAATAATAAGACTTATAACTCTTGGCACTGTGATGGGAGTCAGAGAGAAGCTGTCTACAAGACCAAGACTGCTAAACAAGGAAGATGATATACCTATTAAGCAAGGTGATACCAGAACAACTGAATTTTCCAGTGTCTTGCATACTAGGACCGCATACTAGGACATTAAATTCATTTAATTGTAACATCCATGTCAAAAAAAACCCCACAATCTTGGGGGAACAGAACTTCTGCTACTGCACTTTTTTTCTCTCTCAGCTTGGTTTCCTCAATTTTTTAATTTGGCAATGTACAGCAAGATCAGGAGACACCTGTATGTATCAGCAAAAGGTTATGTCAAAGGCCAAAAAAATTGATGAATTGCCTTGTTATGTACACTTGAAACCTGCTAGATGAGTAAAGAATTAAGATTAACAGTGTTCTGATGAAACGAAAGATCTCACATATAGAAAGGTAGAGAACACACAAACCACTTATGAATGAGTGACAGTAATTTCATTAGAACACTGGAAAAAATACACTGAAAATATCAGTAGCCTCTTCATCTACTCTATCAATTTCTTGCCGGCACTGACCTCAATAAATTCTTGCAACTCCACGTGACTTTTTGTGAAGTACAGTCACCAGCTCTTGACCCTTTCTTTAAGGTGCCTACTTTTGAAGTAGATAAAAAAAGTACAAAAATATGCTTTCAAAAAGGCAAAAGAAAAACATTGCCAAAATAAAAACATTGCCAAAATAAAAACATTGCCAAAATAAGCACTCGAAGACTTGATTGCTTCCCCTAGCTTAGTGCCAGGAAAGAACATGATTTACCAGGAAGTCAATAACTTCAGAAACGAACTCCCAGTGAAAACTTTTTAAAAAGCATATGCAAATAAACATCTTTACACTGGCTCAGCATTTCCCTTCAGTTCAGATAAATATCTGACTGCAAGCAAAAGTCCCATCTAGGGCTCACTGCTTTGACAATCAAGCTGCAAAATGCTCAAGAGCATTTGCTTTCCGTCTTTCTCATAAGAGTTCAGATTCTTTGATTGAGCTGGGAAAAAAATATTGCCAGAGAGGGTTCCTCCACACACCCTTTTCCCCCAGTCACAAGGTGTGCAGGGTGTTAAAAACAACAATTTTTAAAAAGGTAAAAAAAATAAATATTTTCTTATTTTGAAAACTAAACTCCAGTTTTCCAAACAGCAATTGGATTGCAATTTGGTTTAATTTTTTTTACACCTAACATTATGAAACTTTGTTGCTAATGATCCAAAGTTCTAGAAAACTTTCCATAATTGAAGAGGCTACTTCAGTAAGACCAAACAAAATGAGTGAGTAACTGAAATACACACACACACACACACACACACGATACTGCCTAAGCAACTTCCAGGTAACTGTGAGTTGCTGTTTTGTATGGGGAGCTAGCTTTGTCCTCGTAATGATGCTGACTTCTCTGTGAATTCATTTCTGTCTCACAGCATCAGTATTCGGTTTACTGGCCCACAGTGGAGACAAAGAATCTTAAAAGTGCTACAGAAACATAAAACTAAGGCATTTGGGTTATTTTAACACAGCCTAATGAAAAACACCTCTGCGATTATCAGACAGACCTATGAAACTCACAGATGTGTTACCCACATTTTTTCTGTACAGCTCACATCCACTTAGTTATGGCTAAATTATGCAAGATAAAGCTCGGACTTTCAGACACTCAGGGCATGGCAGCTCCGTGGGTATTGGCCACCACTGGTGCAACATACAGAATACAGGGGCCCAGAAGAAGTATCTACTAGAACTTCGGAGGGACAGAGACATATGGAAGGCAGCTGTCAGATTTTGCCTGTGTGTGGAATGTCAGGAAAAACTGGACTGGTACCAGTCAAATTATCCTGTCCATTAGTCTTTTAGGAAACACACAGAGAAGACTAGAGAAGAAAAGATGGGGTTATTTCTTCTGTGAAATGAGGAGATGTTTTATGTAGCAAATCTGACAACGAATTTCCAGCATGAAAGAATCTGCTCACTACCTCTTAGCTACCATACTTGATCCAAGGTTTTAGAATAACCTGAGAGTGTCAATCAGGAAGAAAACAATATAAAAACACCTGATAAAAACTCAGAAGTCGTATAAAGGAAAGTGAAATGAAAGCAACCAGAAGGATGAACACATCAAGTTAGGATTTTTTTTCCCCCTCTTCTATCATCTGCTGCAGCTCTAGCGGCTCTAATTTGACAAGTAAAACAAAACAAAACAAAACAAAAAACAACTAAAGCACTACTGACTCTTAGTTCATTTGCTGAAACCCACCAGTTCAACTGTGTCCACCAGTTCATCACATGTAGAAACTGATTAAGTAAAATAGCATCAGAAGGGTAACTTCATTCTCTTGGACACAGTAGCAAGGAGGTAGGGATGGGTATTTACTCCTTTCAGCAGCAAGCATCTCACCTGTTAACATAATTCCTACTTCTCTCCATTGCACATGCTCCTAAAAAAAGCCATCCAGCCAAGATATCTATATTGAAGAGGTGTATCATTCCTCTGCAATAAGCTTTTCCTTGAAATCGTGAGTCGTGAGTTCAAGCCTGCAGTGGGCAGGAGAGTTCTCTCTGGGCAGCAATGTCCTCCCTCCTCAAGAGGGGATTGGACTTGGTGTCATGGTCTAGTCATGGGGTCTGTGGTGACAGGTTGGACTGGATGATCTTCGAGGTCTCTTCCAACCTTGGTGATACTGTGATACTGTGAAATAAGTATGATCTGCCCTCAGTTTCACTAGGAGTAACATTTAAACCTTTTCCTTCTAGTGTCAGTTAGCATCACACTTGCAGCGCAGGTATAAACGATGCAGTGCTGGTATAAACAATGCTTACAGCCAGTGAGAAACCCTACATATTGAAAATAGAGAATGACTGATAATTTTCAGACATTAAAAAGGAGAACTTCAACACAGGGTATGTTGAAGCTGATAGAGATATTGATATAAGTTGTGACAGAATAATGACAGTAGTGTAATGTTGGTCTCGATAAGAAGCTAAAAAGTCGAAAAGAATGAGAGCATGAATTTCAAGGTATCTTGCTATTGTTTGAATGCCCTGTTTTGCCAGCATGTCAATGACAGAATAAAAGGTTGACCACAAGCAAATGTATTTCCCTGAGCTCCTTAACCACCAGGAGCAACCCACTTGAAAAAGGAAATGATAAGCAACATTTGGGCCACTGCTCATTTCAACGGAAATCTCCAGAGTTTCATTAATATTTCCTGCCACCACCTAACTAGATTCTGTGCTTAAAAAGCTGGTTTCATCTGGATCAGCATAGAAAGAACTTTTTAGCCAAGCTCTGTTGCTGAGCATTTTCTCTTGGGTTGGAGAAAGAAAGAAATTTCATTTGTTGTCACATACTGATCCTACTGTTCATAAAAATAGTTTGATATGAGGACACAAATGCACTTGGGGAACTTGGGAAAATGAAACAACTTTTCAGTTTTTGTAGTGGTACATCTGTACTTCACCCACCAGAACAAATGAAGCAATAATAAATACTGAGCAAAGAATGTTCATTTGTGTTCAGATCAACAAATAAAAAATCGCAGTTGTTCTTAACTACTATAGATCCCTGGATGACTATTCAGTTTATTTACTATCTCTCATGACTGCAGTTTTCCTTGGATGTCTCACATCCCAAACTTTGAGCATGACATGAAAAAAACCAAGCATGCTCTTCTTACTGTATCCACCTATTCATATCAAATCTCATTTGCAATTGCCAGAACAACTTTCAGAGTGAGGTACTATTCAGCCCAAGAGGAGGCTGCTGGACTTGTGGTAGCGCAGGAGCTCTCATGAATTGCTGCTAGCAACAAACATGAAAGGAGTTTAAACAGCTAGGATTCAGACATCTTGCCACAGAATATGGGAAGGCTCTCTAACCACAATTTCCTTGTAAAGGATACACCTGAGGATAATTTTTTTCCCCCAAATAAAATAATTCTACCACTTTTACAAAACACTTAAACTCTGATTCTTCAGACCAAAGGTTAAACTCTTTTCCAAGCTTTCATTTATATTTGTTGTCTTTAGGGAAGTAAAGCAAATGGCTATAAAGAGTGCTTACTCAACTGACAGAGTGAGCCAGGAGGCCTCAGTAAATCTGAGTAAAAACTTAACTAAGTTAACAGAGAAATGTGGCATTTGGATCAGGGGCTTATACACCTGTTCTTGTTCTTGGGAAGGGTATGTTTAATTTATAACTTTCCTGTAATCTGCAGAATTATCTTAAACTGCCCATTAGAAAGGTTAATGTTTAAATTTTAAAATACCTATTAAATTCAAAAATCCACAAAAAATCCTTCATCTTTCATTGGATAATGATTTTTAAAAGCAATTAAACCACCCTAATTACACCAGTTCTTCCGTAAGACTTCTCTTGTATTATTCAGCCTACACTCATCTTTCAGTCCTTCTGTGTTGCGTTCCTCAGCAAGTTTGATGATGATACAAAACTGGGGGGAGGGAGGAGGGGCTGACCTACTGGAAGTCTGTGCTGCTATCCAACGAGATCTGGACAGGCTGCAGAGCTGAGTGAAGGCAAACCTCATGAGGTTCAATAAGCACAAGTTCAGAATCCTACATCTTGCGAGGAGTAACACCAGGCAGCAGTGCAGACTAGGGGTCATCCTGCTGGAAAGCAGTTCCGTGGAGAAAGACCTTGGTGTCCTAGTGGACAGCAAGCTCTCAGTGGGACAGCAATGTGCCCTTGTGGCCAAGAGGGCAAACTGCATCCTGGGGTGCATGAGGAAAAGTGTGTCCAGCAGGTCTAAGAAGGTTCTCCTTCCTTCTGCTCTGCCCTGGTGAGACCACACCTGGAATGCTGTGTCCAGTTTTGGGCTCCCCAATTCAAGAGACAGGGATCTGCGGGAGAGAGTCCAACAGAAAGCTATGAGGATGGTTGTAGGACTTGAACATCTCTCCTATGAAGAAAGGACCTGGAGCTATTTCATCTTGAGAAGAGAAGGCTGAGAGGGGATCTTATCAATGTCTATAAATATCTGAGGGATGGGTGTCAAGATGAAGGTGATGGTCTGTTTTTTGGTGGTGCCCAGTGATAGGACAAGGAACAACAGATACCAGGTAGAACACAGAAGGTTCCACATCAACATAAGAGGACACTTCTTGATAGTGGGGGTGATGGAGCACTGGAACAGGCTGCCCAGAGAGGTTGTGGAGTTTCCTTCTCTGGAGACTTTAAAAAGCCACCTGGATTTATTCCTGTGTAGCCTGCCCTAGGTGCTCCTGCTTTGGCAGGGGGGTTGGGCTCAGTCTCTGGAGGTCCCTTCCAAATCGTAACATTCTGTGATTCTGTGAACTGTAACACAGTCCAATACTTCTTCAAAATAAAGAACTCTTTAGTCTACTAATGTAAACACAAAGCTTTTTTTCCTTTGAAAACTGCACCATTTACAGCTACAGTTCCTTGGAGGAAATCTGAAGTATAAAGCAGCTTTCCCAAGGTCAGAACATGCTACTGGTTAAAAAAAATAACATACATGCCTAAGAGTACATGAAAGCTGTGACCACTTGCCAACCTGTTTAAGGTTGGTTATATACAAAGAGAAACACAACCATGCTCCTTTACTTTAGCACTATCTTAGAGTTTAGCATTAAATCATTTCTGAGGAAAGGCTTCCTGCAGACTTTTCACTTAAGTAGTTGTAACTACAACTGCAAAACACTGTTGACTGGCGGACTCCAGAGACTTGTTCATTACCTGTCATTAAATGTTTTAAAGTTTGCATAATTGATCCAGCCAATAAGTCATCATTGATTTATAGGGGTCCGTGCTGAAGAGTTGCTCATTAAAAATTCATAACACCGGTATGTGTCTTTACAATCCATTAGCTGTTTACGTACCCACAGTCCTAAGATTGATTGACCTTGGACTGAGATTCTCATAGACGGCTTTGCCTTCTTTTTTTTTTTTTTTTTTTTTTTAATAAAAAAACCCAAACCAACTTTTTTTTTTTTTCCTCATATTTTTTTGCACAAGTCCACAGTATAGAAAAGCAATACTTCAGTCTTTTCCCTTGACAGCTATACTTTGATTTTTTTCCCTCTCCATCAAAACTGAAACCTCACTTGAAATGATGAATAAATAAAGCATACTCCATAAACAGCTTTCTACTATTATTTAAGCTTGCAAGATGTGTTCTGTTAGTCTCCTTTCCCCACCATCAGATTCAAGTGTGTAAATGTTCTAAAAGGCTTTGAATGTTTTATGATGATTTCAGGGAATGATGGAGTAATAGCTGAAGAGCGAAGCTATTAGTTTTAATATTTATATTGAGTGCTCTGAAACATTAATGTGACAGGATGTAAGATCAGAGCAGCGGGACATATTTACTTCACAACCACTGCCACGTGGCAAAAATATTTATTTTCTGAAGCTCTGAGACAAAGTTGTGGTTTGGGTTTTTTTTTTCCACAAGAATTTAAAGTTCAGATTGACATACATATTAGCTTTCCCTGAACTTTGTATTTATCTTTAGAACTAAAGACTAGTTACAGTTTTGGATACAACTTGCTTACATCTGGGTAGAACCCAAGCATAATGATGTTGGCAGCGCCTCATGGTCTCTTTACAGAAAGTTTTCCAAAACTGATGCTAGTTTACCAATTCATCTCTCCCTGTCTGTTGTGTCTGCTTCACAAAAAGCACCTTAGAGAAAAGAAAAACAGTCATTTGTTAATAAAGAAATGGGATGTGCTCAAGAGCAGAATCATCGTTAAAAGGTTGTTTCATATTGTCTTCCAATATTTCATGCATGAAGTAAACCAACCCTGTAAATGTCCTAAGTCATTGTGCTTGGTTCTTATGTTCAAACTAGCAAACATATTAAGGTAAGTGATCTTAATTACCAAGGGTCAAACAGTGTTCACCCCACTTGTACGGTTCTCATGGTCTTCAGAGAACAA
This sequence comes from Picus viridis, assembly GCA_033816785.1. Classification (NCBI taxonomy): domain Eukaryota; kingdom Metazoa; phylum Chordata; class Aves; order Piciformes; family Picidae; genus Picus; species Picus viridis. The sequence continues at coordinate 20,873,084 of CM066588.1, read as the reverse complement.
GTAAAGGAAGTAAGATGAGATCCCTAGGGAGAAATCTTCCTATCAGATTTGCAGAGTATCTGGTATAAGTGGAACAAATGATGACTTATTGCTGCTACATTATGAAAATGTGATTTCTCCAGATGCTTACATGCTCTGTGTAAGGACTCCATAGGCTGACACCACTGCCAGGAAGCAGTTCACTGGGCTCCGGCAGGAGAAACAGTTGGGTCTACTGGGTACATTTCAGTTAGATATAACATAAGTTATTGGAATATGTCAAGCAGGCTTACAAGAACAATAGTGCTGGTCAGAAAATGAAGCATAGATATAGATAGGCAGCCTTAGCTGAAAAAGTGAAGTTATCAGTGTATTATTATGTTGTTTGCCAGAGTCCCCTTTATATACCTTTTTATCCAGTCATGGTGCACTGGGAGCTAAGATGGACTGGAAGCCGAGGGTGGGGGTGGGGGTAATATATCACAGAAGCACTCAATTGCAAAGTTGGATAGATTGGTTTGTCACATGTTGTCCCAACCTCACTTTTCCAGAAAGATAAAGTAAGCTATTCAAGGGTCCTTGTTGCCTTTCAAACATTTCATTAGCCTAAATTTAAATAAGTTCTGACTTAATCCTTGGTGACCTCCTTTCCCAGCTACCTGCCAAATCATCCCCACACCTAGAGCAGTCAACAGAAATGTTCATCAGAGCATCCTTTAGTCACTTTCAACAGCCCAGAACACATAGCATTTACTTCTGGAAGTATAATTCATTAACCTTCATGTGCAATAACACATAAACATCAGTCTATACACCACCATTATTTTGAATATTCCGCTAACTGGGTTGATCCCCTATGTTTTACAGACATCATAGCATCATAGTAGTTTCTTCAGGTAGTTCTTTAACCTACTATACATCATCACTATACTACATCTATAGCTATAAGTCATCATTGCTTGTATTTCCCACATCTGCTTCTGTTCTAAACTTGCTTGTGTTGTTCGGAAGGCATTTCTAAATACAGTTCTTTTCATCATTAGCTGAACCATACATAAGGGGAAAAATGAAGACCCTACATGCACCTGCAGGCACAGCTACTCTACAACTTCTTGGCCCTCCCCGTATTCAGGAGAGAACATTTATAAGTGTTTGCTTCCACAGTCTTTCAAGAGTGTTAGAGGAGACTTTCCATCCCTAAAAATTTAGAAATCAGTGTAGCAAGATAGGGAGAATGATTTACATCACTGAATATATGAGTCACATTATGAACCATATCTGCTACAGCTTTTTTTGAAATGTAGAAGGAAAATTATGCAAAGTGTTTGTTACCTATCAGGACCTCCCCTCTTGGAGAGCTCCATTAAAAGACACTGTCCACCAAGGCAATTTTTTTATCTTGTAACAGAGCAGATATCACCACCAGTGTTCAAAAGGGGCAAAGAAAAGAGCAGGAGCTGCTACTTTAAGTGCTGAGACCAAAGCAGAGGCCAAGAGAAGTACAGGCAGTGACAGAATTGGCACCTTGTCTATTGCTAGGGATATTCCCTGGGACGTGAGAATGGCACTGCACAGCTGTAGCGACAGCACCCAAAGACAGTCTTCTCCTACCAGCAAAAAAGGATTTGGCTTACAGTCTCCTTTGGCAGGGGGTTTCCACACAAGTGCTGGAATCACAAATGATACCGTTTCCTCAGCAGGATGTTTGCTGACAACCATTGACTCAAAAATACCAATTCTAATTTATTAGCTTTATGTTCAGCAATATTTCACACTTGGAACATGGTGCAAAGTGCTCATCACCATATGAAATCTCTGCCTGGGGTGTTGAGGGAAATTAATGCAATTTTAGCTAAAATGGGTTAAATTCATGCCTGCTATTACTCCACTGGTATTGTTGGAGTTACACCAGGGATAAATTTTGTCCAGTATGGCTAATGGGGTCATTGCTAAAATTCTGCTTAAAAAAACTTGCTTATTTGCCTTTTTTTCATTCTTTCCCCCCCCCCCCCGCCATGCAGGCAAGCATTATACAGCCCACATCAGAAGTAATCTTTTGTTATTTAGAATAGAATAGAATTAACCAGGTTGGAAAAGACCTTTGAGATCCACAAGTCCAACCTATCTAATCACCATCTAATCCAACACCATCTAATCAACTAAACCACAGCACCAAGTGCCTCATCCAGGTTAGAATAGAATAGAATAGAATAGAATAGAATAGAATAGAATAGAATAGAATAGAATAGAATAGAATAGAATAGAATAGACCAGGTTGGAAGAGACCTTCAAGATCATCACGTCCAACCCATCATCCAACACCACCTAATCAACTAAACCTTGGCACCAAGCATCCCATCATGGGTGGGTTGGATTGCTTGATAGGTTGGACGCGATGATCTTGAAGGTCTCTTCCAACCTGGTTTATTGTATTGTATTGTATTGTATCAAGTCCCCTCCTAAACACCCCCAATGGTGGCAACCACCTCCCCGGGCAGGCCAGGATGCCATTGGCCCTCTTGGCCACCTGGGCACACTGCTGGCTCCTCTTCAGCCTACTATCAACCAGTACCCCCAGGTCCCTTTCTGCCTGGCTGCTCTCCAGCCACTCTGACCCCAGCCTGTAGCACTGCATGGGGCTGTTGTGGTCAATGTGTAGAACCCAGAACTTAGATGTGTTAAATCTCATGCCATTGGACTCTGCCCATCTGCCCAGCCTGTCAAGGTCCCTCTGCAGAGCTCTCCTACCCTCTAACAGATCAACACCTGCCCCCAGCTTGGTGTCATCTGCAAATTTAATGATGATGGACTTAATCCCCTCATCCAGATAACCAATAAAGATATTGAAGAGGATGGAGGCCAGCACTGATCCCTGGGGGACACCACTTGTGATTGGCTGCCAGCTGGATGTGGCACCATTCACCACCACTCTCTGGGCTCGGCCCTCCAGCCAGTTCCTAATCCAGCACAGAGTGCTGCTGTCCAAGCTAGGAGCTGACAGGTTGGCCAGAAGTTTGCTGTGGGGGATGGTGTCAAAGGCCTTGCTGAAGTCCAGGTAGACTACATCCACAGCTTTCCCCACATCCACCAGGCAGTCACCTGATCATAGAAGGAGATCAGGTTGGTCAGGCAGGACCTGCCCTTCCTAAATCCATGCTGGCTGGGCCTGATCCCTTGGCCATCCTCTAAGTGCTGTGTGATTGCACTCAAGATGACCTGTTCCATACTCTTGCCTGGCATTGAGGTCAGGCTGACAGGTCTGTAATTCCCCGATTCCTCCTTCTGGCCCTTCTTGTGGATGGGCATCACATTGGTCAGCTTCCAGTCTTCTCCAGTGAGCCAGGACTGTTGAAAAATGATGGAGAGCAGCTTGGCCAGCTCATCTGCCAGCTCTCTCAGCACCCTAGGATGGATCCCCTCCAGTCCCATGGACTTGTGGGGATCCAAGTGGCTAAACAGGTCTCTAACTGTACTGCTCCCTGACTCCGTCTGCCAGCTCAGGAGGTCAGTTGTCCGGAATACAAGCTATCTTGCTATTAAAAATTGAGGCAAAGAAGGTGTTAAGTACCTCTGCCTTTCCACCAAGGAGTGGAGGTTGTCCTTGCCCCTCCTTTTGCCATTAATATATTGGTAAAAGCATTTTATGTTGTCCTTCACAGCAGAGGCCAGTCTAAGCTCTAAATGGGCTTTTGCCTCTATAATTTTTTTCCTACATGACCTAGCAACACCCTTAAACATTTCATGGGTAATCTCTCCTTCCTTCCAAAGATGATACACCCTCTTTTTTTCCCCTTAATTCATTCAGAAGTTCATTGCCCATCCAGGCTGGCCGTCTACCCAGGTGGCTCATCTTCTGGCACACTGGCACAGCCTGTTCCTGCATCTTCAAGATTTCTTTCTTGAAGTAGGTCCAGCCCTCCTGGACCCCTTTGTATTTAAGGGCTGTTTCCCAAGGTACCTTCTGAGTTAGTTCCTTGAGTAACCTGAAGTAAGCCCTCTGGAAGTCCAGAGTGGAGGTTTTGTTGATGCCCCTCTTAGCTTGACTGCATATTGAAAGCTCAGTTATTTCATGGTCACTGGACCCCAGACAGCCTCCAACCACCACATCTTCCACCAGCCCTTCTCTGTTTGTAAAAGCTAGCTAGCAGCGATGTGCACAACAGAGTACCGGCATGTCCCTAATTATCAGGAATGTGACTTGGTATAGTCTGCATGATATACAAATTATGACAAGTTTGCTTTCAGAGTGTAAACTTTTAAAAACCACCATAAAGACCCCCATAAAAATACGACTTTGACTAGAAAAAGATGTAAGCTACATAATGGCTACACAGGTATTTTTCCTTAGAGATCAGGAGAAATATGACAAGTATGACTACTATTATAGTTATATAGCCTATTCCATTTAGCAGCGATACAGCAGAACTGTGAAAGCATATCCTAAGGTATTTTCACTTCATGCATTTGACATTGATATTAGTTATTGCATTTAAGATACATTGGGCTGTTCATTGCTGGCTGTCTCCTCTCACAGAGAACCACAGCAGTGGAATATTTGATGTTACAAATTATTTAGCTTGCTACTCCTCATTTTCCTTTTCGTATGCAATTATTTGTTTGGTTTCACTGAGCAAATTAAATTTCAAGGGCATTTCAAGGAAAATAAATAAAGTACAACCCATAAGGGTTGAGGGTTTTTTTTTGTTTGTTTGTATTCAGGAACAGCACTGAATCATGCATATGTATGAATCAACAAAATCAGGTTAGCTAAGAAATTGGAAATTGCACTCCACACTAGAGCATTTTTCTTGCTCTAGAGATCTTTGCTATGGATTTGAAGGACTAATAAAAAATCAGCAGCATGACTGGAACAGATGTTTTTTATGGACTCGGCTTGTTAATAGTCTTTTCAGCTTCTCCTAAGGACTTAAACCAAGTTCCTTGCTTGTCCTGAATATCTGAGATGATGTTAACATTGTCCAAAATGTACACTAACAAGTAGCAGTGAAAAGCTAAGGTCTTACCCACAGTTATGAATAAAAATTCAAAACATCGCTGTGAACGTGATGAAACCCCTAAGTGGGCAATGTTACAAAACAACTAAAAAAAGCCCGAATGCAACAAAAAAACAACTTATTGACTGTATCAAATCCATACAGGGCCATTCTCTTGAAGGGAAGATAGGCTGGCAAAATACTTCTATGCACTCTAATACATGTACTGTAAAACCAAGGGCCTATTACAACTGAAGAAATTCCCTTTATATTTAAATCATGGCTGACTTCTGTATACAATGAGAACCAAAACAAGATCCTCGACCAGTGTAAACTAGCCAGGTTTTATTGGCTCCAGTGGCACTGTGTCCATTTATAGCTGTCCATTTATAGTCTTTGTGTTCTCATTCTAGCTAGCGAATTTCTACAGGCAGGAAAGAGAAATGACAATAATAGGGAAAAATAGAAATTGGAGTCTATGGCAGAGATCCTTCACTGATAAAGTAACACTTTGTTTACTCTGCTGCTGGTTTATTTGCTCATTTTTCTGCATATTCTTATGTTCCTCCACAAATTCATATCTTCCAGATACTATATGAAGTGGTCATTATGCCAGGCTCCAAGAGGGAAGGAATCACCCTAGAACTTGCCATTTTATCACACCTTTTAGCTAAGACTCCAGAACAATGATGTTAAACAAGAATACCCAGACACAGGGTTGGTCCCTCCAAATCTCACTCACTGGGCTACAAAACTGCAGAGGTATAATTTATTTTGCAGAGAACGAGGAAAAATGGAAGCTCTGTGTCACTTATGGAGCACTTGGTTAAATAGTACTTGAAAAATGTCACAATTCCAACTTGCTGCCTTCCCACCCCCACCCTGTCCCCCTTCAATACACAAAACCATTGGTGGCATTGAACATTGCATATCCTAATGTCGAGTAAAGAGATACACCTTCATTCACTTCAGTCAAGAGATGCTGAAGCTGAAATATACAGGATGTTTTTCAGAAAGAGTGGATTGTCTTTTCTGTACATGTAAAGCCTTCTCTGAGAAACCTAAGGGAGAGAGAATATTTATTTTTTTCCTTAACAAGTGACTTTACTTCAGGTGCAAAATAAGGACAGCTATATCCGCTCTTCCCAAGTTATTGTGCACAATTAATATTCTTCTCTTAGAGGTATTCTTGACACTCCTCAGAGTACTCCCACAGGAAGGATTAGGGATTAGCCTAGATCTTTTCTCACTGAATTACCCTAAAACCTGTGGTGGACAGTTTCCCCTGAGGGGGCTCTGATGAGGCCTATCTTTTAATACATTTATGTCAGTAGCTGTAGCAACTGGGAAGTTAGCTGTAATGTGTATCTATCTTCATATATCTATGCTTATCGCCATTGTCGTTTGTAAGAGTTTGGGTTTGTAAATAGCTTCAATTTGGAATATTTCATGAAACACTTCCCACAAAATCTGAGACAAAATACCAATTACTGCTAGAATAGAATAGAATAGAATAGAATAGAATAGAATAGAATAGAATAGAATAGAATAGAATAGAATAGAATAGAATAGAATAGAATAGAATAGAATAGAATTACCAAGGTTGGAAGAGACCTTGAAGATCATCGAGTCCAACCTGTAACCACAACCTCACAACTAGACCATGGCACCAAGTGCCACATCCAGTCCCCTCCTGAACGCCTCCAGGGATGGAGACTCAACCACCTCCCCGGGCAGCCCATTCCAATGACGAATCACTCTCTCGGTGAAGAACTTTCTCCTCACCTCGAGCCTAAACTTCCCCTGGTGCAGCTTGAGACTGTGTCCCCTTGTTCTGGTGCTGGTTGCTAGGGAGAAGAGGCCAACCCCTTCCTGGCTACAACCACCCTTCAGGTAGTTGTAGAGAGCAATGAGGTCGCCCCTGAGCCTCCTCTTCTCCAGGCTAAACAGCCCCAGCTCCCTCAGCCTCTCCTCATAGGGCTTGTGCTCAAGGCCTCTCACCAGCCTTGTTGCCCTTCTCTGGACACGTTCAAGTGTCTCAATGTCCTTCTTAAACTGAGGGGCCCAGAACTGGACACAGTACTCAAGGTGCGGCCTAACCAAAGCAGAGTACAGGGGCACAATGACCTCCCTGCTCCTGCTGGCCATACTATTCCTAATGCAGGCCAGGATGCGGTTGGCCCTCTTGGCTGCCTGGGCACACTGCTGGCTCATTTTCAGCTTCCCATCAACCAGCACCCCCAGGTCCCTCTCAGCCTGGCCGCTCTCCAGCCACTCTGACCCCAGCCTGTAGCGCTGCCTGGGGTTGTTGTGGCCAATGTGCAGAACCCGGCACTTGGATGTGTTAAATCTCATGCCATTGGACTCTGCCCATCTGTCCAGCCTGTCGAGGTCTCTCTGCAAAGCCTCTCTGCCCTCCAGCAGATCAACTGCTGCCCCCAGCTTGGTGTCATCTGCAAATTTACTGATGATGGACTCAATGCCCTCATCCAGATCATCAATAAAGATGTTGAAGAATAGAATAGAATAGAATAGAATAGAATAGAATAGAATAGAATAGAATAGACCAGACCAGACCAGACCAGGTCAGGTTGGAAGAGACCTTCAAGATCCTCACATCCAACCCATCAACCAACACTATCTAATCAACTAAACCATGGCACCAAGTGCCCCATCCAGTCTCTTCCTAAACACCTCCAGTGATGGTGACTCCACCACCTCCCTGGGCAGCCCATTCCAATGGCCAATCACTCTATGAAGAATTTCTTCCTAACATCCAGTCTAAACCTCCCATGGCACAGCCTGAGACTGTGTCCTCTTGTTCTGGTGCTGGTTGCCTGGGAGAAGAGACCAGCCCCCGTCTGTCTACAACCTCCCTTCAGGGAGTTGTAGACAGCAATAAGGTCTCCCTGAGCCTCCTCTTCTCCAGGCTAAGCAACCCCAGCTCTCTCAGCCTTTCTTCATAGAGCTTGTGCTCCAAACCCCTCACCAGCTTTGTTGCCCTTCTCTGGACACATTCCAGCAACTCAACATCTTTCCTAAACTGAGGGGCCCCAGAGTAACCTCATGGCCCATACTGAAATTTTCCCAGATTTATGCAATCAGATACAAGAAATTTAAGCCCACTCATCTCAGGATGTTTCCATACAACAACACTGAACAAGGAGAAAATACCCTCATTCAAATTGTACACATTAATTGTCTACTTGCAGACTCTTTGATAAAAAATTTAAACACAACTTGGTGCTTCTATTACCTCCTGACTTAAGTCAGCATCCTGAATGCTCTAGTACATAACTTATTTTAGAAGAAAGCAAACACAAACACAAACAGAACCCAACCCAACCAACCAAAGCAACTGAAATCCAAGTCACACAAATAACTGAAAACTCATAGAAGACAAAAAGCAACAGAGAAACAGGTATAACAAATGCATATCCATTTCCCAAGTCCCTCCACAAATTCAGATTCTCAGGCAAGTGAAAATATTTGCCAGAAACAGTCAGAGCTAGATGTTTCACAAGTACCACATGCTATGGGCAAACACTTACTGAAAGGAACCCTCCACCATCAAATGCAGAAGGTTTTAGGGAAGCTGTCCTCTAGCTTATCCTGCAACCTAACCCCCATGCTGCCTTTGGACTCCCAGCTCTTGGTTTTTGAGAAAGAAGTGAGCATCCAAGAGTTTTGACTGTGTGTTAAAAGGAAACTATCCTATAGAACCAAATTCCTCTTTGGGCTTTGGGATATAACTGAACACGAATCTGAAATCTTTTCTAGTTAGTGGGTCATGCCATGATTTTCTTGGCAGCATCTTTCGTACCCTACCAGTACCCTATGCTGCTTCACAGTTCCAAACAGTAATCTTTGGCTTATTTCTGCTCTCCTCTGGTTTTCTCCCTGACTATAATACGTCTAGACAGTTGTTGCAGCTCCTTTCCCTGTTAATGTGGAACTTGGAAAACGAACCTTGACCTCAGATTTAATAACGCCTTGATAAGATTTTGTAACAGACAAAACTGATATTTTGCCTCATTTAAATAATGATAAAAACTCTATTTCCTTATAGCTGACCAGGAGAGACCCCAGCACATATTCTTTTTTTTATAACATTGAAAGTGTTAGAGACCTTCTGATTATCTGATAAGAACGCAATTAATTTGTGCCCAGACTCATTAATCTTTCTTAGTACATGTCAGCCCATTACATTTGATCCATGGCCTCTGCCCCCAGTCTTGCACGAAAATCTCTGAAGATCAGAATCACATCATGATTTGGCATGAAGCCACCAACTCCGCCAGTTGACTGCAAAATGCTTCAAAGCCATCAGCAATGGCAGCTGCTGTATTTATGTGCACATGCCTGAATGGTAAGTTCACAGCTCCTCTAAGGCAGAGTGAAAGAAGCTGGACATTCAAAAGCCTGAATCCCATTAAAATACAGCTGTGTACCTATTTATATCTAATGATTAGTCATCTTTATTCTGACTTCTGTTGCCACAGACACAAGTGTCATTTGGGGAGCTGGGACAGTCTATGCAAATACTTTTCCTGTGGCTTTTCTACATAATAGTTGATTTAACATTAATAAATGTGCAGCGGTGCTTTAAAACCAATTCCATTTCACATATGGACATTCATGGAGGATCTAGTTAAAAGTCACTCATTGAACTATGCCTTGGTCCTTCCTGCTTTAGCAATTATCTCAAGACATGGACATGTCATTTTATGTAAAAGTTCAGGAATTTGGACTGATGAGATCACCTGGCTTGATAGCAGACATGAACACAGGCTTTTCAATGCCTTCAGACAGCTAGCAAGATACCTTCCCATCCCCAATTAGCAAGGGAAGTCCACAGGCTCATATTATTAGTACTTCCAAAAAATACTATGTGCAGAAGAATGAGTAACAAATCTGTGATGTCACATCCACAACCTCATCTTCATATATTTAACACTTTTTAACTGAAGCAAACATCTAAACGAAACTACGAATTTTCAGCCCAGACTTTTCCTTGTCATCAGCCAACGTTCACTGGTAGAAGAGGTGAGCACTGAATCAAGAACTGACAGAAGATCAACAATCCCAAAACCAATTCCATGCAATTGTTTATAATGTCATTTTTGATGCTAAATTTTAGTTCACGTGGATTTTATTAAAGCATTCTTCCCAAGTTATATCTAACTTATTTTTGTCATTTATACAGCCTGTGAAAAATCTGTTCTCATTCGCTATATGACAGCGATCTACATTGAATCACTCAAAATAAACAGCATGACTTGTCTTGGCTAGCTGAAGATATGTTTCACGTAGAGTTTAAGGCAGGAAAGACACAATGCTGCCACAGCAACAACATATACAGCCAGTGACTATGGTGTGGGCTCTTCTGAAGGGTTTTCTGTTAATCTTACCTCTCTGTGTGGCTTTTTACCTTCCATTGTCCTTCTTCAACCCATGGAAACAGATAGAAAACTTTGCAATATAACAGCCAAAGACAGATCAGAGACAAAGTGCTTGGTATTTTGAACACAAGTAACATTTTCTGAAGTTTCTAAAGAGCAGCTTATGTATGGATTTATTTGCATCCACGGTATTTCCTGATCATGTCCTAGGCAAGCAAATGCTTGTTTTATTCTTATTAAAATGTCAAATAGGATCTTAATAGTATCAAAGTGATTACACTGCATCTTTGAATTATTCTTTAAAAAAAAAACACTGCATCATTCATTCATTAATCACTCACTCATGCAATGAAGAAGAAAGTGAGACTATCAGATACTTACCATGCCTGATGGGCTAATTGCGAAGGGATACAGCTCCACTGCTTGCCGGTTGCCCGGAATGGTAACTCTCAAGGAGAAGGAAGGAAAAAAAGTTCTCGTCTCAGCTCTCTCCCACCAGCGGCCTCTTCACATCTTCTGAAGCCATGTAATCTGAGAAGATGAAGACTAACCTGATACCTTGCCACCTCTCTAGCATGAGGATTAGCCAAGCTATATTTCCCCCTTCCCTCTCTGTCCACAGACATCAGCTTGTGGTCCATCATCTTCAGATGCTTGCTTCTAAGGAAAGAATAAAGCATGAGGGAATACATGTAGTTATCTTTCCAAGCTTCACTACAGACACTGGGGAAAGATTGCCCACTCCTCTGCTGGGAGCTTTCTCCAGCTTTAAACAGATCCACACCATACAGGCTGCCAGGCTAGGATAAGGAGGAAATCTGGTTTTAAAAAGAACACATCTCATGCAGGGATTGTCACAAATGCCACAGAATAAGCAAATTTGGACTCAGCTGTCAACCTCATTGCCAGATTGTCAGAAGATCTGAATCAGGACAATAATTTAAATGTCAAATCAAGACGCTGCAAAAGCAAATTCCTGCAATTTGCTGTGTTGCTTAGAGATAGCATAACCTAAGTGTAAAGAGAAAAGCTGCCTGCAAAAAAAACCCAAACAAACAAACGAAAAACCAACCCCAAACCCACCCCACCCTAAAAAAAAATATCTGTTTTTCAGGGGCTTGTGGAACTTTTTGTTGCATATTCAAAGACATTGGGTTGTGTAGGGTTTTTTTGTCAAGCAAAAGCACAGCAGTACTATGACAGAGTTCTCAAAAGCACTTTGGAGCTCATGCAGATATACTGGCTTTAACAGATCTTCACTATTTTAAGTATTGATAGATGAACCTTCGGGAAGTGCTCTGAAATCCTTGGAAAGGAGAAAATCAAAGTGCCAAACATAGTTATTTTTAAATTAAGTATTTTATGCAGAACTACAGACCTATCAGCTCTGCTGGTATTAGTGAGGACTAGTGCAGCATTTCTGATACAGCTTGCACTGGGAAATGTGGATACTAAAACCCAAACATGTTATTTATAACAATAAGCCTTTCCCAATGGCCATCATTGTGTTGATATTCACAGCTTCAGGGAGGGTTTTGCCTGAATAAGCACTGCAGCATAATGGCCATATTGAGAAAACCATATGAACTGAACTGGAAAGAAAAAAAAAAAAATCTAGGTTAGGAGCTGTCATTCTGAAACTCATTTTCCCCACCATGATGGTGAACTCTTATTACCTGTGAATATGGAATTCAAATACTATTTTCAAGTTTTAAATGTAGGTAACACTTTACATTATGTGTCAGTGTGGCACCAATTACAGCATAACTTTGATATTGTAAATCTATTGAGAGAGAGGACTTAGAGATGAAGTTAAGTAGTAGCCCAAACTTCAAGTAAAGTTCCAAAAGATTTAAATTTGTCCTTACACAAGCCCACATTTACTATCCTGGTTCACTTAGTGCCTTGGAAATACGCACATTATGTTTTTTAAATGTATCAGGTTTAAACACCTTGTACTTTTTTTCTTCCTCCTCCACTTTGTGTGTGAAAATGAGATCCTCATCTACCTACTTTCACACCTTAGTAGCTATTGTGTAATCTGTAATTATGTAATCTTATTAGCGAAAGTCTGCATCCCCTTAGAGTTCTGCAAAGAGCACAATCTGGGAAAAGGAAAGTTGAATGTTGTCCTGTTTCACAACTGTCTTCTGTCACTGTGTTTGAAGCCAGCTCTTTCTTTGGCTGACCTACAGTGCTGTATCTACAGTGACAGCTCTTTAGTTAGCCTGCTTTTGACTAGGATAGCACTTCCTCCTCAGGAAGAGGGAAAAAAACAGATATGATGGCATCAGGGAAGCTGCTATAAAACAAAGAAAGTAAGACTGTGCCTTCATCCCTGAGAGAAAAATCTTACAGGATTTTATATAAAAGTACAACATTGCTGTAGGTATCTAACTAGTCCTTGGTGGTAAGATACATTGATAATTTAGAAAACATTGGCAATAAGAGCCATAGTTTTCCTGAAAACAGATAGATTTTTATAGTCTTTAGAGTGGCAATTAGGACATAAAGCCAACTGCTCAGCGAAGGCAATGGAGAGATTCTGGTGCTGGTCCACCAAGGGGCTGCTCCTTCCTACTTACAGAAAACCCAGGTATGGACTCTAGGGTGCCACATATGAGCTACTGCTTTGCTGTGAAAATATAACAGACAAATAGGTCTAAAGCTATTGAACCACTCAAGCTATGCTGCTCTTGAAGAAAGGAAATGAACAATCTACATTCAGACAATAAAGTCAATTTTCCTGTGGAGTATTTCAGCTAGACAGGCAATCTTGGAGTCTGTTTGTTGGACTGCACTTTTAACCAGTGTACCCCAGTGTACAGGAAATATTATCTATGCAAGTGATTCAGTATTAGCTAATTAGGTGTGCTAGACATTCTCCAAGTGAACAGAGCTTCTATACTGGTATCAGCCATTAACACTAAATGGGGCTTACACATGTAAAATCCCTCTGGCATTGAGGGGGAAAAAAGCCTTCAGTTTCATAAATAATGGATCTGTAGCAAAATTAGCATTTCATGAAAAAAATGAAAAAATAGAATGAAAATATAATACAATTTCTATGTTATGTGTCCCAGTTTGCCAGTGCATTTTGTGATCCAACACACAGGTCATCTCCTATACATCTACTACATAATCACATCAAAAATTCCCTCAGTTATCTGCAGACTCAACTACTCACCTATGACCAATGTCCTCTGTAGCATTATGATAGTAAAAATGCCCTTCTTCTACCGGAGCACTGTGGCACTGGGTTAACTTTCTAGTGTATGAATATTTATGTGATATTTTTATTGAATTGTAATAAATGCCATGACTTTTCTACTGTGAAGTCTTTCTTTTGCTGTGTACGTTATGTGACATGCTTACACACAAATAAATAATGCTTTCTCTGCAGGTACAAACATAAGCAGCTCTCGCCTGTTCTATTCCAATAAACATTCATATGGAAAAAGTTATAAGCCTAGACTATTAAGCATGCACACTGCAGACTATGTACAGCACATGGGATAAATACACACCTATTCATATATACCAGGTGTATATTAATCCTCCTAGTCTGTTCATTTCACTCCCAATGTTTTCCAGGGTGACCAAGATAGGAAACTATCTCTACCCATTCTAGCTGTGCTCCACATTAAACCTGGCTGTCATGGAACAAGGACTGCAGATTATTTCTTTTGTAACCAAATAATTAAGATCTCAACTGAGCCAAGATTCCTCTTTGAATTTGCTGCTTATGATTAGGACCAGAGCAAAGAATAGTCATGCTAACTCCCATGACAATCTCCAGACAAGGCCTGTGCATGGCGCTATGATAAAAAAGGGCAAGAACTCATTCACGTGTGAAGATGAGTGGGAAAATTATCTTAGCAGGCCCACCCACAAATGGTAAGGTATTGCCTTTCTCTTCTTTTCAGAATTCTGTACCTCAATCCCATGGCTTTAAAATTTGAAGCAAAACTGGGGTTGGTGTTTCCAAAGGAAATCAAATTCCAAGAATCATATTTTTGGCTTCTTCCATATTCCAACCCTAAATTTTGCAATAGTTCTTTTTTTCATTCTCCATGAGTAAACAGACATTTAGAGCAGCTAGATGCAGATGAATTCTTCAGCCAGGCATACTTACAAATCAGTATTTTTGGTCAGGAAGAAAACAAACAACAACTTATTAATTTATAAGCATGAACTCATTGAACACATTGAAACAGAAGGAAGAACTTCCAAATACATTAATCCACGCTTTTGTTCTGTAACTTCCAACATGATTTTTCTCAAAGTGCACAGACTAATACCCACTGAGAACTACAAGGACATTGCCAGGGCATGCAAAGACTGAAATTGGCCAGATATGTCAAAAGCTACAACAAAAGGGCTGTTCAGGTACTTAACAAGAAGAAGTTGAACAAAAATACTGGCCCGCTGTTAAACAGAAGAGGTGAATTAGTCACAAACAATGCTGAAAAGGCAGAGGTTCTCAACACTTTCTTCACCTCTGCCTTTACTAGAGCTATTGGGTCCCAGACTTTGGAAATAAAAACTCAGGTCAATGTGAACACAGGCCCACCATCAATGAAGGAAGAATTGGTATGTGAACTATTTAAAGAGCTTGACTCCTACAAATCAATGTGCCCAGACATTATCCACGCAATGGTGTTATGAGGGATGGCTGTGAGGCTGCTCTGCATAACCTTTGACAAGTCATAGTGATTCAAGGATGTCCCAGAAGACTGGTAGAAGCCTAACATCACCCTCACCTACAGGAAGTGATCAAAGGAAGATCCAGGAAATTATAGGCTAATCAGTTTCCAATTCCTGGAAAAGTTATGGAACAAATCCTCCTCGGGGCTATCGCAAGTCAGATGAACATGACTGGGAAAAGCCAGCAGGGATTCACCATGGGCATATTGTGCTTGACAAACCTGATGACCTTCTATGACAAAGTAACTTGCTAGGTTGATGTGGGGCAAGCAGTGCCTACCTGGATTTCTCCAAGGCCTTCAATACAGTTTCCCACAGCCATTTCCTAAAGAAAAGGATGTATTAAGGTCAAGTGGTCTAGAGGTCACTTCCAATCTGGTGTACTATGACTGATTCCTATTTTTTCAGGACATATTTAAAGATTTGTTTTGTTTGTTTTTAATTCTACCTTTTATATTGTACATTTTTCTACCTTTTTTTGGCGTTTTGATGCTATCAATTCAAATATCAGGGGTGATGTGTTTTTTTGATTCTTGATGACATTATTTGCCTTATCTTTAAAATGAAAAAAAATTATTTCTGTTTTCCCAATAGATCAAATGAACAAGCACACTCCCTTAGGTTGAACAATGCAATTCTTATTTCCTCCTTCCAGCTTTCTGCCTGTGGGACTATCTGTCAAGGCTGAGTCAGCACCTTCCCAGGAAAAGCCTGTAAATATGTTAGAAGACATTTCACTTTGTCATCTACCTAGGCACATTGGATTAGTATGCAAATAAGACAGCACAAGAACAGACCATAGCAGCAGTGCTAATGCTCTAAGTGATCTTTCAGTGTAATTAGAATTTGTTTCATCACACTAATTTGACATGGCACATTAGTGAAGCTAAGATAAGGGGGTTTAGTAGAGCCAGGGCACTAGTATGTACACAGAAATGTGCCAGTAAGTCCATTTGCACATGGGAGTTGTGTAACACCGCAGAGAAGTGACAGTTAGTAAGAGCTCTAGAAAATATCCATTTGTTTTATTTTTAATCTAGTAACTTGATAGGTTATAGCTTCTTCTACTGCTATCTTTTAATAGTGGTTTAGAGATCTCAGCCTCTCTGCTGTTGAGAAATATTTTGAGACTTAGAATCAGCTACACGGTACTACAATTATACAAGTTTAGTCAAGTCTGGCCTAGTGGTACACAGCAACATGCTGTGTTATCACATGGGAATTCAAGGAGCAACTTTGTGATTTCTGTTTCACAGAACGAGCTAGCTGAAAGCCATTCCATAGTGACAGCAAAACCAAGGACAGTGGTTGGCTCCTTTTCTGCACCATCCTGCCCCAGACCATGCAAGCTCTGGAGGGGTCCCAAACCAGAAATAAAAACTGGTTCCTCTTGCTGAAAAGTAGTCTTGAAACTACTCCATGAAAATTTCATGGATGGCTGGGGCAGGCAGAATTCTGGCAGAAGGCTAAAGGAAGGCCTTGTTAAGAAAGAAGATTTGTCCAGCCTACAAGGAAATAAAATCTTTAAATTCATGATTAAAATTAGTATTTAAGATTGTTGCTAGTTTTTCTAAATCATTTATCCCTAAATATTAGGCTAACTAAATTACCTGACATTTGATACAACACACTGTTTGTCTGGACCTGCTGAGATCATCAGCCAGTATCTGGCTAGAGATTTGATGACACATCTCTCAGCCAAACCACAAACCCACACACTGTCCCCTAGACATGCAGCTTCCTTTTGCATCTCATACTCCCCGAGAGAAAAGGGCTGCATATGACAGAGGGGCTGCCTTCAAATGTGGTCTGCAGATCTGAGTCTGAATTTTTGTTCCGTGCTCTGTTGTGTTTTTTGACTGATTCAGGATGACGCCTGTGGATATAATAATGTCAGTTGTTTATGAAACTTCCATCATATAATGAGATGCTAAGATGGGGTTTATTACTTGGAAGTTTTCAGAATAACATAATAGAGAAAGCTATGTCTACACAGGCATATTTAATCTGATTATCCATTCAGTGATAGGATAACGACCTATTCTTTTGGATATATGCATTGGATTGCTTCTATAATTTGACACAGTTCTAGGACAATTTACCTTTAAGAAATGCTAAAGGACCCGGACTATTCGACAGCTAAAAGGAAAAAAATGATACTCAAAAACAAAGCAAGTTCTTAGCCACTGTTGAGATCCTTATTATGGAGCCTGAACAGAATTCAGAAAGGAACAAGCAGAAAAGACAGAAATGTAAGCCACCCTTTGAACAAGGAGATACACATTGGTATACCCATATTGGTTTTGCACATTCCAGAGTAGTAACATCCAAAGCTCTGAAAGAGAACAGGTGTTAGCCAAAGTCAATCCAGGCAACCCCAGAGACCCTTGTGTACCAACCTTTTTTTCTTTTCTTTTCTTTTCAGATGAGCACATTATCTCTGGGAGGAACATTTGGCAAGAACACCAAACCCTTCCAAACCCAGAGCATTTCTGGGGCACAGGTAAACAGTCGCCTGTAAGCACATCTCAGGAGGAAGGCAAAGGAATTCTCCCACAGGAAAAAACACAACCAACCCACAAACCTAACCCACTCTCATTCATACTCTTGGAATTACCTTTTTGAACTTTTTTTTTTTTTTTTTTGCTAAGAATTTGGCCTCATGCCCTGAAAATCATATGATGGGGAATTCCCTAAAATAAGCACAGTAGAATTGCATCTCCCTGAATTACAGCCAACAGAACAACATCGAGAAGACAGCTGTGTTTGTGTTCGCACACTCAGAGAACTCTTCTTGATTTTAAATGTCAGTTACCTATTTAATTTTTTTTTCTGGTCTTGTCTCTTCTTCAGGTAATTATAGGAAACACTTGCTAAGAACAAAAGATTAGCATTTTGATTCCTTGTCCCCAGAGAAGCTTGGCCAAACAGGTACTCACACACAAAGACAGAATTGCTGTGATTTATGACAAAAATAAGCTAACATCATCTGCTCCTGAAAGTAACAACATATTGCTCATACTTCAGAGCTCAGAAAGCTAATATTAGTGCCTGTTCTGAAGATGTTTAAAAGAAATCTAATTACAATATAACTAGAAGTTGTGGAGAGACTATGGGAGAAATTGTTACTCATCATAATATGTGCCATAAAAATGCCTTTTTTAAAGACAGAGGAAAAGGCCATACTGCAGGGAATATTTCATGGCTAGTAGGAGGGTTAAATAAACAAATGATAATAACACCAATCAGACCTCTTTGCTTAAAGCCTGCAGAGTCAATCTGCTTCTGACTGTGGAGCTACCAGCCAGCAAAGGCAAACTAATTAGACACAGTCAAACACTTAGGCAATCACACCTTGTGAATATAAGCGTCTTCCTGTCATTTGGCAAGTCTCTCAGCTGCCTCTGAGCGTGAGACAACAAATCCCCTGCAAACAAGTTCTTCACTCTCCCTGTTAGTGAGATCTAACAGAGCACAATGGCTGGAGGTGAAAGGTGGCAGTCTAGTCAGGTAATGACATCGTCTTGAACAGCCCACATTAAAATAGTGGCACTTGTTTAGACTAGCCTATTTGCACCTACCTGCAGAGGGCCTTTTTAATGTAATTATTAGCCTCTGCAGCCCTGCTTAGGATTTGAAAATAACGTTCATTTTCATCTTGCTTCAACTACCGCTGCTAGCTCCTATTCAATCCCAGTCACCTCATCTCCCCACAAGTAAGTGTAGAAACAGAAGCAGATAAGAAGAGTTGAATTAACAAGAAAAAAAAGTTGGCAGGTGAGCTGCGTGACACAACAATAAAAAGAAAGGGAAGGAAAAAAAGCTAAAAGATTTGACAATATATTCTAATCACTACCTGACTGTAGCAGAGCTGCAGGCACTGAAATAGCTTTCTGGGGAAAAGAGAAAAGACAGCAGGAGAATGGTCTAAAGTCTCTCTCATGCAAAACCCAAGGGCAGACACCAATCCTTATGAGCCTTAGAACAAATATGCAATTACTGTCTTTCAAAATTGTCTTATTTTCTCAGGATTTAACCATTCACTATTGAAAAAAATATGACAAGTAGTACACCCATAAAGAGTGAGATAAGTAACCACCACCCAACCCTAGCCTGAGAGACCTGGACACACGGCTGACTGCAGAAGACACAAGCCTGTAGGAGAGACTTGTGCAGCCACAGACCAAAGCTTTCATCCAGTTGGGAGAGGTAAAGTGAGTTATCTCACCTCCCTGTGTTCTCATTCATGGAAGGTCCAGCAGAAGTTGTCTCAGGATATTTTGGAGGGTAAGCATAGCATTTGCCAGATGAGGAGGGCAGGATGTGTTTGAAGAGTACTCCAGCAACATGTGGCCAATTACAGGCAAAAAATCTGTGGAAAGAGAGGGACTGATCCAAGCAGAGAAGATGCGACATTCATTTCCTCTTGCCAAGGGAAGCACAGATCTGTCCAGCAGGAGTCCACTGTTCTGGGGAAGCTCCACAAAAACAAACAAGACCTAAATGAAAGCTACATGGAGAAGGAAACAGAAGAATTTCTGCTTCATTTGTTAAGAGAGTAATTTCAACCTATTTTAAGGTGATGACAAAAAGGAATACATTATTTAGTTCTTGCCTTGTCTAGCATCAGTCTACTTACAGAAAGGACATCTTGCTTACAAGATCAGTGCTAATTCTTGATAAAGAGAAGGTGTTCAAGCACCCTGTATGGAAGGTTTGCTCAGTGTGATGTTTGGTAGACACTTTGAGTTCTATTACTTACCTTGCAAATATATCACAAGTTATGCTGGTGAAGATAATTTCTCTATCTTTGTGCTGACAGGGTGTTCAGATTAACTTCTCCAGCATACAGTAGTTTCACAGATGACTGTTGTAGTCCAGCTTACCATCTTAATTAGTGCCACTGCTCAGCTTCCTATGCTGATGGAGTGCCAGAAAGCCACAGCATGTCCCAAGCACTGCTGATACCTATTTTGTTTGTTTGCAGCTACTTCCTCCATATGGCTATGATAGATGAGGGTCCTTTAACTACACTTGTTCTGCAAACTGATATTATGCATCTGACCTAAAATGACAGCTGGAATCAGGGCCACATTTAGAGATGATCATACCCAACACAAAAATATAAGCCAGTTCTGGAGGGTGCCAGCCCTGGGTCAGTCTCAGCTTATTTGTCAATCTGCCAGTTCACTGCTCCTCAGTGCTCTCCTTTTACAACTAGCAGAAGGCACTGCTTTCAGGGGTAGTAAACGCAGCATGTTGAGAGACAAGCAGTTGGCAAGAGTCCTTATGACAGGGGTGGCAAAAGCAAGACAGGTAGCCAGATGGATCTGGTGCGGCCTAAGGCAAGCACTGAAGCAAAGGGGTAAATCAAATCAAAGGGTTACTATACCCTGATGTGAATCTCTGATTATAGTGAGAGTGCATATTAAAAATATGCTTACTGCAAGATCTTATCTGTGCTCTGGTGCTACTGCAATGTCTTGGACAAATCTTACCGTGCAATGACATTCTAAATCATTTTATCTTGATGCTATTATTGCTACTCATGTCAGATTTTCTCCAATCATTCCATCCTTCCTTTTCCACTTGGTCTCACTTTGAGAGTTGAGGAGTTTTTTTTGTATTCACTGCTCCTCCAGGCTCTGTGTTAATTTGTTCTTAAACATTTGTACCACTTCCATCAGAAATTAGAACCTACACTAATTAAGTTTAGAAAACAAGTACATTTTGCAGACAGAAGTACAATCTTTCATTAGATTAGCTGTTCTAAGTGGGGAAAATGGGCAAGCTCTCCAGCCGTCCTATCCTTGACACCCTGAGACACCACAGTTACTACCCCTGCAATGTGCCTATTGAAAAAGAATATTGTAAATGAACTTGAGAAATTCAGTTTGAAAATTTCAAGACTAAAAGGCTGAAAATAATTCATCTGGTCTGGATAAATTATTCAGTGCTATTGCACAACTAATACTTGTTTATTTATACTTATTTATGCCCACATATACACAAACACACCCACCCCAACACACTGTTACTTAACTAAATATTTTAACTGTCTAAAATATTAAGTGATGAATACAGTATTATCTTGCATATAATACAACCTTAATCTTCAAGCAAAGGTGACAGGGTATTGAAGCATCAGCATGCATGCATCTCCATAATGACACACCACATCATGAAAAGCAGCTGCATGTGCTCACACAAGCCTGTCAACATTAATATGGGAGTGATCTCTATACCTGTAACTATTTTCCTCTTGACATTGCATCTCATTTTGCAGCACATTTCATACCTGCACCTAGAGGGTCCTCTCTTGCAAATTTTAGCTAGGATTTTGAAGATGGGTAAGACGGCCTTTTCTCCTTTTTCAAAGGCCAATGAGAAAACCATTAGAACATAAGCATTTGCAAAATGAAATAAACCATGTTCATCCCTTCAGCCACAGGAATGAAGCACAGGTACTAGGGAAAATTAAAGAACCAGGATTTTGCCACAGCTGTTCACCCAGACTCGTCCCATGTTTTCCTTCAGACATTACATCTAAATGAAGATAGAAGGGCTATTCCTGAAGCAATCAGCTTCCTCAGAAGTCAGACACCTTCTGGACCTGGAACCAGCTGTCAGGCTGCCCAAACTACAAAATTTGCTCTCTTTCCATTTTCTTGCAAATAGTGTTTTAAAGAAAACCACACTGAAAGACAGAAACATTTCCACAACAAGAAGCAGCCAATGAGATGGCTCAAAAGAGACCTGAGGCGAATTAAAGCCCAATTTAACTTTTGCTCAATAACTTCACTTTATTTGGATGAATCATTTATGCAGTGAAAAACTTCAGCTTACTACACTAGAAAACTCAATTAATAGCCAAAGTGCTTAGAGAACAAGGGAAGGGAAGCATAGAGGTAAAACTCCAGTTACTGAGTTAAGAAGCAGAAGTAAAAGCCTTTTGACACAGAGCACTAGAAATATCAAAGAGGAAATGGGAAGATTTCTCCCCCAGTCCACAGCAGGAAAAATGCTTGGACAGGTTTGAATATTGAATTCAGGTGCAGGACTGGGGCATGAATTGCACCACAGTGTGCCACTGCAGCTGGGCCCTAAATGACCAGTGAAAGGCCACACAGGAAGCCTGTAGTGGACAAGACTGCCAATATCCCAACTGCCACAGTCATCACCACCGCTGCCTCCCTAGATGCGTTAGAAAGAGGGTTTGCATGCCTGCTCCTTGGATTAAGGAAAAGATGCTTTATCTTGGCTTGCAGACACCCCTTCTCCATTGCTCAGTGTCATTAGCATAAGGAATCTTCATGACTGGGAGTGCTTGTCAGGGGTTGCTCTGTCCCTGCTCTTTAGACAGAAGGTACCAACAATATTCAGAACAGCAGGGTAATAGGGAAATCACAGTCTTCCATCTACCAACATGAGATAAGAAGATAGAAAATAACACCAGCATTATTCACATCACCCATTGCTTTTCTTCTGGATCTGCATGTAACTACACAAATACCTCTTAAATACATAAAAATAAGTCACATTTATCACAGTATCAGATATTGGTTTTATTCACTCATGAAGAATCTAATCCATCAAAGCATGAGAAACAAGTTGTGGGGCAGGAACGGTTTGTGAATTACAACTTCTTCGAAAGGGAACAGAGTGAGTGAGCACTTTTGTTCTCCAACAAAATTAAACTTCACAGCAGAAACCAAGTCCGTAACCAAATTGTTCTGCTGTTTTTGTTTGTTTCTTAAATGTAGAGGAAGGAATATTAGGTTCAAGTAGTAGCCACAGGAAAGGGGAAAGTGAGTAGATAAGATTGTACGATTGCTTGATTGCTGTGGTCTCAGGTTTTATCATACTAGGATAGATTTAACCCTTCAAAATCTGGTCAGTTCTCGACTTTGTTAGAAAGAGGAGAATGAACTGGTGCATATGGTATCCCCTTAATAAGTCTCACACCCTGTAATAGGAACATTTGTACACAAATGTGGTTTTTGGGGTCTAGCCAAGAGCAAGAGCACCCTAGTGAATCATAAAGCTAATGAGTTTTGGTAAATTTGGCACTTGGAGTTAATTGAACCAATTTGCCCCCAAAAAGCTAAACCACTTATCACTTCTTTGGAGGTGCTAAATGGATCTAGAACTTAAGGATGCAGTCAATAAAAAACATCATCTCATCAAAGCTCCTCTCTACTTCTGTTTAGAACAAAGGTAAGATATATCAGATGCTATGACAAACAGGCAAGAGTTCATTGCAGGAAGCAATAGCGTAATTTAACTGTGCTCTGGGGCTGATGCTCGTTGTCTGAAGTGGGTGATCATGAAGAAAATAGACTATTCTTTTTGGGAAACATCTAATTAAGACAGGTAGCCCCAAAGTGCAAATGTCTGAAAAGATGTTTAATTGCCCATGTCCTAAGCATTCAGAGATGTGGAGTTTTGGTTCAGCCTGCTACAGGCTGCTTATAAATTCAGATCTGGAATTATATTGCACATCCTTCTGAAACAGAAAGGTATTCAATTCAAATTGAAATTGAAGGGGAGGCTGGGAGGTTAATATGAGGGTTTGCTTTGGGAATGTCTCTGGTGGCAGAAAAAGAGTCCAATTGTTTTCCATTTATAGAGTACTTCTCCAACTCAGAAAGTCATTGCCACAGACACCAACTGTATTTTCTGTGGGAATTTCCCCTTAGTTCCTCCCTTTCAGACATAAGTTGCTATTAATGCCCTTCCTATGTTGAGCAAAGGAGCTGCATATGGATGTGCAAAAGATATCCACTGAAGTTTCCACTTTAATATCCAATGAAAAATGTATTTGGGTAGGGAACTCTAGTTTTGAGTGTGTAGCAATTGTCTGCATTAACCAACCGGTCTAAGTGGAGTGCACTGAATAGGAAATGAGAATAAAGCAAAAGTTAGAGCTATGCCAAACTACCTGAGTGTAATGTGGATAGCAGTGAACTGTGACTCATGTCATGTTGTGTTATGTAGCATCAAATCATCGTACAGAGTGACACAACGTAAGCAACATGAGTGGCGTGAATGTGACACAGCACAGCCTTTTTTCCTCTCTCTTTCTCTCTCTCAGTTTTTTTCTTTCTAAAGAGCATTTTACTTTTAATCAGATAGCTGCTGTCAATTCAGATAACAGCTGCATGACCCAAATTTTCAGCTGACTGAAGTGGACAAATACTGAAGTGTGGACTTTCTACTGTGAAAAGTTAACATTTCAGACTAGCATCTGCACTAAAAATACTCCCCTCTCATTCTCTTCCAGTCACTCACTTCTTCATCGCCTAACACTAGTTATGTTTTCTTACTGATACTGAATCAATAATTTCATTTCTAGATTACAAAACTTAAAACAATACTGGCAAAAAAGTATACTGGAATTTTACTTACTGATGTTTAATTATTGATGTAGCCTTCTTTAAACATATTTGGCTCTCTGAAACAGCTCTTTAGAACTGTGTTCCATTTCTTATTGCTTACCTATTCTGTTTGTTCTCTGCCTCCCTGATCCTTTTCGATTTTCTGCAGGTTAGCAAGTGCTGCATTGTCTGCTTTTGAAATGTGTCTTTAGGCATGCTTTTGTTTGACAAGGAATGCCAAGGCTGAGCTGACAAAGTCTGTTTGAAAATCTTTTTCCAGGTATACAAGATCAGTAAGTCTGTTCAATGTATTCTGTGATTAGTATTTTTCTTTAGATATTTATATCAACATTTCAGGTTTAGTGAAAGATGTTTTCTGAGCATACCTGTCAGTAGGAAACCTACTAAAAGTAAGTAACAGTATCATTTATATATTCAAATGTATAAATATATTTATGGTAAATAGTTGACACCTCTCTCCATCTAACTTAAAAGAAGATATACCTTTAACAAGCACTCAGTCACTGTTCTTTTCACAGGCTGAAACAAATATCAACTTAAGAAAGCTGTCTTTTAGCTATTTTGGCTCCAGCTCTTTACAACCAGGATAATTTTAAACATAATATTTAGATTTCTGCACCCTTTCCCTGCAGGGGCGGAGGCACTGTTGTCCTATAAGGCAAACTCTCAGGTGAAGAAAGCCTTTATGTATTCAGACACTACACACTCATGAATTCCAAACAGGGGTTTTAAAATGTTTTTTAAACTGAAGACACATTTTGGTGTTCATCCCTGGTTGCAACACAGAGATCATGTCCTTGACAAAACAATTTGGTAATAGCTGTACCAAAGCATGTCTATGAGAGCAAACTGAACAAAAGTGGCACAACTAAAACACGTAGATCCTTCTTTTACCAACACATCTTTTTGCCATGGGATACAATGGCCTCAAGAGGCAATCCTCCACACTGTGACCACAGTCCTGAATCCATGAAGGGGGTGGGGGTGGGGGTGGGGGTGGGGAATAGTACAACAGCCCCAGCACCTTCACCTTTTAGTCCTTGCCCTGACAGCAATCACATAATTCTATGGTCACTGACTCTCTCTCAGTTAGGGTGGAAGACTGACATGCTCTTTGTCTTTGCACAAGAACACCCAAGTAAATGACTCCTATAAGACCAGGTGGTGATGGGATTTACCACATGGTTCCAGGATCCCAGGCAGTTCCCTCTGATCTGGAAATGAACATCTCTACAGAAGATTTGACACTAAATGGCAATGTGATAGCAAGGGTATGAACTGAAGGCAAAACACGGACCTAGCTGAAGCACAGAAATTTTAATGTGGAGACAAATTTTCCTTCTGCTTACCACAACAAATGGTTGCTGGAAAGCAGAAGACAAATAAGGGATTTGTGAATCTCTCCTATGGTGAGATTAAGTCTACTCTTCTATGGTGAGTTTAGGTCCACTCTCATCTAAAAGGCTGAAGAAATTCTTCAACAGGAAAGAATTCTCTTTTTGTTTTGTTCAGAACTCTGGGTAATAGAAGGGTGAAACTCTTAATTCCAAAATCGGCTACATATTTGTTTCTTTATAGGGTACTTTTTGGTTGGTTGTTGATTTGTGTCTCTGTTTTTCAAAGAGGACTAAACAAACACCTAAATTCAAACATGACAAAATCAAAATCCAGACTTCCATTTTTTCACCCTAACCTAAAACTACTTTCCTCTAATTACATTTTAAGATTGTCTTCTCCATCCTCTTCTCCACTTAAATGCCATGTATTTCCATTAGGCATTGTCCTTAATTAAGCAATATGGAGTCACCTCTAGTCAGCAAAAAGTAATGAGATTCCTACATCTATTTGGTGTATTAAAATTCCACTGTCCCCTCTCTTTTCTTCTATATACCACTAAACTTTAAAGCAACATCAAGATAATAATAAGCAGCCCAACCCTACCAAGGTATGACCTTGTCAGATCGTGATCAGAAGAGATGAGCATGCACACTCCATGTTTTTTTCCCAAAGGGCAAGGTACAGAACTAAGAAAGACTAGAGCCGAGAATACGTGCCACTTAAAAATATATTTTACTTTCACTTAATTTCATTTACATTAATGCTTATAGCATAAAGTATCCATGGGTGTAAGAATACATTGCACGTTCCTTGCCCAAAGAAAGGAATAATAGGAAACATCTGTTTTTATACAAAAATGAAACCCATAAATATTCTAACAGTTTTATGTGACAGCCAAAGTACTAATCCAGTGCATTTGAAACTGGAAAAGGATAACAATTGATCTTAACTTTGAAACATGCAAAAGTATTTTCCTTATGATCTCTTGCCATAGAAAATGAAACCAGTCAATTCAAACACAGAAGTTGATCTTGTTTTAAAAGGTGCTTGGCTCTCTAATTACACGAGAAGTACTTTTCTTTAATAATTTATTAGAAATATGGGGCAAGAAAAAGACAAAGTCTAAAAATACCTACCATGTAAACTAGTGCTGAACTGCTCTCTTAAAATTAAAAGCTGGAATTCTTTGACTGTCTCATTTTCTAGCAGAACACAAGAAAAGAATATTTTAGTTGGTTCTCACCCTCCAGGCAAAGTAGTATAAAACCTCTGGCCTGATTCCAACCCCATTATCAAAGGACCACTCACCTAATCTAAAAAAGCAGCTCTTCATCAATTTATCATTAACAAGAGCATTACAATATAATGTAGGGAAACGGCTTTCCACCAGGGATTCAGTTAATGGGAGTCTAGAGCCACATAACAAGCATGGCAGAAGATATGCCGCAGTAGGTGAAGATAATGTACATATATTCTGCGCAAAGAATACGGCAAATAACTTCTCTGCTGTTGATGAGCTCTCTGCAATAGTTTTTTGGGTTTTTTTAATATTTAATTTTAGGAGTTGATGTCTCATTGAATTCTACAGCTACATACATAAATGCAAAATAATTAGTTTTTGCCTCCCTTTGAAAATGTTTTATACAATTTATGTGGCATCAGCGAAAGTGCGACTCTGGTAGGCTTTTGGGGGATTTTGCAAGTTGGTGTTGATTGCCGTTTACTGTCTATCCCACTACCTCTAACCTCTGGAGTTCAAAAATCACAAGCCAAGCATACAAAAATTCAGGAAGTGGTTAGTTAAAATACCACAAAACACTATAGAGTGATCTTTGGCTTTTTATCCTCCTTCTGAGAATTAGGAATATTTCCTCTCAGCCTAAGCCCATGGTTCCATTTTATACTTTTTAAGCACAAGCTGAAGCTTTAAGGAAAATGCTGATACTGTAAGGCAAGCCACAAAATCACAACTGGCAAGCCTCTTATGAGTACCTAGGTTGTGGTTCCATCCTTAGTCATTAATGTCCTGTCATTGCTCTTCAGCACTCCCCAGCAGGGAAGATTCAAGCCAGACTAGGGTAGGTAAATAATTTCTTCATGCAGCTCACCAAAGCCTGCGGCAGAGAGATGAAGACACACCGATTGAGCTGACATTAAGTTGGAGAGAAAGATGATATTGGTTCTAGCCTAACATTTGCCAATGTAAACAACCTATCAATGATTCTTGAAGAGAGTGGAACGAGCACTTTGCACCATGACGTTGCAGGTTTTTGGCAGGAGCCATGAAGCATGGCCTCATTTGAACATATCTAGAAATACAGGATTACTGGACTATGCATTATTTTAAGACATTTAAAAAGACTATTTTGGACTTCTCTGATATAAATGAACTATTTTGCACCAGCTCTGAGAAATTCGTGCATTAGAGGCATACAAAAATTTCTTGCAGTTCAATGAAGGTAAAAGAAATAAGGGGGAAAAGCCACAAAATACCTTCAGTAAAAGAAGTCTGATGAAACATCAAATTACATAGCATTTACGTCCCTTCAACTCAGATCTAGAAGTGAAGTTATATATCCTAAAAAAAGTGCCAAGTATTGCTATACATAACAGTTCATCTGGTCAGCAATGCAGGTCACAGCAAACACTTCACCCCAGTGCTCTGGCTTACTGTGTGGGCTCCCTGCAGAGCAGAGACGAGTTCAAGGTTGCTACCCTGAAATTCAAAGTCCGCTGCAGGACTTGCTTCACCAACCTGTGAGATCTCCTTCCTTTTCTTTGACCACAGTCTCCCTTGACAACTGCATTCCTCCAAATAGTGAATCTGCCAGCAAACAGGCAAGATGCTCCTGAGAGGAGGAGATAACTTTTGTAGGAGCTGGATGTGGACTACAGACTTTATTCCCTGAGGAGAGAAAAATAAACTCACTTGCAAACTTCAGTGCAAACCTCATCTTTCCAGCTGAACATCTCTCAATAATTTCTTCAAACAAAGCAAAATTCTACAAAATAATCAAACTCTTTCCTCGACAGACTGAGAAGACAGAGGGGAGTGCTTCATACACAAAGAAAACATTCACACACAATTGCTCTTAGTAACAGAAAGTGTTTTGATATTACACTGCATGTGGGTAAGCAAGAGCATACTGAGACCAAACAACATGGTTACAGCGATATGTCAGGAACAGGATTAGGAGATGTAATACACTGAATCAAATATGTAATGGAGTACTCACAGAGGTATTTGATGTTATTGCCGTTGGTCTCTATGCATTGCCAAAAGGAACTGATATCTCGATACAAGCTTAAACAACAAAAACAACCTTCTTTCTTGAAATACTTTGAGCATCGGTGGACTGGGGATACTCCCTTCCAAAGTTCCTGGTGGTCTCTGATAACAAGTTTTGCTTGACAATAGCTTCATATTACATAGCAAATCCTTTGCTTTTGAGTATTTCCCTTCATATGAAGAAGAACAAGACCAGGGTGAGGTTCAAAGTCATGTCCTCTCAATTATTTTCACTATTTCCTCCCCCTATCCCAACGCTGACCCAAGACAGAGGTAACATTGTAAAATGGCATGAGAGTCATGCACAGCAAATCATGTCAGTAGAAACTCTCCACTTCTATTATTTTAAAATATTTCAATTTTATTTCAGTTTCTAAAAGACATGTAATTTCTGTCTCATTTCAGACCTGTCAAAAGCTTAAATCCTAGAAAGCATCTTCCAAGCAGATACTGCCATCTATTCTTTCCTTTTAAATGCTTTAATTTCAAGGAATTGACACCTTCCAGGGGAAAAGCCATTTTGCAAGAAAATTCCCAGCCAAATCCAGCAAAGAACATCTCTTTGGATGGTCTCAAGAAAATTTCTGAGTAATTTTCCCCCAGGAATTTTTCTGTTAGTGCTGGACATTAATTTCCATGTGTGACAATGTCAGGTCAAAGCTGTCAAGAAGACACACAGAGTACTTTCCTCTGCATGCCACCAGAGAGGCTGCAGGCTGCATCCTACTCCAGGGAGGTGTGGGGAAATACACAGATTGCAGCACCTTTACAGGAAGAGACTGATTTCAGAACACAGTGCCTGTACCACTTGGGTAAAGTATCTGACCAGGAAAAACACAAGAGCAGCAGCAAAGGAGGAGAATCAGGCTGAGAAGCTGTAGGAGCAGCAGGAGGAGGCAGGGATAAAGGTTACTGAAGGTCAAGTACAGCTAGCGCATTGCTGCTGGCACAAAATTGCTGCTGCATTCCAGGAAATCATTCCCTCTCATCTTCCTGAGCCTGTCACATCCCATTTCACTTACTGGTTCCTTTTCAAGGTATTTGTCTTATTTGTCTCCTCGGGTTTGCTGTTTATCTCCATTTATTCTCAGCATAATGTGAGCCTCGTTGTTTGAATCCTGTGACTGGTGGGCAGGCAGGGGAGAACTAACCTGTGTAATGATCTGGAGAATCTACGTGGGAAAGAAAGAGAGCAAGATTAGTAGGAGTGATTACAGCGGGAGTTGTGATGGGAATATCATTTCAACAGAGCAAGCAGTGGGGGACCAGCTGGCCTGCATCTTGTCATTTTTGTAGAGAAAACTGAAGGAGCCACGTTACACTGTGTGAGCTGTGTCCGGGAGCTATAAAATTACCTACTAATGAATAAGATGGGAAGTTGTCTGAATTAAAGTTTAGGAAGCACTAACATTCCTGATACAATTCCAGCGTTATGGTAATGTATGTTAGATAATTAGCACCAATGGGTAAGAGGCATGAATGCTCATACATCCAAAGCTAAGCATTAGCATATATTTAGCAGGTTACAGTTAAATTTAACATGAGCTACCTGTCCCTGCTGAAACAGTTCTTACAGCAGGAAACTCAGCCCTCCTTTGGAAAAGAAAAAGGTATTAGGACTTTGCACTTGGCTTGCTAGGGGCTCTTTTGAAAAAAAAAATGGAGCTTGCTATTAACATATGAACTGGTAAAAAAACCCTATCACCAGTCTGCGCCTACATATTGCTGGCCCAGTGCTGGCTGAGGCAGTGAGGACACCCTCTGTGAGAAGCGGCTGGCACTGCTCTGTGCCAGACACAGCCAGTTCCAGCCAGATCCAGCTGACCCACCACAGGGCTGTGCTGAACCAGCAGCCATACATGCAGCACCTCTGGGGAAACACATGTAAGGAAAGGACAGGAAACGCTTGGTGGAGAGATGAAGACTGAACAGAAAGAGAAAGAACAGATGGATCACCAAGGTGAAAGGAAGCAGTACGCCAAGGCAGAGCAGATACCCACTGCAGTCGGTGAAGGAGCTGGAGCAGAGAGAGACCCCTGGCAGGACTACAGCTCCTAGAGAGCTCACTCTGGAGCAGAGGAAAAGTGCAAGCAGGAAGGAAAACCAGGGAAGAACTGTGATAGTCTGGCTGCAGCCCCCATCCCCACTGCACTGTTCAGGGTGGAGTGAAATTAAGCCTGGGAAACAGGGGAGGGAGGGTTGTTTTAACTTTTGTCCGTTTCCCACTACTATGTTAAAACTAAATATTTATTTGACAACAAATGAATTCTTTCCAAAGTCAAGTCAAATAGTTGAGGGAGATTGGCTTCTACCTCTTGCTGAGCTTAGGACTCAAGGTCTACATCTTCACCATGGGAAAAATGCAGATGGATCTGGGGCAGCCTGCCTTCTCCAGGGAAGAGAAGTCAGCTCTCTAGCTGCACCTTTCACCTGCAATGTTTGCAGGTTTTTAATCTTGATGCTAACAATTTACCAGTAAACTGAGTCAAAAATACGCTGTGCTAAGAATCTCCTGGGCAAATGACTTAGATATGTTAAGCATGTTTACTGGATGTCTCAGCCAACATTATGTTTGTAAACCAAACCACATTAGGAATGCCCTGCTCAAGCATGACTTTAAAAATGTTCTTCATCTGCTTGTCTTGGGAAGTTTAAGAAAATACCTTTATGTTACTAATGAATTAAGGAAAAAATAATCCTTCTACTTGATTAGAACTTCAAACCACACCTTTTCATCTATATAATCCTAAAAATAATGTTGAGTGTTCATCATTTCACATATATTAAAGAGCCTAAGGAAAAAAATAGAATAGAACAGAACAGAATAGACCAGACCAGAATAGACCAGGTTGGAAAAGACCTTCGAGATCATCAAGTCCAACCTATCACTCAACACCATCCAATCAAATAAACCATGGCACCAAGTGCCCCATCCAGTCTCTTTCTAAACACCTCCAGTGATGGTGACTCCACCACCTCCCTGGGCAGCCCATTCCAATGGCAAATCACACTTTCTATGAAGAACTTCTTCCTAACGTCCAGCCTAAACCTCCGCTGGCACAGCTTGAGACTGTGTCCTCTTGTTCTAGTGCTGGTTGCCAGGAAGAAGAAACCAACCCCCTCCTGGCTACAACCTCCCTTCAGACAGCAATAAGGTCTCCCCTGAGCCTCCTTGTCTTCAGGCTAAGCAACCCCAGCTCCCTCAGCCTCTCCTCATAGGGCTTGTGCTCCAAACCCCTCACCAGCTTTGTTGCACTTCTCTGGACATGTTCCAGCAACTCAACATCTTTCCTAAACTGAGGGGTCCAGAACTGGACACAGGACTCAAAGTGGGGCCTAACCAGTGCTGAGTACAGGGGCAGAATGACTTCCCTGCCCCTGCTGGCCCCACTATTCCTGATCCAGGCCAGGATGCCATTGGCCTTCTTGGCCACCTGGGCACACTGCTGGCTCATGTTCAGCCTACTATCTTGCATCTTCTGAGAATAAAAATGAGAAGGAATGAGTAAGAAACACTGCCAGGAGAAGACAGCAAACTAAGTGTTAATGGAAGTCAGTTACAGTTAAAGCAGCTGTAACATTACTCACCAATGGAATACTTGCACACACTATGATGTATAAAATCTGATATTAAATTTTAAAATAAATTGTTAAAACAAGGATTGTCTTTAAAGGAAAAGAAAGATGTTGAGATTTAAGAATAGGGTAACCACTGTTGGAATTATGTTTTTCTTCAGGAGTCACTGCAATTTCCATCCTTGATAAAGGCAGAGTCAGTATATGTACTGACTAATGCTGCTCATGTTATTACAAAAGTATTTGAGGATGATAGTTTTAAAAGGGATATAAAGGAAATAATTTTTGAGGAACAAGTCTTGTTTCTCTTCACAAACTCAGACTCAGGGTAAGCAGTTCTCTTATTCGGAGTGCAGAAGTTAAGGTCTAAATTTAAAGCAAGAAGCCAGTGTTTCTTTGTGACACAGTTAGGATACACCACCAGGAGTTAGGAAATTGAAGAGGTCATGTATCTGACACTGAGAAGCACGTCTGCACCTGCTTAAAACTTCTATACTGGTCACAGCAGGATCTTGCAGAAATAAAATAATCAGGATTAGAAGCAACAAGGGAGCTTGTGGATAAATCCAGACAGAAGGCCATCCAAGAATATCCTTCTGCAAACTTGTTCTGGAAGCACAAGAATAATGTTGGGGTTTCTGTTTTCATACATATTTAACTATATAAAGCCAAGTGGTCCTGTAAGACAGGCTGACAGAGCGATCTGCTTCAGAGTAACCAACAGACTGAAAAAATGAGCATGAGATGTGGAAGAGGCTCTGGTCTTGATCTGGCAAAATAGCTTCTTTCCTTCTCTTCATTTTTTAAAGGGTTTGGAACATCTAAAGGCAGAATGGGAAATGCATTTGCCATCCAGCTGTTCACACTACCAGGATGAATCTGTGAGAGTGAGAGCTGTAGAAACACCTAATAGAGGTGCCCTGGAGGGAAGGAAAAGACTGAAAACAGGGAGTATGGTAGGAGACAAAGAACAGGATCCTTGCATTCATTTTACATTTCCCCTGCATAAGCAGAGACAGACAAGCAAATAAGCATAAAGAATAACTACTTATTTTCTGCATTATTCAAACCACTACAGATACAGGAATTCAAATGTTCTTTTCTTTGATTCATCCAGTTGCACCTGTTTCGGAGAGGAAATGCAGAACGAACATGAGTAATCATCCTTACTTGCAACATTTTTAGAGGGAGTTGAGAAAACTCACCTCTTCTAAGCTGAATTCTGCCTCTTGTTTTTCCTGATCACTGTGCATTACAATCCTTTTATGCTCAGAATTTCTGAGGATAGAAAAACATTCACTTCTTCAGAGGACAGAGAGACTTGCTTGAGGTTTACCTATACTGACTTTCTGAACACTGGAGTGATATAGATAACTTCAGTGTTTATATACAGCATTTATCCTGTTTTGTTTGCTCTTTTTCTTATATTTTCTAATCACAATAAAAATATTATAGATTTACAGAATGTTTTGGTTTTTTTTTCAAAACAACTTCAGTGCCTACATGAACTGAATTTTTCTTACTAAAAATCTCAGGGGTTAGATTAAATGACCTTTGAAGATCCCTTCCAACCCCAAACTTTCTGTGATTCTAAGAACACTAGATATTCTTAAAGAGCTACGATAGGCAAATACAATTGCAAATAACTATAACATAGAAGAGGCCTTGGGGACACCATTTGGGCAAGGTCTGAGCAGGAGATACGACACCAAACCAGAGCTGTGATTCAAATACAGGCCTGGTACCAGCAAAATCCAAGCAAGCAAATGAATAGGAACTTGTTTGCTTCTAAATAAAGATCTGCTGGAGAACAACAACCGTGGAAAAACTGAGCCCATTTTACTCCATGTTTAAACAGATGTAAATTTTATTCCCAACATGTTTGGTCATGTTTCAGACTTGGCTGTGAAAGTTTTGCAGGACCTTAAATACCACCTTCCCCCTAAAATCAGCCCACTCCATCCAATCTACATTTTGTAATAGAACATAGTCTTTACAGATTCAATAAATTATTCATGGAGAAGGCAGCCTCACTATTAGACCCTGGGGTCTTGGGCTCCCCACATGTAAAAGATCTAACTCTACACAATCAATCCAGCAGGATAACTCTGTTATACTCTACTTAACCCAGATTGCCTAACAGGGTTTGAAAATGGATTAGTGGATGATGAGCTTGTTTTAAAAGCAGTATTATCTCCTAGAAAAGCACAGGATAATTCCTACTAGCTGGTTTAAGAAAAAAAATTATCCTGGGTTGGAAAGAAACTTTTCACATTCTCATAACTAGATAGACACTGACACATGCAGTGACTAGAGACATGGAAGAAGTTAATCATCAGAAGAGCTATCAAGCAAAAACATTCCCACTAAGCAATAGTGTTCTTAGACTCCCAGAGAGTAAAAAGAATCTAGACTGACAAGAGGGTATCAGAACTGGCTTATACTCACAAATTCTCTGAATACCATCTATGAAGGGGCAAGCAAGATTTCTGGAACAGCTACAACTCATCTTTCTAGCAGTTCCCATGATTAATACTGATTTGGTGAGGAGATCCTGATACACTTTTAATTAGAGAGAGAAGCATAAAGCTTAAGCATTTCTAGAGATCTAATATTTCCTTGCCCTCTATTTTTGGGTGACTACAGGACGTCCAAAAAAACCCCAGCAGAATTTACTATCTGTAACAATGAGTTCCATTTTTTTTTAATCACAGAAATGTCAGCTCATTATCAAAGCACTGTGGTATGGGGACTTCTTTGCACCTGTCAAGATAGCTCTGTTTTAATCTTTAAAATGCATGTACGTATGCATTTTATTTGTTCCTAATATTCCTTTGAAATACAGAAAATGGCTGGATATATTCCAAGATTAGATGGAACAGTGAAAAGGAAAAACATAGGAAGACTTGCCCTTCATGGAGACTTGATGAGAGTCCATCAGGCAGATCAGAGATGAGCTCTTCTGGGAGGTCTATGGGGAAGTTCAGGTCCCTTTAACATGCTACCAGCCATGTAGCCTCAACAGTGCCAAGGTTGGAGTTAGGAATATTCTGCAGAAGACAACTTATGAACATGCACTGAAAATGGGAGGGGGAAAATACATATTCTAAAAAAAAATAATTAAAAAATTAGAAGCCTCCTGCTTATTATTGTGACAAATTCCAGATCTGTACTACAACAGCTTCTCACCAAAGCGCAGTCTTAAAAGAATACAAGAAAATGTCCATAGAACAGGAGTTTTGATTTTATAACTGAACGTGCATCTCAAAATCTGATAGCAAGATTTATGATATTCCAGACAGAGAACAGAGGCATAATCTGAACTTCCTAAGCATCTGCTGAAAACAGTTCACATTCAGAATACCAAGTCTTCACAGCAAACTGTTCACAGGCAAGCCCTAGGCTGAAAGATGTTCGCATAAAACATTAGCTGAATAAATTCAACATAACGTATTTCTGGATCCAGTAGAGCAATTTGTAAGAACAGTCTCTACCACTGGCATACATGGTCACTCCAGGGTTCTGTGAAAACAGAGAGAACTCCAGAACTCACATTTTACACTGGCGCAATATATCTCTCGTTAACAAAACAGCAGCATGACAAATATAATGCAGTACTGCTTGGCCCCCTTTGCTTAGCAGATTTTTCTCTCATTTTATTCTTCAGTACTTTTTCTCTCAATGTGTTTTTTTGTTTTCTGTACTGCTACCTGGTTCTTTCCTTTCAGACAGCCTCTTCCTGACAGTTATCAGGGTTTAACATACTGTACTAGGAGGCTCGTGAATATTGCTCTTTGATTTTTAGTGCTTTATGATGAATGGCTAGGAATCGTTGCTGTAGAAAAGAAAAAGGGGGGAAAAAAGGAGGAAAAAAAAAAAAAAGGGGAAGAAAAATAGTTTCTGAAAACCTTTGTGCTATTGAATTCTGCCTGCAAACTCTCCACCACTGAAATGTTTTGCTATGGGACTGTCACTCTTCACACCAGAGTTAATAAATCTTACTCATAAGCATAAGCTTAGGTTGTATTAGAATATGTCCTTCCTTATATTTTTCATTCCTGTTTTCTTTGGGGTTTTTGTTTGTTTGTTTGTTTTTTTAAGTCTTCCCAGATGTGGTGGTGAAAGAAAGTTCTCCCTCCCCCCCCAAGAAAACCACGGCTAACTCAGTCAGAGAAGCAAATGAATATAAGCTGTATTTACAAGCAGGAATGAAATGCAGATGGATATGTACACAATATACAGTATTTATAATATATAAAGAAATATACACCAATGAACGTAATACAGAAGACCTTTTCCCTCCTCCAGCCAGGAGGGTTCCCCCCCCGTACCCCCTCTCCCTCCCTACCTCCCTTTTTTCCCAAAAAGGGTTAGAGAGAGAGAAAAAGGTAATTAAGGAGGAAATTCTGTTAGCTCAAAGCATGTGCAAGAATTAGTTTTCTTATCTGGTTAGCTTTGTTAATTCAAGGTCGACTACATCCAGCAGCTGTTGCTTCAGAGAGAGACAGAAACAGACAGGCTGACAGGAACAGACAGAATGGAACTGAAATTAAAACAGAACTAAAACTTAAAGTTGTATTCTACCAATCTACCAATGAAATTCGTTTAGAATATCTTGTTTTCGTTATTATTCCAAAACATTCAGCCAGAGTGTTCCAGCAACTGTCCCTTTCTTAAAGGCACAGCCTAAAACGGTCACACCAGATGTGTTTAAATTTGAGGTACTTTGTGTCTTGAATCCTCTGTCACTTTACAACAGACTCCCACCTGTTTTTTCATTACCTAAGTGAAAACAGGGAAGCAAGAATTAAAATGTTGGACACGGGACTAACAAAGAGTATTCTGTGCAAGAGACAAATAAGCTGCCATCTACTGCATTTAGTAACCTAAACAAAAGGTGGAGTAGGAAAGTCACTGGGAGGAAAGAGAAGAGGAGGAGCAGCTCTAAAATAGAAAGGAGAAAGTCTGTCCAACTGTACATTTCAGAGAGGGATCTGATAGAATTACTCCTACCTCTGGTCTCTTAAGGGGTGCCATCTTTGACCTAGAATCTTTCCACTAGTGAAACTCAGGGAATTTACAAACTTGTCCAGGGTTTCAAGAGCATACAGGTGAAATACATCCCCAGAGGACTGGATTTAGTCCATTGCACCTGGGCAGGGTTATGCAACAGGGTCCACACTTTTTAGTAGCCTTAACAACATATTTGAACCTAGAAAATTCCAGACAGGAACAGGGTCACACTGTTAACTGCATGGTGCCATCACATCCACACAGCTGCAGGTATGGTGCATGTTCAGAGGAAGAGAGCACTGATTGGTCTATGGGGATGAGCAAATGGTTTAATTTCCAAAAAAAAAAAAAAAACCCCAAAGCCAAACTTCCTGTCCTCATTGCCTGGTGAGAAAACAGTCCAGAGCTTTGAATGCAAATATTATGTAGCAACATTTATGGTCTGTATTTTTAATTATTTTTAAAGTCATAATGAGCGGAACCTCAGCAAAATCTACCAAGCATTACTAATGTCAGGAAGGAGTTAAACCAGTTGCCATCAACTGTGGATCATGCTCTTATGAGTTGGATCCCAGTCCTCTCCATTGTTCCCATTGCTCTGTTTGGGGTTTTTTTCACCTTGAATTTTCTCCTTCTTCTAAGTGCCAAAATTTAACAGTCTGGACTAACGAAATACACAGAAGTTGACAGCCCCTGACACAGAAGGCAAATAGCCTACAAGCAGGAACAAAGAACACAGTGGCAAGTGCCAACAAAGGAAGGAAAAGAAGCATTTCTGTGTGAATTTACTTCTGGAAGAAAAAGTACAAATTTGTGACTTTTACCTTTCTATGTTCCATGAATGATAAGCTCCAACTCCAGCTTAGCGTTTTTCCCTTTCAGGATTCATGTGCTTAAAGCACGCAGCAGTGGTGACTTTACAGCATTCAACTCTCACAAACTTCTTCAGCATGAAGGAAAAATACAGAACTCATTTCATAGTACAGCAGTGTTTGCCAGCACTATGCACCAGTTGGAGCACCACGCTCCGCTTCTGTGATGATTGTTATCATATGTCTGTGCACACACAGACCAGTGCTTGCACAAGAAGGTAAGTATCACTTCCCTTCTTGAAGCCTGCTGATTTCCCAGGGATGCTCACAAGAGGCAAACTTGTGGCCCTTACAGATAGTGCTGCTCAGCCCCATGGCTTTACACTGCTGAGGTTCTGCTGTGTAGGGAACCAGCTGCAGCCACAGCAGTCCTCAGTACTCCTCAGTACTGTCCCACAGCAACAAACAAATACTTTCAGTTTGGTTTCCAAAGCATCAAACTTTCCAGTGAAGTGGCAATTTGCAATTCATTAGTAACTCTTAATACCATATAGATTCTCTCCTCCTATCTGCTGGCTCACAAGTGGAGAAAACTGTCAAAATCAAACAGGAAACTGTCATTCTGTGATGCATGACCACACAGTGGGCACTCACAGCACACATCAGTATAGCACCATTTATGCTCATCTAATGTTACGTACCTAACAATGCTTTCACCAGAGCTAGCTGATAAAGAGTTATCTGGAAGATACACCAGTACTCTCTAGTCCTTACTGGCTAGTGTGCTAAAAGGCTCCACAAAGAGAATGTCATTTCACTATGAAGCCACTTTGCCCTGTGAAATTAGAGTGCCAGGGTCTCAGAAGAATACGTGGCTCTTGGCAGTGAAGTCACGATTTCTTTCTTGCTAAGTCCAACTTTTCTCTGTTGCACCAGATCAAACTCATGGATTTAATGGGATTTGTGAGATTTTCATTTTTCCCGAGAGCCTACTATATATTTATAGCCAAGAAATACTGTTTAGTATTTGTAAAAATCCCAACAGTTCTGCAAAATACCTCCACCCTTTTTTTTTTTTTTTTTTTTTTTTTGAGGTAAAACATTCTGAAACCATAACATTAACTTAAGCTTTTCCCCCTTTGTTCTGTAGTGTGCATTTTGGGGCAGGGTCATTAAGCAAGGAAAATAACAAAAGATTCTCCACAGAAAATGTCATTTTCTGGCAGGAGTTTCAGTTCATGCCTATTAAATGCTCGTAAAGAACTTGTTTTATTGTTTCCTTGTTTTAAAACCAGAAACAACATTCAGTTCCATACTCAGAATTTGTATGTCATGTTTCAGTCTGGACCATGTATTTTACAGTTAGGTTATAAACCCTTAAATTAAGAACTTGTAAAAAAACACACAACAAATTCCTAGCAATAACATTGCAAACAACATCAGTATGATGATAAAAATGATGAAACACTATCATTCTGGTCAAGACATTGCCAACAGATTTTGTGTTAACTGCCTGCAATTAAAAGTCTGTCTGCTTTAATAACAACATAATAATATGAATTCTGCCAGTACTTATGTAGCTTCCAAAATATTATTAAATAAGTAAGTTCAGGAGGAGAAAGAGTAACACACAGAGGGAAACACAATCATAAAAGCCCTTGCCAAGAGGTAGTTTCATGTTAATACAAAACTGAATTTCTTAATACAAGTTATCCAGAGCAGGAGACGAGTTCTGTGCTAACTTGATTTAGCATGCCTGCCATGGAGTACTGATCATTTCAGAACATTACACTCTGTAACCTCTAGGAGCATCCGAATGAACTGGGGGAGCAAGATTAGTGTCTTTTTTGTTGTTGTTATTTAGCAATTAGCTAACTTAATGAGAGTAGTGGCTTTGACATCTGTGTGTATTCAAAGTTAAAACTTAATTAGAAGCTAAAACTATGTTGTTTTATTGATGAGTACTTAGCATTTTTAGCCCTTTAAACATTAAATGAAGGTTCAGTTAAGAAGGGACATTACAATGAAACATTTAAACATGCTGCTAATCTTCTCCTCTAGTTAGTGATACCTTTCTCCTGACTAACTCACTAACAAAATGAAACTAAACCAAATTAAAAAAAGAGCAAAATAAGAAAACTGCCAAACATGAGCAAGTATTTCCACCATCTAACTAGAGTAAATGACTCTCTTTGAATTGCCACTCTTCTTATTCCATTTTTAGTCTTTTCATTTGTTGCCAAGGGAATTCACGTGCTCCAGTTCGCCTCCTTCCCCCGCAACAATGATACCCTGATAATAATCTCTCACTGCCTTTTTTTTAATCTATCAAAGCCACTGCATAAATCGCTGCCTAGGAATCCTTGACACTCAGAAACACATATTGCTGACCCCTTTGGGAACAGTCAGCAGAACTCTGTGCCAATAAGCAATTATAAGATAATGGTACTAAAAAGCCTGAACCTAGGAGTTATTCAGTTGCTCTGCCAACCCTTGCAGGACTCTTTTATGTGCCTGGGAATTAAGTAATTAACAGACTAATTTATTGTTCAGTACGAAGGATTTCCATCTCTCTAGTCAGATTTGACATCATCAAAATGCACCACCTCATCAAAAGTTACCAATTGTTCATCCTCATTTTCAAAAGCCAAAGAAATGCATGAAAAAAATTGCTTCACAGCTCAAGTTTTTTGTCACGGTTTGAGCAATGCCCTCTAATGTGAACACAAATACTTGATCTTCTCGAATACCCTTTAAAAAAGGGAGACCTAAATTCACCAGACCTGGAGAAGCCAAGGCTTCTGTGGATACACTGGCAGTCCTCACTCTGCAAAGTAAAGGTGAATCCATTTGTAAGCTGATGACTAATCTCCCTGACCATTGTGCAAAATGTACATCCCAACCTAGAACATTTTGCCTTGAGAAGCTAGATCATTGCTACAAAGAGTGAGCTTCAACTAACACTGCTGCTTTAGCTTATAGTCTAAGCCTCAGACAGGATATGAGTGATCAAACACAACCTCTGTTTTCTAGCTGATATATAGTGTTAAGGACTCATCTTCATTACAAATATATGTTGTGTTTAAACATGAGCAGGAGATGCTGTATTAGTGGAAGTGATGACTTCAATGTTATAATTGTCATTGTGATCAAGGGGAAATTGCGTTCACCTTCATGGATTAAACTGGTGGAGAACAACTTTCTAATTCTGTGCTCTGGGTATTCTCTTCCAGTGTAGGGAAGTCCACCAACTGGTCTTTGAACAATCTGAAGGAAGGAATCAGAGATTTGCAATGTAGAAAAGAAAAACAAACAAACCCCGCCAAAGTGACAACAACAAACAACAACTACATTAAGGGAAGAAAGAGTGTGCATTAGAGATGTAAAATCTCCTTCACCAAAGATTGTTTTAAGAACCAACAGTATAAACATCTGTTGGAAACATGCCAGGTCTTCCCATTCCTGTCTCAGCTCAGGGTTACTGACCGCTTGCGCTCGAGACTGCTCCAACTGGGATATTTTCAATTTTAATACTTACAGTGTTTGTTTCTGCATCCCTCCTGGTCCAGTCACATTGGCCAAACTATAAAACATGGCAAAATGATCCCACAAGTCTAGGCTGTTATAGAGCAGAAGGAGTCAAAAGAATACCATTGGGACTGTGAGGGCTGATCAGTCTGAGGGGTGGCAAGGAAGGTGTATTTACTGGAAAAGAAGCAATTGTTGAACTCCCTGAGAGTCTGAAGACTAAGCCATGCTATCCTGGCTTTGACAGAACTTCCTTCACACATATTGGTGGAGGAGGCACAAAGGAGCTAAAGAAAAGTTATTAAAGTGAAAATGAAGATCACTAATAAAAACATGTCTGAAAAGTTGTATTGAAAGATAGCGCAAAGAAAAATCATTTCATATCACGCAAGTATCTTTAACAAACTTTTTTTAGCCCATAGCTCAAATCCTGACATTTATTATTTCAATCATTTCAGATGCTCTTTCCAGGATTTCTGTGGGAAAAAAAGGAAGCCATTTTCAAACCTTGAAACAAATTGGCTCCCATATGTAAGTTTAAATTATCCATCACCCTGCAGGAGGATTCAAGCAAAATTGAAGGCCATCTTGATGAATAATCAAGGTAAATTTGTCACATTTTTTACTGTGCTGCATGCTTTCAGAGTTTCATAAAAAGATCCATATAATTAGTTTAGCTTAGCAAGAAAAAAAAAAAAAGAAAGTTGAATGACAAGGTCAGGCTCTTGCCCTTTCAGTAAATTAGAGAAGATTGCCATAAATTGCATAATATAATGAAACACCAATTTGCATATTTGCTGCTATATTAAAAGGGATCAGTTTTAGCTCGCAAAGCAGAACAAATAAAAACATGCATTTTAATAACTCAAATTACTCCCAGGAAGTGACCCTCAGCAGAAAGCCTGATTATCACTACTTAATTAGAAGCCTCGGAAATCTAAATCCTCCTTTAAATCCTATTCTGTGTACAGTGAAAGATGAAGCCGTGAGTTTTGTCTTAGATTCAATATTTACTCTTTACTAATATGTTTGCAGGGGAGACTTTCCAAGCATTATGAAGACATGCAAAAAAATTAATATTCAAAGAAAGAGTGCATAAAACCTGTGTTGGCTTGCAGGTGCAAAGCAATTAACAAGCTGGCATTTGCAGTACTTTCAATTAATTAATTAAAAATTCAAAGCTGACTTTCATTTCTTTAAATGTTTGAACATTTTATCCATCAATAATGAACCACTACGTACTGCTGTGCTACAACAGCTGGCAAATGAAAAACTTAGTCCAACGCTGTAAAAAAGTGCATAGGAATTTTACATTCTTCTTTCTCCTTGCAATTTAAAAATTTGGTAGCTTGAAACCCTGTATGATGAGGAGATGAACTCTGTGCGTCTGCTTAACAGTAAATATAAACTGCATTCCATATGACAGTTCAAACTAGAACAGGTCCTAAAGTCAAAAAGCTTCAGTATAAAATGTAGTTAGGCTTAATTTTTAATTTAAGTTTAAAAATTAAATTCTGTTTGTTTTGGGAGCCAAGGGGTTTTTCTTAAGAATAAAATGTTCTACCCTGATCTTTAAAGGTTAAAATTATACTATAAAATGAGGTTTTGATTAATTTCTAAATGGTTGCAAATACTAAATAGCCAGAGAAAAGTGCTATAATTAAATTTCTAAGTTGATATCACTTGAATGATAAATGTATTGTTTTCAGCACAAAGATTTTGATCAGTATGTAGTTAAAAGATGCTGTCATTAATATACTTTAATTAAAACATAAATACTACATTGCTACATCACTAGGCATTCACTCAGCTGGAACTAACTGTATTTGCTTAATCTACAATTTTAGATGTATTAGCAAAAATAAATGTTGGTGAATGTAAGAGCCTGATTACATATCTTGGGTAAATTGGTGATAATGAGTCAAGAGACTTTGTGTTCATTCACATATATTAGAATAAGAATCATTATGAAATTAAAGCTAAGATTAATCCTGCTAATGACACCATGGAGCATCTGGGAATAAAATAACCCAGATGTCAAATTCACTGTGATACTGTGCTGCTATTTGATAGAGTAACCCCTTGAAGTGTTCTTCTAAGGCAGCTAGCTGGTACCCCACAGTCCCAGCACTTGAAATGCAAATGAGTGACAAGATAGACTAATAATGAGAGCAGATTCTAGCAGTAAGGAAAATGAATTAATTAAAAAAAAATCTCTGAACCACTGATAAGAACAAGCAGCAGGCAACCCAATGTCCTCAATTAGGGTGGATGACATCTGCAGTGTATTTCTCTCTAATAAAGCCCTCACTCTGTATTCCAAAGCACACGATTCTAACACTGTTAACATTTTAATGTCTTGGGCGTGCATGGTAACATTAATTACAAGATGATTTGGATGACTTCTGAGTCTCTTTCATGTCTTCCACTGAGTAAAAATCTGAGTTGCAGCTTTGATATCATAAATAAAATGTAGAGACCTGCCAAGCATTAAAGCTCTCCTGAAGTAACTCAGATCTGCTAAGTTACATTAAACCTTTATAGCTAAGTAAAGAGCATTCTCTATGAATTTAAAGAGGGTCAGTGTCTATACATTTTAATGGCAAAGCTTTACAGATCTCTAGAATTTTTCTTTAGACTGCAGCTGTTGTTGTTTTTAATTACTAATGAGTTTAATCTAATGTTTTGTTGAGCTCAATTTACCTTCTCCATAGCATTTGTTCAGAAACTCACACCAGGATTAAGGGACTTGCTTCCTTGTTTCTCCAACTCTGGATCTTCCCTTCCTGCTTAAC
Source organism: Picus viridis (assembly GCA_033816785.1). NCBI lineage: Eukaryota > Metazoa > Chordata > Aves > Piciformes > Picidae > Picus > Picus viridis. Next base: position 20,828,253 of record CM066588.1, on the reverse strand, counting down.
TGCTTTGTTCCTTGTCTGCAAAAAGCAATTGTTAGTAAAAAACACTCCCCCCAAAATGACCAAGATTATTTCCAACAAAAAAAAAAAAAAAACCCAAAAAACAACCCCAACAACCCTACTTCAATTGTAGCACAAGACTTAATAAGCAAATAAAGACCAATACAGGATCCTTGCGGGCTTTGCCAATTCATACTGAAATGCTGTGACACCTCATCTTCACTGCAGTTGTTAGGCATGCCAACCACCTACTGCGCTGCTATCATCCCTGCATCAACTCTGTCGACACTCAGTGCAGTGGGGGGAGGGAAAAAAATAACATGGGTCAGCTTTTGGGGACAGAAAACACAAAGCATCCCTGATTCTATACTGCTCTGAATCTTAAATCCATATGGTAAAACTGAGGAAAAAGCCTTTCACACGGTTTAGTAGCCTGCTTCATGTCAACATAAGTGCAAGGCGCAACAGCATGCAGAATCAAGCATTCCTTTTCTGAAACGAATGCCTAAAGCACACAATGAACTTTCCTTGCTGTTTGGAACAAGACATAGGTCCATCCTGCTTCTTCTGCTGTTACCAGTAGTGCTAGGAAACACTCCTGTTTGTGCAACTCTTTCTTGGGATAGCTGAGGCAAGATGCTCAACCTTCTTGCAGCTTCAGTCATCTCATAAAACCACTCTGCAATGGGTTATGATGCACAGTTCAGTAAGAGCTTTATGAAAAACATCACGGCAGGAAAGGCTCTTATACATTTGAAAACTACCATTTCTTTGGAGCAAATGTAAATGCTTTGTGCCAAAGGTGTAAGACCACAATTAACTCCCTCCTATGCATCACTTACAAGAACAAAATAACAATAATGGGTCAATCCACAGCTGCAATTTGTGATAAGAAGCTACTCAAGCCATTTAATCTCATTATAAACCTGCTCCCTCATTCCTGAGGACACTCCCAGGACATCACCACTAGCCTTTTTTTGGGTTCCATAGCACATTCACTCTTCTCTGTCTCTCTCAGCTATATATGTACCCACACATGAGTTTCTTTATCCCTCCACCCCTTCCTAACCCCATCCCTAACTATATTTGTAAGAGACATTAACTGGTCCAATTAAATTTTGTACAAATTTGAAAAAAGATAATTGAAGAGAAATTAAGAGGAAAAGCAAACTGGCCTTGGGATCTATGCCTTCAACTACATTTTTAGGTGCATTTTAGAGGGTAATTTATATAGTCTCATTTAATGCAGATGTTCTTTCCTTTTTCAGCCTTCTCAGCCTCAAGAATTAATGAAGCACTGGGAAATATCAGAGAATATCTTGATGTTAATAAATTTAAACCCTTCCTCTGAGAAGCAAGGGCAATTATTTCTACTGTTATTCTGTTGCAGTGGATCTTGTCTTCCAGGTTGACCCAGCTGCTGGCACAGTTGTACTCCTTTAGATTTTGGATGATTTGCTAGTCAGAACTTGAAATGTTTTGGTTGATAGAATTTTTAAATTTTTTTAAAAGTGTACCCCTTCAGATGCTTCAGCTCATGACAGGCTCAGTCAGGAAAGTAATTTGCCTGGAAAAAGTTGCATAAACAGCACAGTCTCTTTTACCCGAACAAATACATGATAGTACTCACATCTTCAGACTTCTACTGACATCCACAATCTTGTGAGTTTTCATTTCATTTCAGCCCTGTATTTTAGTTTTTACAGTGGCTTTCCTCTCAGCTCCTCTAGACCAGCTGTATGGGAAGAGGACTTGTGAAGCTGGAATAATTCACTCGTAGCCTCACCCATTCAGAGCAACAAAAATTTTGTTCGAGTGCCCCCAAAACTAAGTTCAAAGTTCAGCCTATCTAAACATAAACATGAACCTGCATGATCAGCTGTAGCTATTGGAAGGTATATGCAACTAGAAGCATGTTTTGTTTAAAAAAAAATCTTTTATTACAGGTTTGCAAGATGAAAGCACAAGCTGTAAATCATCCTCATCTGCTGTCCTTGGCACGCATGCCGTGTCTTTGTTGGTGGTCTTTGCTATGAGACAGAGACTGATCTTGTCCCAGCCTACATCACTGAACCTATTAATCAGCATCTTAATGACCATATTAAATTAATTTTGAGCAGAAGTGACTGCTAAGTGCCTCCATATTTTCTGGAGAAGCTGTCTCTTCCTAGGAATGGATTTACCTCACACTCTGCCTTGCTGCTTTACTCTGCTCATCCCTGCAGACACCTGGCAGTGGTTTGAAGGTCCAAAGATCTCTGGCCTCCTTCATCTTCACTCCTTGGAGTTGGCTTGTTAAGGTGTCTGCAGTGGTTTCACCTTAATTTGCCCTAAATCCAACATTTTAGCAGATTTTTAAAATCCCATAGCCTTCTCTCTCCATTAAAAAGACAAACAGGTTTCTTTCATGTTATCTGCTAGGAGACAGCACGATGCACCTCCTTGCAAGAAGCTGGAGTAAACATAAAACCATTGAAGGGTAGGGGTTTGTGTGGGGTTTTTGTTTCAGAGTGGTTTTATTGGTTTGTCTGTGGTTGGTGGGTGGGTTGTTTTTTATATAGAAGCATCATTATGGGAAATAAAAAAAATCAAGTACGCAGTAAGTGTGGCTTTTTTAATAACTGGAAAAACTTGCAATATAATCACAGGAACAAACCACAGGCCCAGAGGGGAAAAGAATATAGAAGAGTTATTAAATATGCTCCCTTAAAAAGGTAACTGTATCATCTGCACACTATCAGTTTCACCAGGTAGGTTTAGTAAATCGCAAGCCAGCAGGTTCCAAGAACAACTATCTATGGAATTTCTGAGACAGAAGTTTAAGTCACAGTTACATGGGTCTTGCCTTCCCTTGTGCTTGGCAAAATTGCCATTAATATTAATGGCAGACAGGCATGCGTGTAAAGGAAAGAAACCCCTAATTAGTGTCGTAGCACATGCAACATTCCTAACAGGGAAACCATTTTGTATGCCCTAATTGCACAAAATTGGCAACAAGTTACCGTATGCATCTGTATCAAAGGCTACAGAAGCTCATGTATTCTCCAGTGGTAGGAAAACGTGCCCATACTGCAGAGTTTGGGTGACAAAAGTAGTGTTTATATGTGCCGTCCTTACAACCTCTGCTACTTAGCAAAGATAGCCCTCCAGAGGTTCACTGACCACAGTTCCTGATGCACCCTTCACCTCTCAGAGGGGAAGCACTTGCATTTTCCACCACGGCAGTGATAGTTGTCGGCATTTTTTCCTTAAACAGATCTGACTGATCGCTCTCTTATGATAGGCAGATATTTCAAACCTGCACTTCAAAAAAAGAAATACATAAGTACACTGTAGCCTTACAAAAATACCAGAATTGCACTGATCCTCTTAGAATAGTCTTGCCATTTGCAAGAGATTTCTTCATAACCTGTATTGCTGCAAACCAGAAGGAAGTCTGCTTGGCTGCAGAAAGACATTCAACGTTCGAGTCACGTCTGCTACGATTTCTACCAAATACAAAGCGTTAAAATTTCTGCAAAAGCATTTCAGAAGTCTTCTCACTTTTAAGTCAAACTTAATTCTTTTTTCTTTCTCCTAATTAAAACAATAAACCAATTTTATCTGCAAGTAAAGGTAAGTGTTTAAGTGGAATTATATGAGTAGCAATTGTGACAGGTTTGTTGTTGTTTTTTTTACAGATAAAACTCTTACATTCTTGTAACTACCTTTTTAGGCTTTTTAAATATGCATTACTTAAGCATCTATGTTTTCCCCTCTTAAACATCAGAGCAAGTAATTCCTCAAGTAACTCAGTTGACTTCTCACTGACGCAGCCAACCTCATTTTTACTCCAGAGATTCAGAGACAGAAAAATATCCTATTCAACATTTTTGAATTTTTAAACTGGAGAAAGGAAATATCGTGTGGAAGATTTTCATCTAAATACTTAATTGGAAGTCAACATAAACAGAAGACTGGCATCAACCTACTTAACAAGAAACACTACTGGCTCACTCGATATTTTCTTCACTAAACATAGAAGTTTCCTTCAAAAAGCAAGTTCTTTTCTGCATTTTTTTCTCTCCATTTTTCTTTTTTTAGCAGTAGTCTTCATTCTTCCAGAACCAAAATCTGTGAATGACCAAAGCAAAGTCTCAGAGTGTGAAATTTTATGCATCTAGGAGCTCAGGTAGTGCCAGCCTATGCACTTCATCAATTACAGTAAGACAAATCTGCCCATGTTGTATTTATGGATAGACTGTTTGGCCCCTAATACTCAACTTGGACAAGTTTAATGTTTCCCTGGCTGGGTCTACTGTCAGGCCCATCTGTCAGAGTGGCATAGTGCCCATTCACAAGGTAGAATGCCAGTTTCAACCAGAGTGTGGATACTAACCAAAGACCAGTTTAGGAAGAAAGCCCATTGGATGTAGCTAATGACACCTTATTTACAGAGATCCTCCTGGTGTCAAGCAGTGCCAAATTAAGAACACATGCTACATTACAAGGATCACATCTGTTAACAAATATTGGCACTTTGTCACTGGCATCTGCCTCTTCTGTTAGTCCGCCACGGTAAGTGAAAAAGCTGCCTCATAAGAAGAGGTGGGTGTTCAGGCCTCATCCTGCCAGTGCAATCACAAATTTACTCACCAAGAATTTCACAGGCAAAAGTCAGTCAATGCTACCACTGCACATATTTCTTCCCGGGGTTGGTGATGCTCTGTAAAAAACTGCAAAATTGTAGAATTATAATTCTAGAAAAAAGAGCAAATGAGCTTTTTTAAGTGTTTGAGGGTTTGTTAAGCCTATTGACATCTTGTCAGCAATAAGAACATGATTGCAGAAAGCAGAGTGACAAACAACAAAAGGGGAGAAATAATTGGTGTATATTTTTGGTACAGCTGAGTTTGCAGTCTTGGACTGAGTTATTTGGTAACAAGTAGCTTCCACTGGAGATGGCTTAAAGGACGAATCAAATTTTCTTGAAGAGGCACCAAGAACACCAGTCTTGAAAAATCTTTTGTGTTGGCTCTAGGAAGGAGAATCTACATTTACACCCTTCTAGGACACCAAAGGTCTGGGAACGGGATGATGCCATTTGGAATAAAATTAAGTGTTTTTCACTCCTCTGTCTGATTCAGATACTGTTCACTAAATTTCTGCCCAAGAAGTACCACTAACTATTACTATTTAGTTCACATCATCTTTGGTACCAAGAGATTTGGCTCTTGCTCTTTCCTATGGAACAAATTTCCTTTGGCCACCTTGTTCTTTCAGTTACACCAACCAATCTTGAGTATTGTGAGCAGGTTGTACTTCAAAACAGTTCATTCTGATAGCACTCCCAGAAAGGGCAAAGTACTTCTCAGGAAGCACTGAAGAGAAGATGGCATAAAACTCAAGTCTTCCTGTTTTATTAGAACTGCTTTGCCCCGTACCTCATCAGTAAGCACTGACCTTCGTGGAGGTTCAACTTCAAGCTTCAGAGCAAGTTTGATGAACCATTTAAAATGAACTGAAGGCACAGGCCTGTGTGCCTGTCCCTTTGGTGCACATATAGAAACTACTCTCTCCCAGCACCATGAAACACACATTCCTGTATGCTCTTACCAAGACTGAAATGTAAAACAAATGGCTTGCTTTCTTTCTACTGTTGAAGACCATACAAGCACTGAGTTTATTATGCTTATCAGTGACACTACAGTGATTCACTTGCCAGCCAGCAACAGTTTAACGAGTCAGAATATACAAAAAGGGACTGAAGATTTTGCTGAATGATCCTTCTTACTTCATAGCAGCATGTCTTGAGCAGAGACATTGCTTCACTAGATAGAAACGTGCAATTAGGACAGAAGAAGCAGGTATCTGACACCGCACATAACACAGGAGAGTTCACCAAACATTTCCCAACCAATTGTCAGCCTACACATCTGCAAAACTTCCAAGACAAAGCAGCACACATTAAGAAAGGCATTTACCAATTAACAAAAAACCACAAAGCATAATGACACACTGATTAATTTGTGTTGGAGACCTGAATAAAGCCTAGCTTGTGACAATTTATTCCATCAGAAAATAACATATATACAATGACACAAACATTACTCTTCAGCTTGGCTGGTGGATTTATTTTGTATAAGAAGTCTTGAAGAACCAAGTGAAATCTGTAATAACATCATAGGAGGAAAATGTTTAACTGCTTTCTGGATTCACCTGGCATGTGAAAGATGTATTTCTAATGATAACAATATTCCATTTATACATCTCCTGTCATCCAGATTAATCCTTCTGTTTTGCTAACTACACAGGAATATCCTTAACCATAAAGCTACACAGGAGACTAACAGCTTAAAATAGGAAATAAGAATTTCATCCACTTGACAGTCAGTATCTGAACTATGAGACACCACGTGATTAACCATAGATCAGCTTCTGAGCTGGTGTGCCCCTGGCACGTTTGCTGCAGGCTGAGTGCACATATTCTCTGGATCCAGCTTTCACCTTGCCCATGCAGCTATCCCAGGAAAGATGTCATTTACAAAGAGTTTACCTAAGTCAGTGCTGCTTAACCCAGTAAGAGACTGAAGCCCATTTAACTACCAGAGCATTTTCCAGCACACCTAATGGTTCCAGTACAAACCCTGGTCCTATCTGCTTCTTGTTCACTAGGGAAACACACTGGAATCACTGTTAAAAGTGACATATGTGGCTATGGAGTCCATGTTACACAACTCTGTTTCAGACATATGAATTAGACATCTCATCACTCAAAAGCTTTCTCTAGAGGATGTGCACCTCCAGGAGGCATTTCAAGTCTTAGGTCAGTTAAACTGCCCTTTTAAACAATCTCTGCCTCCCCCATAGCTAGAGACAAAGTAAAGGGTGACATAGCCTCCTCAGATAGATCCTTAATGCTTGGTGGCAGGAGTCACTTTTCATTTGATGCACCTAGTTCAGAGAAGCAAATGGCGTTTCTTGGCTGGTGATGACTCAGAAAATACCTGCTTATCTAACCCTAAGTGCCAAATCACACCTCTTGAAGGATTCCTGTCTCGTCAGTCAGTTCAGGTAGGCTGATTCCTGGCCACCTGCATCCCTTGCCCTGAGGAAGCTGGGTGGGGCTGTTAGCCGTTCAAGATGGACAGAAGCCCTGGAAAAGCCTTGCAAAGCAGCTGTCATTGGGGGCCCAAAGCTAGCACAAGAGAATGTCTTGCCTCTAGTACCATGTCAGGACTCTACAGGTGGCCAGCCATACAGGCCTCCTGAGACTCACTAGCAACTGAGATAAAGGAATAGTACTGACAGGATTGCTTGAAAAGCAGTAGCAACAGAAAAAATAATACATATATAAAAATAAATAAAAGAGAGGGGCTAATACTCCTGAACCCATTTGAGCTTCATTCTTTTACAATCATGTAAGAATTTAAAATATTAATTAGCATACATTTACAAGGCTAAGGATAGAAGATAGAGGCTGCAGGGTGTGATTTTTTACAAATCTGAAATAATAGATCCATCTAAAACTCATATTTATTAGTGGAGTAAATCCTTAAAATTCTTTCAAAGTCGTCTCATCAGGCCAAACAAAGTTCCAGCTTCCAGCCCACCAAGCAGAACAGGAAGATTATGCCAGAAAATACTGATAAAAGTGATATTAAAGCAATCTGTGGGCATTTTCTTCCCTTCTCGTGGAAAATGCCTGGTTTAAAACATTTTATCAAATGCTGCCCTCTAGTGAACAGATGGCTCCGGGATGGTCACAAACAGGCCACAACAGTTGGATTGACTAAATTAAAAACTTAACTAAAATAACTGACACACATACCAGTCGAGACAAAAGGAGTCAAATTAGATGTCTGGATCATTAGTAACAATTCTTACTTCTTGTTAATATTATTGCTGGTGATGTTTCCCTCCCCCTTACTATTTATACAAGCAGCGGAATTCAGTGCATTTAGTCATTACAATAGACTCTCTACCCTCTACATCTCTGGCATCTTTCTATATTGCAAAAACCTCCATCAAACATTTATATTTTATATGGTCAAGTTTTAGTGGTATGTTTCACCAGTTTTTGGACTCTCCATCATCATACAGGTAGTCTGTTCAGAATTAAAACCTGAATGGAAAATTAGCCTGCGAGAAAACAGAGTTCAATGGCATTATATAGACACCTGACAGCTTGTAACAGAATAAAGTGAAAAATGTCATGCCATTTTTTTGTCCTTTTCCCATGAAAGCGATGTCTCCCATGCTTCACTTGCTTACACTAAACATAAGCATCTGCTTCTTAACCATCAGTGAAAGAAACCTGCTTTGACACACTCAGGGGAAGGGAAAAAAAAAAACAACCAAACAAAAAAGGCCTGGAAATTCTCATAAACCACAGGTATAATTAAAACAAACAAACAAAACCAAAATAACAAAAATACCACCAACCAAAACAAGCCTCTCCCCACAATAGCATGCAGTTAATAGATTGCAACCTGTTCATGTTTACACTAGCTCAATATTTTAATAGTATTGGTTTTATTTCTCCATCAAGTAGCAGTTTCACCCATTACAGTAGAATTAGTTGCCTTATAGTTTATGAAGTGCATTTAAGTAGAGGGGTTTGTTTTTCATGGGATAATTTTCTTGTAAGTGCATACTGGTAATATGCTTTAATGCTCTGCTTTCCTGTTTTTGCATATTGCATATGCTAAACAAGGTCTTTCAGCAATAAAAGAATAACCCACCACTTATCACTGCATCCCAAGACTATGCAAAAGGGTCCTGAGGAAACATTTCTGTAAGGCTGTGCCCCTCAGTATTGAAAACCAGAACACTTGTGTTTGATAAAGGTGTAGGAAATAAAACATACAACATTAAAAATTGCTTTTACACCAACTGCTACGAAATAGATACTGTGCCCGCTGCAGTGGGTTGGCAGCCATCTGAAACTCCATCCTTCAATCCGTCTTAGCAAAGTACTGATTCATAAAACAGGAGCTATCAACATTCTGTGCATGGGAAATGCACAGATCAGGACAGCTGCTGGATTTTTTTTCTTTCTTTCTTCCAGACTACCAACATGCCTGAAGATTTTCACTACAAAGGAAAACAGTGAGGAAAAAATGGCACGACCTCCGAAGAGCTGGGAAATCTAAGGGCATCCAGATCCGAGTGGCTACCCTCAGACAGCTTTGAGAGGCCCGGCTTTTGGAAAATGCTTGGCACTGGCTTCTTAAATAGTCCTACTTTCAAGCTTCTCAAATGAAACAAATGAGATGCATGGTGCCAGGGCACATTGTTGGAACTCCGATCTGACTCTTTTGGTTTGATCTTTATACTTACATCTGAAAAAGCCAGAAATGGTGGGGGGAAAAAAAAACAACAACAAACACACACAGGAAAAAAAGGGAGTGGAACAAACAAACAACAACCTCAAAGCAAACAAAAAACCAACCAGGAAAAGGAGAAAAAAAAATATAATAATAATAATAATAATAATAATAATAATAATAATAATAATAACACCAACTTGAGATAAAAAGGTGTTATGTTAAAAAAAATGGAAAACTTGAGTTTTGGTTCAGAGTATTTAATACAGAATATACATCACTACCATGTAAAATGATCTTCTAGGTACATCAAAATCAGAGCTTTGTATAGCTGTTGAAGCTGCTTGCTGCTTTGCAGAAATGCTGCACTGACTGTCCATTCATAACTTGCACAGGCCACTTAGTCCTTCAACCTCTGACGTGACTCCATTGAGGGGATTTTCATAGGAAGTGCAGGAATATTGCTGCATGAGCAGAATTAAATCCAGCAGGAGATAAAAGAGAAAGAATAAAAGAAACAAAGAAGACTAAAATACTATCTAAATATAGAAAATTCTATAAGAGTGCAAGGCAAGTGCAGGAATCACTTTCAGTTTTGACACAAGATTGCATTTGCCTTCCTTTCATCCTGACTTCTAGGCAACAAGAGAGTTTTCAGTAAGACTCCTACTCCAAAATGACAGTTCACTTACTCTCCAGTGAAAGTTAATATGACCAGGATTCAACAGACAAAGATGTCTGGCTGGATCATTAGTTCTGTTTGATAAAGACCTAATACTGGCAGGGAGAGTGAGGAAAACACTGATCCATTGCTCCCCAAACACCTGCTAGAAGGTGGTACCTGCTAGACTGATAGTAGACTTGAACAGACTTAATTGTGACATATGCAGATTAATGGACCCCGAAATTTGTGTAATGTGGAAAGCACTGGCACCCTGCACAATGAAGCAAATTGGAGGAAATAGGGCTTTGCTCTTGCAGAAAGAGTTGCAATGTTAGGGGATGGGATGCAACCAACCCCGGCTGCATCTTGCCCACCTTAGCAGCTGCATACAACTTGAGCAACACAATATGCAAGGCGAATAATCCATAGCGCTAGTTATTGTGATTTTATTCCAAATCACAGAATCACCAAGGTTGGAAGAGACCTCAAAGATCATCAAGTTGAACATGACAGACCTCATGACTAAACCATGGCACCAAGTGCCACATCCAATCCCCTCTTGAACACCTCCAGGGATGGTGACTCCACCACCTCCCTGGGCAGCCCATTCCAACGGCTAACAATTCCCTCAGTGAAGAACTTTCTCCTCACCTCGAGCCTAAACTTCCCCTGGCACAGTGCGAGACTGTGTCCTCTTGTTCTGGTTGCCCAGGAGAAGAGACCAACCCCCTCCTGGCTACAACCTCCCGTCACATAGTTGTGGACAGCAACATCAGTTTTAGATAAATTCTATCCTTCGATTCTCTGTCAACACATAAGGGTCATACAGAGACTGAATTATTTCCAGAATAGCCCTTGTTTCAACAATGATTATGCCTAGTTTGTGAAGTAGCTCATTAAAATCTGCCTCCAGCAAGCTACAGCCCCCTACCATGGCTCTGTTACCTGAGCTGTGTGACTTACACAACTTCAGCCATTCCCACCTGCCCAGTCAGGCATGAATATGCACCACCCATGAAACTTACTGCCATTAGTTTGACAGCAGGGCCCTAGGCAGAATCAGGCACCCAAGTCTGCTACCCATTCTTCCCCTGGAGTATGGAGAGCTGCAGAAAGGGCTGGAGAGCATGGGCTCCTCCATTCTCTGCTTTTTTCTGCAACTTTGTTTCCTATTTGACTAGCACAAAAGTTAAAAACCCAGTTTGTCTAGGGCTTTTGTGCTAGAAAGACACCTGCTGATTCCACAATCTCCCTGTCCACAGAATCTACTAAAGCTATTTTTTTTTCTTCTTGAATGACACCAATTGCAAGTTATATCACTGCTCACAGAAAATTGATTAGCCTTCACAGAGGAAGTTCCTATCCCACAACCAAACATTCAGGTGCTTTGCATATTTGAAAGGAGCACATCAGAACAGCACTGAATGCAGTTTAGCTAACACCAGCAGCCATAAAGTAGATTCATTTTTTTAAACACTTCCTTGAGAAGAGTGTGAAATGGACTATTTCTCCACCTGCACAAAGACAACTTCCATCCTGACAGCACAACCTAGATGAGGTTGAGAGAACTGCCTTCCTCCAAGACCCACTGTGCACCTGAACTGCACATCCCAGACCTTTTCACTTTCATGTGTACTCAAGACTCCCTAACTGCTCTGTTTAGCCCTATGAACACTAGAGCTAAAACTTGTCAATCCAAGCAAATCTGAGACAAGGCCAAATCAGAGGTTCAATTCTATCTCCCAAATATCTGTGTCAGAGATCCAAAGTACATCAAAAATTACTTTTTAGATACTATTTTCAAAGTAAGCTTATATGAAAAAAAAAAAGGGGGGGGGGATAATTAAAATCCATTATACCATTAGCAGAGCTAATTCAGGGTCATCTACTTTTCTCATTTACACAAGTAGCTGGATCAACCCTATCCAGACTTGGATTTACATTGCACAGATTAAATGCATTTGCACATATGTACCTATGTGAGTGTTGATAATACACAGCTGTTTGAGCAATAAGAATCCTGCATAAAGTCTTTTTCTACAGCAAAAGGACATCTAAACACTGAGATAGTAAAATCATCACTGTAAAATAGCTACCAAGTACCCAATCCTACTGCCCCTCGAAAGAGCGGCAAAACTCCTCTTTCTGTGAAAGAAACTCTGGCATCTAAAGAGCCACAGACTGTCAAATATGTTGTCCTGTTAATATTTTACAATTAAAAAAAAAAAACAACTAAAATAATATGAAGAGTAATGAAATCTTATTAGAGTATCTTCTTGGCTTTGCTTATCAGTCTCCATTGTTTCCTAAGACCCTGACAGTTTTTAAAGCCAATGGCCACATGTTGACTGTTGTCCCACTTTTACCAAAGACAAATACATATTTGTTTGAAAATTTACTTTAAAAAATGCTCCCAGGTTAAGACCTTGTGTGCCAAGTTTCAGCCCAGAGCGAATTTTTATGGCCATGTTATAAACCCTTGAAAATAGGAAAGTAATACTGCAAGGATTTAAAATAATAGAAAATGTTTCACATAATAAAAATCTATAAGCAGAGTATTATATTTAAGTCTTAATATCTACATAGTTGGATTATCTTATATCTTGACAATCATACTAAGTAATCTCGCCTCCTTTCCCCTTCCTTTGATTCAGTGTTTCATTCTTATGCATTAACAATGCTCTGGGCCATAAAATACTGTATTAATATTAGTTTGTCACAGTAGACTAAATTTAGAACAACTCATTAATATGGGAGAGTAAAAGGCATTCTGCCAGGAGTGTGAGTGACTCTATAAGCTCTTAAGGCTATAAGTTATGCAGATATGCCACTTGAACTAGAGAGCTACCAATTCTTTTTGTTACTAATAAGAGATTCTATTAGTTGAGGCCAATTCTATTTCTAATTAAGAAATGTGGAAAAAGGCAATTTTACCATTGGATATATCTCTGATGTGTAGCCAGAATAAGCCATACACCATCTTTCTATGCTTTCTGGTCAGATAGGATTAGTGGCACATGCATAGAATGAATTTTCCCCTGCTCTATACAGGAAGAAAAACAACTCCTCCACTACAGTGTTGGTTTTTTTGCTACAGTCATAATCTGTATATCTAGAAGAAAGTCTAGCAATCGGAGCTGTTTCAAAACAAATCTTGTAATGTTTAGAATTGCCCCAGTGAAGAAAGTTTTCATTTTTCACAAATATAGTCTTTCATTTTTGTAGTTTCATGCCAGTAATGCCTTCTCAAAGGTTGTCAAATATTAATTTTTTTAAATTTAGTCCCTTGCTAAGCTACAAATATTCATGTTTAACACCAAGTAGCAGTTCAGGGGCTGACAACAGTATGTACCTTTTGAATGATGCATAGAAAGCAGCAGTTAGCACAAAGACAAAGCCACCAGATTGGTCTCAGGGAAACCCAGTGTCTGAATTTTTCATGATTCCTCTAGCACTTAAAGAATAAGAAACTGGCTACTACTGTTGGGAGATCAGCATTGTGAAGGTCAGAGCCCAGAAACATGCAAGTGAATCAGGTTTTGCCTGGGGAAAGTGAAAAGGGATTTAAGCTGCTTAAGAGAATTATAAAGATTTTTTAATGTATTTTACAAACACCGTAGTAGCTGAACAATAGCTACAAAAATGAGGCATCATATCCACCTACTATTTATTGCTCGTATGTCTCAGAAGACAGAGAACAGACCTTTTCTTTATGTCTGAAGGCTTAAAACTTCCAGGGATCATTCTTTTTCTTACAGACTTCCCATTACCCTTCTTTTGCCTTTTAAGAACTGCAGCTACTTCAGAAGAAAACTGACAAATGGAAAGTGCAAAATAAATTCAAGAATTTCTCTATGCTTACAAAAATGCCACTGCAGTAAAGTGATGTCTTAATTACTCCACAATCCAATGGCTTGCATATCTGTTTATTTTGCCACAGTAGACAAACTTTACTTGATCTCATAATTATTTCTAGAAAGTATAAATAAATTCCAGGAGGAAAAAAATAAAAAAACATAAACTGCTTAGAAAAACATTACAGTGTTTAAGTAACTGATGTCTTCACCTGTCATCATCTAGCTAAGCTCTTAATGAGTTATTTTCTATTCTTGGTCACATCTGATTTTTTTTTAATATAAGTCCCTTTGAACAGCTGAGAGTTACAGCATCCTTTGATCACAGTATTCTGAATTTTCAGTCAAAATGAGGACATTTTTGTCCTTACTTGGGCTATTTTTACGAGTGTATATCTTAAAGTATGTTTTGGGGCATTACTTCGCAGGCGTACCAGGAAGCGGAACAATTAATGTATACATTTTTACATATGTGTTTATAAATTTAGTAAAGGGAAAAGCTTTGCCACAAGAAACCTCAGCTCTTTTGAAGGCAGTTTTCTAATGATGACCCTTGGCATGCTAGCCCACATGGGATTCCTCTGAGAAGAGTCTGATGAAAATTAGTCTATTCTCATTTCAAACAGAATTTTGCTGAAGTCCTGATCAGAGCATCAGCATGGAGTCCGGGGAGACAACACACGCTACTTGATTCACTCCGCAGCCTCCCTCTCCTGGTAATTGTTGCAGGAACACATAGTGACAAGACTATAGGATGTGAGGGGTCTGGATGTACTCAGGCTGTTACTCTCTGTTTAAAGATTTAAACCATCAGGGTATGATAAGGCTTTTTGATGTTCATTGAACATGGAGCTTGGGTACAGAAGAAGGGGAAAGGGCTTCACCGGAAGGCAATCATCTTTCAGAGCCACAGTAAGACTGAGAGAAGTGGGAAAATCTCAGTCTCAGCATAGACATGGAACAAAGGGAGATGAAAGGGCTAGGGTGAAGAAGGGGCCAGATCTGGCTGTGAGGCAGAACTTGCACTAAAAGACAGTTCGATGCCTTAAAAAGCAGAAAAAACATTTAGTGTTCTTGCTCCATTAACATACACTTTTGGCTAAAATTGAATTATTCTGCACATTTTTTACAGTTTATGTTGACACTAAGTTTAAACAATGCCTCTGGCTTATTTTGAAATTATTTAATGAATGTATTTTGTCAGATGAACATCATTTCCTAATTATACAGCAAAGTATTAAACGATGAGCTATTTTAAAGAGTGGATACAATCATTTCTATCCTGAGGGACAAACCCAAAACAGGCTGGTGAGATACATTGCTGTATAACACATATGATGTTGGGTGGGGTGGCAGACAGAAATTTTCCTTCCCTTTGGAAAGCAAGATGTATAGACAAAAAAGACAAACGAAGATATATCACCAGGTAAGGCTAATATGCCACCATTTCATCACTACTTCCAAGGATAACTAAGGGCCTAATCCTGCGCCACAAATGGTGATAAGTACTTTTGACTCTCATTAGCTTTAAAGGGAAATAAGGAATCAGTGGGTCACAGGATCCGGCTCTAAAATGAAAGAGAGATTGGGAAAAGTCTTCTGCACAATTTTATGCACTAGGAGGAGACAGTCAGTTTGATCTGAGCATCACTTCTGTGCTCTGGGAGTTTCACAGCACCTCCACCATACAGCACTAATTTTGTAGGTCCAATAGGCATTTGCCAGCATTAGCTGCTCTGAAATGAGAGAAGGTAAAGGATTCACATAGAAAGCTGAGTGTTAAGCTGATCAAAGTCAGAGATACAGGGATTTATATGCACCTTTCTAGATAAGAAACACTATCTGCTTTTTTATACTAATCTCAGTGGGCCAAATTTATCCTGATGTAACTCAAAGCATATCAGAAGAATTACTGCTGAGATAAAGTGGACCCAGACTTCCTGTGATGTTATTTATAATCTGTATGTTTTGCTCTATAATAGTATCTATAGTTAGAGGGTTGCCTGACTGCAGACACTTACAAGGGGAGAAATGTCTATTGACTTCAGCAAAGTTAATTCAGAGTTTGATGAAGGAGATTCACATCAAAGCAGTAACAAGGGCTATTCCTAAAAATGATTCTTATGTATTCACTGGTGTTCTTAACTTGGCATTAAGAGCCGTATTAATACTTATGTTAGGCTGTGCATTCATCTTCAAATCTGAAGTCTGACACTTTTTCTAACAGCTAAATTCCTTATGCACATCTGTTGTGAAATAACTCGGTCCTGCAGCATGTACTGTGAACAGTCTGCTCCTGCGCTTAGTTCATATGTTTGGAATCCAAGGTTGGCTTTCAAAATCCAAGGTTGCAATTTCCAGAGGCATTTAAGAGACTTGAGCACATAAGTCCCACTGAAAGTCAAGGAGACTTGTCTTCCTAAATCAGTTAGGGTTTCTGAAGTTTAGATCCTATTGAGTTTCAGCAGGAGTTAGGTGCCTCCCAGCCTAAAGCTTTGAAAATTCTAGCCAACACAGACACAAAATCAACACAAACTATAAACAAATATTTTAGAAATGAAGTCTTTCTGTGGTCAGCCTACGTAGAAAATGGTAAGATCTCCAAGAAGTGATTTTTCTCTATCCAGGACCCTCTCTAGATTTTGTATGGGGAAAGGGACACTCTTGTTAATGGACAGGTGCCCCGTGAGACAGCCCAGATAAGGCCAACTTTATTGGCCACTGTATTGGCCAATTTGCACTCAGGAATTTGAATATTGTTTGCTGCCTTTACCCAGAGAGGCACATGTCCAAACTTTTTTGTCACCTTCTATGATGATCTGGCACAAAATTTTGCTTCATCTTCTTCTTGCTTCATCTTATGTTAATCTTCTGTCATTAGTCTGAGCAGCATGAATAGAACAGTAAACCCAAGTACCTTGCAGGAAGCTGCAGACAAGAGCAGGAGATGCTGCTATGTCATCCAAGTCTCTATAGGCATATTTGATGTGGTGTTTACATAACAGCAGTTGCAGGAAACAGAAGCTGAAGAACAGGGTTGAGGGGGTTTTTTAAAGGGAAAATGTATTCCCTTTCTTTCATTTCCTTTAGTTGCTGCCACACAACATATTCATCTGCAGCCATCAAAGCAATAATGCATAGAGCGGTAGCTCACCCAAACCCCTGTGGCTTCAGACGACACTTTAGAAGCTGGGATCTGAAACACAGTCCCAGACCACGAATGTCCTAGTTTTGCCATACAGCTCTCCTTCCTCAGACAAGTTAAAAATACAACTTTGTATGAACTGACAACCAACAACACTGAAGAGGACCGAAGTTTGCATGATTCATTGCAGTTACCACAGGTACAAAATTTATAGGAACCAAAAAAGCCACAGTGGAATTGACAACTTCAGCCCATGGCTGGAGGAAACAAGTTCTGAAAACACAGATTTAACCTGATTTCTTGTGACACAGTCAATTGTGGAATAAGTGCTTTAACAGGCATATGCTGCAACAAGAACAAAAATTGCACCAGTTGCTTTTATGTTATTATACTTCCGGGTGCTCTCACAAAAACTTTCCCCAGAAAATCAATAAAGCAGACTGTACCCAGCAGTCACCCATTACAGAATTAAATCCATATGCCAACACAAAACAATGAAGAAAACAAAACGAACAAGGGATCCATTTGGCTTTGTTTGACTTTGCCTGCCAGAGAATGAGAATGCAAGGCTGGGTGTAATTTAATGCAAACCTTGGCCTATCCTGGTCATGCATATGACTGACCCTCAGGGCAAGACCATCAATTTTCTATTAAAGATCAGAGAGTTGACATATCAAAGTCAACATCTAGCTGAATAACTGCAGTAACTTGATAATAATTCTTTTGTGGATTTCAGAGTGGCTTTTCAGTAAAGTATCAGAAAGGTAGCAGTTTTCAATCCTGACCCAACAAGATCTGAATATGAAATAAAGGATTTGAGCTTGATCTCCCCATGATGTGAGGATGAATGTTCTGGTAAATGTTAACTTAGTGCTCTGAATAGCTCAGTAATAGATGGGTTTAGGCGGTAATAGGTTTAAAATGTCAACTTATTGAATAATAATTTCATGTTGTACAAATACTACGTGTAAGAAGGGATTTGTTTTGCAAATTTTGAAATAAATGAATGGATTTGTGATGTCCTTCACTGTTCTGGTCAAAATGTTATACAAGAACAGAAATTAGTTTTGCTTCAATAATATCCCCCATTGTTTCCGTGTATTATTCTGAGTTTGTGTTGTAACTCAGGAGTCGTGTTTACTCCTTACCCTTAATAGCTTGATCTATGTTTTGGCCCCCAGTACACAAAAGATAATTATTCATTGTGCAAGTAAATAATAAGACAGAAAGAAAAAACCCAACAGGCTTTTCTTAAAATTCTGCCACCCAAACTAAAAAGGACAGTGTTGAAACATCATTCCATCATTTACATCCCAATAACATAACCATCAGATACTGAAACAATGACAAACCAGTGCTCCCTGCCTGCTGACATGCAGAGGGAAGCATTCAAGCTGCTCCCTTTTTCACATAATGCTACTTCAGCCTTTGCCTCCTGTCTGGACACTGATGTTTAGCAATACTCTACAAGTTGCTTGCATTCTTGGGAAGAAGATGCCAAGCAATTGACCATATGGTGTTTTGGAACATAAAGGCATTCTGGCCTTTTGTAATTATTATTATGTTTTTCTTTACTCATTCTCAGCTTGCTTCCATTCAAATATTGCACTGAACTGTATCGAAGTGCACAGTCACACTTACATAAGCATTTTAGTTTGCATAAGTTTTAATCCACTACATTTAAACTGATTCCAAATTCACTGTGGTTCAATTCTACTAGGTTTGTTTCTTTGATTGACTCTGAAACCATTGGCTGATCTTTAACTTAATAACCAAGAACCAAAGATATATACTGAGCCAAAACTCTTCAGAAATTCATTCTCAATGAATCAGGAAGACATGAGATAATGAGGAGGGTTAGGTAAGCTTAGTTATTCCTTGTGCCTCCTCTTGATGGATACCAGTAGCTGTGCAGCCCATTCCCCATGCAGCTCTGTAGTGGATTGAGCCTTAACTGGAGTTTAAGAGCTCAGATGGTAGCAGACCAAGAATTCCTCCCCGCCCACTCCCCACCCACCCCCACTTTTCCCTGATAAGGAAAAAGGAAAGAAAGAAAAAAAAAGGGGGTAGGGGGAAAGAGAAGGAGGTAAATCTATCTGGAGTCGGTTTGGAAGCAGGAGAAGTAAATTTTGTAACAAAATATATATATAGCAGTAACAGGGAGGGTTTTACAAGGGTAAGGAATGAGGATAAATAGGAAAATATATAAAGCCAAGCCTGGATTTGCCTTGTATTTCCCTGCATGTATGTGGATTTCAGTCCTTTAGAGAAGCGTGGATGCAGTAGGGGGCAGCCAGGCCTGACCACGTGGAGGAATCAGGAGACTGGCTGCAGCTGTTGGTCCTCTCCAGCAGGCAAGGCAGAAGAAAGAAGGAAAATGGCAGCAGTGTCCCCCTTTTTATAGGCTTGCTGGACAGAAAGGGGAGTGGAATAGATCACCTTTAACCTGGGGGACCTGGATCAGGTTTCTTTTGTCCCCTGGGGGAAGCAGAGCTCTCACAGCCCTCCCCTGGGATGGGTATAACCCAGCACAAGCTGGGTAGCCCCATATTCCATACCTACTGGAAGACTGGTAGTCACATCTGTTGTCATTTATTCCATGGCCTCATTTGTACAGACAGCTTTGTGCATTCAGATTCACTTAAATGTCCCAAAGAAGCACAGGGCTATACATCACTGGGCAAATAACCTTGTCCCAGCTTCAGATACTGAACTGGACTTCAAATAATCAAGTGATTAGGACACACCTCAGTTCTTTGCTTCTTGACCCCAAGCTGTTGAGTAGCATGGCTACAAGGTTAAATAAATGTTATGATTTAACCCAGAATAAGCTGTAGTTGCAGACAAAGTATTTCTGCCTAAATTGTCCTATGCTGAAAGAACCGAGAACCTAAACATGCCCCAGCCATTCCTCTGTGGATGTGGTACCCTGAAAGGTTGAGAGCATCCAGCCATTTCTATGGAAACTGGCTGTGGTACCATAAAACAAAGGGTGATGATTTCTGCACAAGATCAAGCACAAAGATGACAGGAGAGGCTGAAAGTGGAAAGCAGTTCTTCATTCTCATACAACTATCTCAAAGAACAATGCAGGGATTACAGGAAATCATAAGCCAAGCAAACTGCTTTTTGGATAAGTACTTTCTGCTTACAAGGCTACCCCAAGGCAAAAGTTGCTCTTTAAAGAGAATTTGATTTTAAGGGCAAATTTACAATTATAATTAGCTGCAACAAGCAGCCAAACCCAGAGGGAGAGCTGTGTACAGGTCCTAAGTACAGTTCCTCATGGTCTGGTAGCATGTTCAAGGGCCCCTGCCTTGTTGTCTTCCCCAAGTAACACCCTCCAGGCAGCTTGTGAGTCACGCTGACAGGGGGACTCATGCACTTCCAGAAGGAAAAGAGTGGAGCTGGGGACACTGCTTGGAAACAAGTACATAAACAAATAGAACATTTTAAAGCTGATTACAAAGCTGTTTAAGCCCTCAAAGAAACTAGCAGCACAAAACAACTTGAAAACCTCCACGACTCTTGATTCAGCTTTGCCTGAAGTCTCATTAAGTCACTTGGTACATTACATCACTTTAAACTGGGGAAAAGAAGGGCAGGGGGGAGCGATAACCAAAAACGCAAACAACAAAATACAATAAAGCAACCCCAAAGGACTCACAAAAGAGTTGATTATGTGAAGACAACATAACTTTAGCCCAAAACATGCCAAGCTACACTTTAAACCATGACCATGCAAAGAACAAGATGAAAGGGTAGCCCAGTAAGTTCATCATGAACCAAAGAGCAGAAAGAAGCTTGAATAGTTAGTGCCACTGGCACTAGGAACTTCCTCACCAGATGTCCTCAAGGAAGATACAGCTGTTCCAGAGAGCAGCATTTTTGCTTGGCTGTTACTCTGGTATCACCCTTCCCAAAATATTGCAGCTTGTTTCTGTTTCTTGCTTACACTAAATGCTACAATCTAAGAGAGTGAAAAGATAGCCTTCTTCCTGTAAGCTATACATTGGAGCCTTATTCAGGACTATGGCAAGATAGCATTGTAAACTGAGCAATTTGACCCCATGCTGTAAGTGGGCTGACAGTTTGGCAAGCACATGGTGATATTCCACTACTACAACAGTTAGCACCACATAAACAGTATATTACATTCAGGACAGGAGACAATGTATCCAAATCTGGTCACCCTAACAGAAAAACACTCCAATGGTGTATAGTAAACAGGAATGCCAGATGTCAAGTCCAAATTCCCTGTGCTAGTGGTGCTGAGGACCATGCTCATCTCTGGCTGCCCACTGGCTTTATTATCTGTTACAAGCACAATTAGGCTTAAATGTTATATACAGTATAAATTTTATATACTCTACACACAGTAGAAGCTCAAAAGGAGACCATTAAGAAAATAAACAAACCAACCAACCACAACACGACAACATCAAAAACATACAGGAGCAAAACGACCTCTCTCAAAATGTGTGGCTCTCCCATATCTGATCTGAAACTGCAACTCCATTGGAGTTTCACTTGGAAACACAGAAGCATTAGTAAAATCTCTTAACAGCACCATCAGTGAAACTTCTCTCCTGACTCTGTCTGCTCTAACAGAACAGTTTCGCCAGGGATCATGAACTGGCTTCCTGAAGCCAACACCATCTGAAATGTAAAAACATAACTTGTAAGAGCACACAACTACCCTCAGGTCAGTGTCCTGCAGGTAGTGCAGTTATGGCCTGCATATGACACAGCTACAAAGACTAAATTATAGGACTCTTTCTCTGTCAGAATGAAAGCAGGCATGAAACGGGCATCTGGGTGCTTAGAGTATGCCCTAAGTGCCTTGCAGGAATACTTTCCCTGAAGTCAAAGGCTGCTCTTGGAAATAACACTAGAATTTGCACTGTCTGCAGAAGAGCCGATCTTAAAGCACAATGCAGTGTCATTACCCAAAGGTCAATATTGCTCAAACAGCTATCAGTCAAACTTAGGAAAACCTATCTTTCCATTGACAATAACACCTGGACAGCAGGATCTACCTCGGAATAGAACCTTTTATATGAGAGTTCAGTTAGTGTACAAAAAATATAGACCCCAGAAGAAGGTGGGAAATCAAATTCACATCATCAAGTCATAGCATTAGGTCGTTTATAGAATAGTTTTGGGGTTTTCTACAGGGTTTTGGCTTTATGTTTTCACAGCAGAACATGTTTTTCTTTTCTCTTGTTAGCAAAACACTTGATTTTCCAGCGACTATGCAGAAAGACATTCACCATGATAGAAAAAAAAAAATCAAAACAAACCCTTCCAAAAGCAGCAGAGAAAAAGCTATGTGTGTAAGAGAGCCAGTCCCAGCAGCTCTGCGATGCAGACAACATTCCCTGAGAATGCACGGCCATGAAATCTTCCCTGGCCATGTCCTCCAACCTCCACAAACACGTCTGTTTTGTAATAGAGCAGCCTGCCACTTGAAGGTTAGTTAATAGTATCCAAAGGCCTCCCTGTATTGTTCATATTACATATGCAAGTTTCATCCTTTGGCAGAATCTAACCTTTATTTTTTGTACTCTTGGAAATAAAGCTTGTGTCAAGGGGGCAATGCCTCCAGTGTCATCTTCCTTCTCTCTGCCTATCACATGCAGAGCCCAGGGCTGCACTGGAAAGAGTCAACGGTTTGCCCTTACAACGAGAAGCACCCTAACAGCTATAAGGCTAGCCCCAAGGACATGCATGTGCTGTTACGAGTGCAAGTTTGGATACATCTGCCTGGGCTCTAGGTCACTGAAGCTACAAGGCTACCATTCAGCCTGTTTGTTTAAATAATCCACAGACATTAAACAGCATCCTTAATGGTACATGCAAAGTAGGTATCAAGTAATGCAGAACTTAGAGAATGCCACACAAGCACCAAAAGGCATTGAAGAAACAGAGAACATAATTTGCACTGCTGATATCAAGCCATATTTTTAGCTGCAAACTTGTTAAACCCACATTCACATGCCTCCATCAGAATATTTCATTCTCTTTGATTAACAAATCTTTCTTAAATGAGGTTCAGTCCTACACAAATGTAAAATGGATGTGTGTTTTTTTAAAGCACTGAAACTGATTTGCATTTCAGCACATCAATATATCTACAGGACAACTTTAATAAAAAGGCTCAGCTCTTCCAGATTATTTGGTCTCTGTGTTGGTTTTGCTGGTGCATATAAAGTTATCTTAAAAAATGAAAGGAGATCAGGGAACCACAAGTAATCCAAGAAGCACAACATTTATGCTTGTTTATATCAGTATTTTCAGCTAGTACATATCCATGATTTATTTGCAAACAAATTAATTAATGTTTCAGCAGCTGTTTGCAGCCAGTCTGTGATGTAGTTTAAACAGAGATGACACTTTTTTTTATTCCACAGGGGCAATTTCAAGTACTCATAGATTATATTCTTACTATCAGTCCAAATGATAAAAGAGTAGTGAATCCTGAAACAGCATAGCTGACTTTATGAGATCAGTGTGCTTCCACATATCCAGTTATTCCCTAATGCCATCTTTCCTGTGTTATCTTTTAATTAAGGCTGCATAATGCCTGTTTATAAACAAATCTCTAAGTAAGATCAAAACCTGACACATTTTAAATATTTTTCATTCTCTAGCTTGTGGTTTCCTGGGGGTGTTATTCTAAAATGTACATCTCTGTATGAAATCACTTTTTTATCATATTGTGTATAATGAAAAGAAATGTTTGAATATTGTTCTGTAACCTGACAATGAACAAATAAATGAAAGAACAAATGCTGGATAGCGTAAAAGATAAGCATAGTATACAGTAGGTAGATCACTGCAGAAAGCATTACTATACTTCATGATTTTATTGCTCTTGTTAAAAACAAAATTACACAACAACAAAACCCCAACAACAAAAATCAAACCCAAACAAAAAACCACCACCAAACATCCACCAAACACCAAAACCCAAACCCCTCTACAAGACAAAATCCCCAAAGCCTCACTAGGCTAAATTTCCTCCTTCTTCTTTGAACAGACTACACAGATTTTGTTGACTAATTGAGATCAATCCCAGTTGTAAATCGCCTTGCTATCCTACAGCTTTAATTAATCTACCAGAGGGAGCTGTTTATCAATTAACACTTGTTACAAATTATTAGTAATTATATGGACTTTGCTTATATACTTCAGCCAGTAAAGACTAAGCCACACCTCCATGCATCAGAAATTAATTCAATTTTAATGCATTATTTTTTTTCTTACACAAACCTCAATCAGTGCCAAAATATATGGGAACTGGCTTGGTGTAGGAAGGCCTAAAGTAATCCAGGGCATTACATCTAACTAAATACAACAAATTTCAGTATATTTTGTGCATAAATTTAGGCAATTACACTGTGTGAATTAAGTTACTTGAACTCTTTAAACAATGGTAGCATTCTTTAATGAATTGCATGCATTTCCTTTTTGAGTAACAAACATCTTAAATAAGGAACATTAGGTAAAAGTTGATAATGTATTCAAACATTAAAGCTACCTATTGCTCTGTGCACTACATTCTGTGATAATTTTAATTGGCTTAATTGAGATGCACAAGTCTGATTAAAGTTTAATTCTTTTATATTAAAAAAGAGAGAGTCAAGTAGTTAGACATTTCTTCAATTATGTTAGATCTTTCTAGACTTCAAAGGAATGTTACAGTAGACAGCCAGATACTGGATGAACTGATTAAAGAATAAAGACTGCTCATTATAATCTAAGAGTACAAAATTGGTTTGTGTAGCCTTTGAAAGTTGAAATTAAGAGCTGTTGAGCTAAAACTCAAGCTACAGTAATTAACCCAATTTATAGCCATCTTCACTTACCTGGCTGACTAAGATTAGTCATTTGAAATGATCCACTGGATTCACTGGCTTATTTATAATTCATTCTATGACCAATGAGATGCAATTTCACCCTACTGAAACCTTCATTGATGAGACAAAGACTTAGTGCTTCTACTCAATTTGGTTTTAAATACTTGGGAGAGAACATTCCTACTATCTAAGTAGTAAGAAGATTACAAAATCTTTAGGAATAGCATAAGTGTGGCATTATAAAGAGAAGTGCCTTAAAATAAATTTTATATCAGTGCCACAGTTTCTCTTTGCTAATACATTTTACTGTCAAGTAGAATGGGGCAGTCTGTTCCTGTAGGATGTGTGTGGATAAAGCAAAACTACTGGGCATGAAAGGGATAATTGAACTTCTAGTGTAATACTAGAGAAGGGGGCAAGGAAGTTTCGTTCTTTAAAACTAGCCTGTGTTGGCAAGAGTTTTAAGCTTTGTCTTTATGGGTGATAAACACTGAGTCAATTTATTTTAAAAGATCTATGTCTTTTGACCAAAATATCAATTTGAAAAGCAAAGGCACTGCACCAGATTCTTCAAGGTGATATTACTTGGAGCAAAGATAATTTCCATACTCCCAGAAGATAAGACCAGCTGTTTCCAGCACCTTACTGGTACTTGGTTGCATCAGAGGTTTAACTGTAGAGCAAAGCTCCCTTGTAATTACCCATTCACCAGAGGCAAGAAGCATTATGTTTTGCCCCCTTTTCCATATTAAAACAGAAGCTACTGTTCAAAGTGGTCTCTTTATGTAATGTTGCAAAGCCTCTTGGTCTGGACTATCAGACTTACAGTCAATTAAGAAAAATTGAATGCAAGTTATTACAACATTGAACCTGCAACCACCTATCATGCCATTACAAATACTTAATTGAACTTGTACAGGAAGGCAAGTGCCAGTTAATATAACTCTTAAAAAGAAGCCTGTCTTCATTTCTGGAGGAAAATCATTCAGTACTGAGACAGACTGACAGCCCTGAATCTCAACTATCGCAACAAAAATGCTACTGGACATAATTACTTTAAAAAGATGATCTCTAAACCAGAGCTAGAAGGAATATTTTTGACAAACTACTTCAGGTAAATTTTCTCTAACGTCTGGGGGGAAAAAAAAAAAATCACATGGAAAATAACTAGAATCTCATCTGGGCTGCATCTATCTGTGGCAGCTCTGAACTAGGAAAACAGCACATTCAGGAACTAGCTGTTCTTGCAGGGACACTGTCCACTGCACCACTACACACTGCTGGAATCTTTGCCTGGACAGCCTGACAACTACCCATTCAAGTTCCCAATAGGGAGTATCACCTAACATACCATTCCATACTTCAGTGTTATGGTAGAATCCATTTTTTTCCAGCATCAGAGAAAACAGGCTCGTTTTCTCCATATTTGGAGCTTTTCTCACAAGTTCGGATAACCTGAGATTTCCTGCCCCCTTCAATAACACTTCTATTTTCCACCCCTCACTAGGGAGACTACCTTCAAGCTCCCCATATTGACTGATGCTTTACAGATACAACAGTAGCAGCCAGGTGGTAACCTGGAACACAAAGGCTTCTCTTAGACAGTTAGGTTTTAACCCTGCGCTGTGTGGATCTGCAAATTGAAGCCAGGGAAGCTCTGAAAACTTTTTTTCCCATAACACACTCTCTACATATACAAGGAAGAGATTCTATGTGTTTTAAAAGGTTTTTCTACATTAAGAGTATCACTAAACTACATGACAACGGCAGGGTTTATACTTTTGCTTAATACTCTTAGTTCTTTGGATGGACCACAAGTTACTGAAGCACAGAGTAAGCCACATTCTTGCCCTGTCGGTGCCCTCTGCTAGCCCAATCTTACCATCCCTTTATGTATGGACCAAAACTAAGCCTTCATCCTGACACCCCGCTTCAGATCTTATTAATTGAACAGCCCAAGGGAACAGTGCTCATGAGAGACCTGTGTGTCCAGGAGAGAGTGAAGGAAGTAATTGTTTAATCCAGAGAAGACCATCATCTTTCTGCAATGATGCTGCAACATGTCATCCAAGAAACTTTTCACATCTTTTAGACAGAAAGGAGCATATAAAAATAGAAATAATATTTGCAAGTTGCAATTAAGTAAAATGTTTTTATATTCCTACCTAACTCCTCACTGTCAGTGCATCCTCTCAAAGAGATACCATCTTTCATCCTTGAGGCAGCTACATTTTACTGATGTTCAATACAAGATTTTCTGAAAGAACTGGATATCTTACTTTCTTGCCTCCTTGGAACATAAGATACTATTTTAAAAACTCATCATCTGCTACCCTGATTTGTAGCTGCCTGATCTGCCAAATTACATGCTGAAAGAATGAAAGGGGCAAAAAACTTAAAGTACCTTCCCACCTCTCCTGTGTGTTCTGCAGATAATGGGAAGTGCTTGCAGCCACAGGAGCACCCACCTGGATATATGGTAAAGAACAAGTAACCTAGGTTACAAGTTCTGTACTCATCCACCTGCGGCAGACAGCTCTAGCAGATTTCACATCTAATTGTGGTTTCCTTATCAGCTCAAAAATGTTCCTGAACTACACAGTACCTTTGAATTTTCATCATTGGTTGAATCTGACAAAAGTCTTGGTACCATATCTCTCTTTCACTTATCCTGAGCAGATCTTGTTAGTGCAGATTAGAACTTGTTAAAGATTAATTCTTAAAGCATCCTCAAGCTTTCTTTTCCAACAAAGGAAACATCAATTATAGGCTCACACATAAACTTTGCCCCTATCTTGAATACTTGCTGCCCTTTATAAATCTTAGATTTCTTCCCCTTGTGTGTGTTCAAAGGAGAGATTTTATTGCCTCCAGGGGTTGTTAAACTGATTGCAATACCACGTATTTAGAGCAGTTCAGTGGGAATTAAGCTGGTTCAATGCTGTCAGACCTAGAATATAGCTGTCAAATAGCATTACAAGTAAAACACCCTTGATAAGAAATAATGACCAAATGTCAATCTGTTTTTTACCAGCAGCACTACAGACTTAGCCTGCCAATGAGAAATGCAATATTTTACACATTATAGTAGCTATGCTTTTGTAAAAGGTGTTTCAGTCTTTCAATGTATCTTATTTTTCAGTGTAGCTTATTTTTCAATTATACAATTCGATCACAAAAATGTGTCTCAGACCTACCTTGGATTCAAAGCAGCAATGCTTAAAATCTTGCTTTAACCTCCTAGCTCTCTTTTGTAATATTAAAAAAAAATAATAAATCAAAACCTGACACATGCATTAAAAATTCATTAATCATATTTCCTAAATGTTAGCCATGGAGAAATAAAAATCATTGGCCTGGAGTTGCTTGATGCTGCTACAGTCTAAGTTTCAAGTTTCAGATACCTGTAACTTCAAAGCACAATGCAACCCATTAGGTACTGTTATTTTTCTAATTTATGGACTTTTTTTTTAAATAAGATTGTGTACAAAATTACTACATTCCTTCAGATTAATTTTGTAGATCCAAGTATTTGTCACTTACATGAAGAATTAACATTCAGTATATACTGACATGATGATCTCGAAGGTCTCTTCCAACCTGGTTTATTCTATTTTAATACTTAAATACTTCCTTTTCCTAATCCAAAACTCAGATACTTTTAAGACTTAACACATTTACAGAAGTATCTACATGATAAAAACTCATATGAAGTTGTTCAAATAAATAAGCAATGAAACTTCAAAACCTAAAATCAAAACATTATCTAGACAGGTGTTTAAGGCCAGACTGGATGAGGCCTTGGGCAACCAAGTCTGGTCGAGAGGTGTCCCTGCCCATAGCAGATGGTATCTGAGATCCGTTCCAAGCTAAGCCATTCTGTGATTCTATGATTCGTTTATCCAGAAATGATGGGGTTCCAAGTAACATGGCTGAAAAATTATTTTAGGTAAAGCAGGAGATATTTTGAAATATCTCAAATAATTCAGCTATCCCAGCTTCAGCTGGAGTAAGAATTTGTTAGGGATTCCATCTGGGAGATGGGTAAGGTAAATGTTATACAAAGGAAGGACAACTAATATCTATCATAATATCCCCCAAAAAGGCATTTAAAAACTAAGTACACTATACAGTTCCCCAGGAGCCACTGATGCATGAAGAAGTAACAGAGGGAAAACCAAACACAACCCAAACTCTAAACTAAAGTAAGTCTAAAAATGTGGAAGCCAAACTGGCAGAGAGGGTACCTGTTGACAGCAGTGAAAGTCCCATTACCCATGAAAAAAAATTAATGCAATATGTCTAAAATACTACAAGTACTTTGACAAAATAAAATTAAAAAGGAATCTTGTCTTCCAGTGTAAACCTGCAAAGTATTTTCCATCTCTAAAATAAGCAAAGTACAGACAGCATCTATTTACTACTTTCAAACTCAAACCTGATTTTTCCATTTAGTATTTTTTTCCCCACATTTTATTAACTCACTAGGAAGACATAAATCAAATTAATAGCTATCTCTGGGTTACCTGAAAGAACCTTGAATAGGGCTGAAAGTGTGGGTTTCAAGTATGCATAGAGAGGGCAAAGAGGACAAGAATGAGTGACTATCCCCAATCTGACAGCTTTGATCAGGCTGTACAAAATCTGAACATTTCAGAGCTGGTGAGCCACTACAAGTCCACACTTATCAATGCAATTCCCTGTCTTCAGTGTATCTACATGATATGAAAGGTAGCTCTGAAAATGGGTCAGAACATCTGAACAGAGATTTTGAGGTTTAGAATTATTGTTTGTTCTTTTTGTTGGGGTTGCTTTGTTGTTGTTGGGGT
Source organism: Picus viridis (assembly GCA_033816785.1). Taxonomy (NCBI): domain Eukaryota; kingdom Metazoa; phylum Chordata; class Aves; order Piciformes; family Picidae; genus Picus; species Picus viridis. The sequence goes on along the minus strand of CM066588.1, from coordinate 20,798,594 downwards.
TTGTTTTGCAGATATGTTTCAGAACAGAAAGTCACAGTAAAGCATGACTGTTGCTAGCTTCAGGCCCTGATCTTCCTTATCAGTCCAGGGCTTTGAGCACCAACTGCCCCCTAAACTCCTTGTACACTCACTGCACGGTAACAGGCAATACTAGTAGCAGACAGCAGTACTAGCTGCATAGAACAATTTTATAATTGCTCTAAAAGATAAAATATATGTTCCAATGTATTTAATGAAGTAAATTCTACTTTTTGCACTAATGATCAACATTCATTATTAATGGCTAAAGTATCGCATGGGGTATTCCCTTTTGGATGAATTCATAAGAACTAACACTTGGCATTTTTGCTTTAACGCTTTTCCTATTCCTCCTGTGAACTGTTTACAGCTCACACACTGATGCTTGAGGAACAAATGATTTCAAGCTCAATGCCATCATTTCATAGCTACACTTAAGGAATCACAGGGGAGTACAGTGTCACCACTGAGCAATACGAATAATTTCACGTTGCGAGACAAGTGAGGCAAAGACGGGGCATTTATCCAAAAATCAATCCAGAGCCACATGCAAGTCTCCCTTTCATTTTTTCTTCCTTAATTGAAGTGAGAGATATCTGTGTGTGATTCAATTCTATTTCCATTTATACAATTCAGCATGCACTCTGCAATTAGAGATTTTGATAGAAACAAGCAGAATTTTCTTCCTATTGACGTTGAAAAGCTGTGCTTCTGTTGGTTTTGCAAATGACTCTCTGTTTTTGTATTGCAGCTACTTCACAGTCAGTTAAATCCTAGTGCAGGCAAGGTTCTTTTAAACTTAATTGCATTTCAGTAATTTTTTTTCCTTAATTGACAATTTTTCTATTCATTTTGAATCATTCAAGAAAGCAGCAACCAATGCATCAAAATTACATACTCGTTATTCAGCTTGATTATTACAAACACTCCAATGCAATCCGAACTTTACTTACAAACATAGAACTTTGCTGCCCTCTACCTGTCAATTTCTAGACTGCCGGAAAAGACAGAAAAAACAGAGCTATGCCTGAAGTCCCACACTTTTCACAGAATACTAAAAAGAGCTCGTAATTCAGCTACAATCACACGATCTGTCTTGATCATGCAGAAAATAAAAGTCTGCTCATTGAGTTTAAATGAGGGGGATGCTATTAAACTACTTGGGAAAAGGGGAAAAAAAAAAAAAAAAAAAAGAGGCAGCCAAGCAGCTCTTCTGCTAATGATTAAAAATGAATTCTACAACCACCGTGGGAAGAATGATTGCTAATGGTCTTTAATTATATTCAACTGGAAGCCACTGCCTGAAATCACTTGCTCGATCATCCATGACTGGGACTACCAGCATGACTTCCCTTAGGCCGAGGCTACTCCACTTCTTTTTTAAGTATCGTGTTCAGTGCATGCAGGACAAAATCTCTGTTTCTGCCTCTGCTTTCTCTCAGTCCCTTTCCTTTTACAGTCTGTATTTATCAAATATTCTGGGGTTTGGTTTATTCTATTACAAAAGGCAAGACATGCAAATGAAAGCAAAAGGAATCAATCTGAGAACCCACTTAAGCAGATTTTCTCTCTGCTGCATTAAAAAAGTGCTCAGCAACTATGACTGAAATCCCTGAAAGAAACAAACTAACCAAAATAGCTCTTCCTTACTTTCTTTCTTCCATAAGAAATTCAAGTTGCATTTCTGCTAAACACTTCTGACCAGAGAATTAGAGAATCATAGAATGGTCTGGGTTGGAAGGGACCTCCAAAGGTCATCTACTCCAACCCCCTCCACAGTCAGCAGGGGCATCCTCAACTAGACCAGGATGCCCAGAGCCCCGTCAAGCCTCACCTTGAATACCTCCAGGGATGGGGCCCCAACCACCTCCCTGGGCGACCTCTTCCAGTGTTCCACCACCCTCATAGTAAAGAATCTCTTCCTAACATCCAATCTGAATCTGCTCTTCTCCACTTTGAAGTCATTGTCCCTTACCCTATCACTGCAGGCCTTTGTAAACGCTCTCTCCGTCCTTGTTGTAGGCTCCTTTCTGGTACTGGAAGGCCTGGATTAGGTCTCCCCAGAGCCTACTCTTCTCCAGGGTGAATCAGCAATCATTACAACACTCAAGTCAAACACTTAATTTTAATGCCAACAGGTTTAGTCCTTTTTAAACCTGTAGTTTGATAATTGTATTTTCTTAATGCCCACTTAGTTAAAACACCAGAAGAAAAAAAACCAAACCTCTCTGAATCTGTGGTAGTCTATCCATCTTCCCTGTAATTCTTCCAATAACTCTTCTCATGTCCACAGGTAGTTCTATAAAATAGGGAGACTAAGACAATGTCCCCACTATCATAATGGTTAAAAATAAACAGGATAACCCAACTTTTTTCTTACACACAATTGAAAGCTAAGGTATATCTTCCACCCCCTTCTACCTCACCTTTTGGTAAATGAAGCCTTCAGCTAGAAGTAGACATACATGGAACACAATGAAGGTCCACTGCATTTTAAAGAAGTCCTAAAGTAAGACAGATTGCTCAGGCTGTTTGTACCACACACTATCACACACCAGATCAAACATCCAGAGTACGACGCAAACTTTGAAAGACAAATAAGTGTTTGCATCTAGGGAATAAAAACACACAAGCCAAATCCACTTTGTTAATTCTACTCTTTGAAAGCCAGTATGAAGTAAAAGAAAGTGAGTATACCTTTTTAGGCATACCCATGATTCACTTCTCTTCTGAGAAAAGCTCTTCTTCACACAGGAGAAGACCCCATTGAAGATCTCCCAAATGTGGTTTTTTTCCAGTAACATTAACAATGCTTCAGATCTGACTGTTACTAAAATCAGGGAATCAGCCTGGAGAGAAAAAGTTGTCTTTCATTAGAGTTAATGGCAAAACATCTGAGAAGCTTGGGAAGAAGAGTGACAGCTCCTGCTCTGGACAGCTTATAAAGATGTAAGAGCATACGCTAACCAGAGAGTGAGAGGGAGCAAGAAGGCTTTTTCTTGGTCATGGTCTAGGTTTACTCCCTGCCAAAGCTAACAATAAATCAACATTGATCATCTCAGGATTACACCAGGCTCTGCTGCCTACCTCCACATAGGATAAAAAGCTCCAAGAAGTTCACTTGGGATCTCATTTTATTAACCATACTGTTGCACAGAAACTACACCAGTGGGCTCCATTACAAAGCCTTGAGATAGATGACCACACTCAGTGATTCAGACTTCCTTGGGTTTGTTGGTTGGGGTTTTTTTTTAAATCTTGAGTTTCTTTTAAAGAGCAAGAACACAAGTCCCTTTTTAATGACTTCCCCAGAAAATAATAATTTTATTTTTTTTAAGTCATCAAAGCCTTCAGGACAAAAACCTGGTGGGTTTCACATGCCACAAAATAACAAATTTTGGATGGAAATCATGGAGAGGCACATCAGAAATACAACTACAATACTAAATGAGCACTTCTTCAGCTTGGGGAAAAGAAAGTACATGAAAACATCTTCAACAAATGAACATAGGTAGAGAGTAGGCATTTTGTTTAAACCAAAGTCCTGGAGTGGTATGTTCTTCCAAAGATTAATACCTGTCTCTGTTCATAATTATGCTTCCATCAACACTCATCATTGATTCAAAGGCTGGAAAAATAGCAAATGAACAACTGGGAGGAGGAGAAGAAGAAGAAATCAATACTGCATAAAATAACCTTGCCACTTCATTGAGAAATCTGAGAGCATGAGTGGTAAAACAAATCTGATAGAGGAGGAAGAAATCAGAGAGGCAGAAATTAAAATAAGTCAATCTTGATTTACAATACTGAACATGAAGCTATGAATTAACATTTAGGTAAAACAGCTAATATGTAGAAAGAATGCCATAACAGGATTACCATTATAGCACTCTTCACAAGCTTGAGAAGCAAAAGATTCCAAATAAAGCAAAAGAGGAAGTGAAAAGATAATATACTATGAGGTAGTGGAGTCACCATCACTGGAAGTGTTTAAGAAGAGACTGGATGAGGCAGTTAGTGTCATGGTTTAGTTGATAAGATAGTGTTGGGTGATAGGTTGGACTTGATGAGCTGGAAGATCTTTACCAACCTGGTTAATTCTATTCTATTCAATTCCATTCCATCAAAGATGTACATTAAGAAAATATTTATGATATAGATGAGAAATAGTAAAGGCTAGAGGATATAGAAAAAATATCAGACAAAATTCAGATTCTGACTGCAGCAGCTTCTGGAAAGTAGGAAGGTGTTGGTTTCTGCTTGAAGGCCTCTCTGCAATACTAAACCTTTCACAAAAATTCCAGCTGCATTTAAAACTTCTTGCATTAACTGGTATGTCCACCATCTTGAACACCTCATTTTGAAATGCTTGTTGACTTTTAAAAAAATCTATCTGAACCACAAAGGAAAATCTTGATAATAAGTTTGATGAAGTCTTTGTAAGCATTTTGGGTAAGGAACACAAAATGAAAATCTGATTATTTGAAAATATCTGTGAAATGGAAACAACCTACTTCTCTTTGCTGAAGGTCCTTCTGCATTTTAGCCATATGTAACCTGCCAAAAAAACAGATTGCCATAAATCTCCAGCTAAAAGGAACCTCTTGAAAGCAGCAAGAAAAGAAAAAAAAATATACACAGAAGTTCTTTCAGCCAACCAAAACTATGTTAATGACAACGTATTTAAATAAGTATTGTAAATCTAGCAATGTCCATTTCCTCAACCAGCACAGTGCTCTGCATGCTCTGAACACTGTTCTATGTACATATTCTTACATTCACCAGGACTTTGTGCTTAGTGAACTTTGCTGCAACTCACCAAGATGAAAGACAATAGTTTTTTTACATTTGCTTTCAGAGTTTGAAGTAGCCCTCATTTTATCATCTGATAAAATCATTTTTGAAAAAGAAAACTTAAATTCATATAGCCTACTGCAGTTCAGTAATCTTTACCTCTTTCAGTACAAATACACATTTATTAGGGGTGAATTTATACACTTCCATAATCAATCTGTGAAACTGAATTCTTTGTTTAAAATAAAATATAGAGTCTCTATGGACAGAGACACTTCAGCTATAAATAGGATTTTTCTCTCTGCCTTCCTGAATTCCCATATGAGGAAGGAAAAGCTAAAGGTCATATATGTAGACTTATCTTTACAAAGAAGACTGAAATACAAGTCAAATGCAGCCTCAAATTTCCACTGGTTCATCCTCTCCAAGTAAGCCATTCTTTCTTGGTTTTTTACCTGACGGACTAGTGACCTGGTACATTTCTGGAGTTGGAGAGATCAACAGTTCTTAAAACTACACACAAGAAACTAATCTGAAACTGCAGATAAAAAGTAAAAGAGTTTTGCTCCATCAGGGCTTCATCTTTTCGTTATGGATTAGCTTTCACAAAGCATGTACGGAACTATACTTTTGTAATCATGAAAACTACTATCAGTTTTCTAACCATAGTACTGATGAAGTGTCCAACTCTCAATCTTACTAAAACAAGCTGGATGCTGTTCTGGCTGTGTTGCTGCCAATGGAAACTTTGCCACTGGCTTCAATGCACAAGGGGCTTCACACAGAGCACACTACTTCTATCAAACATGTGAATGTTGTTTTCCATATAGTAAATATATTTTTCTGGCAAATAGCAAATTAAGTTGTTCAATATCCTTCCTTTAAAGCAGCTGCACAAAATTGTGTCAGCATTAAAAACTGCTTCAATAACCCAAGTATAATCAGGCTCGCAGCATACATGTAACAACTTGTATTTAAAAATAGCTCCTTATATTGCATTAATCTCCAAGTTTAAAACAGATGAGGGAGGTTGATAAGAAAATGAGTACTACCTTTCAAGCAGATCCTTTCTAGATAGTTTGTAGTTAAAATACATGTCAATGCTGCTTTACAGACATGAAAGCTGCAAAAATAATATATCTGAAGTGAATATAGGTAGAGATTACAAGGAGATTACAAAGGCTGTAGGGGGATCAACTTCTGCCTGTTCTCCAAAATGCCTGCTAGGCTTTTGGGTAGTGTGAAAACACTGCCTATAACGTAACACTTTTAGGAAGCATGTGTAGCACAAAGGTCAGTTGATCAATCACATTTTTCAAACTATGTCTCCTCTGTTACATCCTGAATGTTGCCACTTCACAAGGGTATTTCAAAAACAGCTGTTATAAAAAAAAAAACAACAACAGGAAATCCTTGGAATTAGAAAGCCTATACAGCTGTCCCCCTTACCTCTTATCCACGTGACACAGAAATGCAGATTGTGACTGCATTGTGCAGATCTGAGCAGTGAATGCAGCCTTACAAAGTGCTTAGATTGAGTCTATTTCTTCTCACTTAAAGTTACATTATGCTAGACTTAAGGCATGCTTTATTTACATGCATTCAATCTCTAGTGGGAGTTTATATACTGCGCACAGGATAATTTTCTAAGTGAACAACAGTCCAGCTTCAAGAAGAGTTTCATGCAGAACACAAATAGAAAGCATTAGAAGACTACCTCCCAGGGACACTGAGTTCCCTGGGCTTACGTTGGGGATGAGGATTGGTCGATCTGTTCACCCTCAGGGGCTGTCTGGAATTATAGATCAGGGACCTTATTGTCATACCCCAGCTGCTGCACAAAGCCACTAGAAGAAAGGAGATTTACGAGTATTTCAGCAGCACTGAACAAGGGATGCAGAAGCTATACAACTGGGAGTACAGTGGCTCTAAATCTGTAGGCATTATGCAAAAAGAAAATGCAGAGTTTGGCGTCAAGGGAGCTCTCCCAGAGCAATAGGACATCTTTGTAAACTCTCTAAAGAATAAATTTAACAGTTATTAAAAGAACAACACCCTGTTATTGCAGTCACTGAACTTTACATCACAAGGAAAGATGCAAGGGATTTTCAGAAAGACATCTGTCATTTAACAGTGACAGTGACCTCAGCACTGACAAGCAGTTCAAATCCCCAGTGATGGAAACAAATTAACCCCTTGGTACACAGTGAGTTGAAAACTCCAGTATTAGGATTGCTGTGCACTGTAATGGTACAGCCTACAGAAGGTTTTACCTTCAGACATGCAGTAGATGGAATGAGGTATATTTTTTAAATGATAATTGCAGTACATAAACCATATTTATGACATTATTTAACCGTGCTGACAGTCTTCAAAAGGTTCAAAGGAATTTCAACAGCAGAAATAAACTCTTCACTGAAAACCACTTATAATGTAGCATTTGAGGACTGGGCAAGTGAGTGGGAAGGCAGGCTTACCTTCTTTATATATAATTCACACAAAAATAATGTTTTACCAAGAAAGGGAGTTCCTGTCTAGTCCTTTCGGTAGGAACTGCTACCACATTGTCCTGCAACCTGACCCTAGCTCCTACACATAGTCCTAAGGAAAACTAGAGAGAAATAAAGAATCTGACCACGTGTTCCAGACACTCAGATGTCTGCAGGGCAAGATGACAAATGGACCATAGAGATTACTTTATCCCAATTACTCTAGTAGCCCCATGACACTTAGAAAAGAACCAGGCAAGGAGCTCTAAGAAGTAATATAGTTAGACCTTCAGCCCTGCTTGACCCCACCTCACATTCTGAACTAGCACAACACACAGGTATCCCTTTCTCTGGGAAGGACTTCATACTCCTTACTAGACAAACCTTCACAGCTGAGGAAGGCAACTGAGTACGTCCAATGCTGAACTCTAGTCATTCCTACCAATAATTAAATAGGAAAATTTGTTTGCTCTGCAGACAACTGCTCTTCCAGAATGCTGACTTTTGAAAAAAAAAAAAAAAAAAACAAAGAAAAAGACACAAAAGAGACACATGGTGGGAAACCTATGTTTGAGTTTGGCAGAGAACCCAGCTCTCATAACCTAATTGTTTCACCGGTCTTTTGAAGGAGGAGATGCCCATGTAGCATCACAGATTGCTTAGTAGTCAACAGTATTGTTCTTCACTCACCCAGCTCCTTTGAAGCTGTTTACGCTGACATTTAGCAAGCATGTTCTCACTAATAGAAACAAAGTTAGCAAGTATAGATACATAGTCCATACAGCTGTTCTTTTCTTTAAAAGCTTAGAAATATTTACTTAAATACACAGTAGGCTGTGCTTATTCACAACATATTGATTCTATGATTTGTATTTCTCCTGCCACCATACTCCCTATTCTTCACTTTTTTAGGCACCCCACACAAGCTCCAAAATTCTTGATTTACTTTCACCAGTATACCAAGAACCCTAGAAACACAGAAACAGTTTGGAATGTGTGTGTTCTAGAGTACACAAGGAAGAAGTAAAGAGGAGTAAAGACAGCAAGCCTCCATAAAAAGAAGCAGCACAACTGGCATAAAGACTCAAATATCAGGCAGAACTTTGTTTTAAATCAGAATCACAGGATAGTAGGGGGTCTTGGGGTCAAGAGGACTTCTTTAATGTTTTTGCCACAGCTGATTTTGATGCTTCAGTTCACCCTCTAGGTATTTATTCCTTTTCCTGCAGGCATCAGCTTTGAAGTACTGAATGCTAGGATGAGGAAAGCTTAGATTTGTAGAATAAGATCAGAAACTCTTTTGTTTCAGATACTGGACTTCAGTTTATACACATTTTCATTTATACAGAAAGCCTTATTCCTAGTCATGTTTACAACTACTCAAACGTGATAAAAGACAGCTGAACTAAGCAGCAGCACTTAGTACCTCTGACAATTTTAGAAACTGACATAGAAAATTAAACAGATTACATCCTATGCATTCTTATACTTAGAAGAAACTTTCACTGGTATCAAATCTGATGTAGGATTTCAGTCCTCTCACAGTTTGATGGCTTGCTGCCCTCAAATCAAGGCTGCTGCAGGCTTTAGACTCAAGAGCATGCAGGACTTACCAAGCCTTTCCTTGCTTGAGGTTGAGAGGAAACTTCTAGGAGAGACCCAACTCTCTGAGGGGGATTAAACATACAATAAAGCTTTTTGTTACAATCCTAAAAGGTAAGGACGTAATTTAACCAACTGAAGAAAAGCTCTGGAGTCTCTATTTTAGTGCAGAGCCGCAGGTGTAACCGTGCCGACCGGAGCCGTCGGACCCGCTGCCACCACGTGGCTGCCCAGAAATTGCTGCTCCCCCATCACCCTCCGCGGGGCCAGAGGCGGTGCCTCCAGAGCCGTGAGGCGTGCGGTGCGCACATTGGCCTTTCGGTGGCGCTGTTGCAGCGCTGTTAAAAGAAGGACCGCGAGTTCCCACCTCCACAGAAACGTGGCTCTTGCACACCTTGTTTGAGACAATAAAAACAATTGCGATCTCACAACAGTCAGGACGTGGACGGTACGTAGCTGGTCTTTGGTGAACCTGAATGAAACTGAAAAGGTCTCTTATGAGGGATGTGCAAATAAATACAGCTGTACATTTCAGGTGGCGCCTTCATGCAGAACTGTCTGAAAAAATGGTGCAGTCTCTGAGATTCTGAAACAAACAAATGCAATTTTTCCACGCAGTTTTGGACTGACATGAGCAGCAAAGGGAGTGCACAGCTTATCAGGAATCTGTGCCATTTAGGGCACCCAGAACTCCCTGAAATCGGTTCCATTCTTTTTTACCTAATGTAGGAAAAAATACTTAATTAGATGGAACAAAGGATGGCTACAAAAAGGACCCAGGGACTCACCTAAAAGTTTCTTCTAAGCCTACAGAAAATGGTATTTTTGTCAATTATACGGAGCAGTTGCCTCCCCCACCAAATCTGTCATCTAAGCTTACGCTATCAATTAACATTCTTGATAAGTGAGAACTGCCAGTATACAGAAGTTAATTATGTATTTTAATTACCACTGAAGTCAAGAATGCTTAGAGGTCAAAGATCCTGAGGTCACAGTGGGTAAAAAGACTACATCAACAGAAATAGGTAGAAGGCCCTGTCTTAGCTGCTCAGCAGCCATTTAATTCTCTCCAACTAGTAAAGAGACCACAAAGACAAAAAAACCCACTGATTGCAGAAATTCGAGCAGCATCTCATTTCTCTGACTTACTGCAAACAAGTTCTCAAGCTAATGCTCCTGCCAATTTCTAGAACACCGATACAATTCCCATTAAGTTGTCTGAGATCAGTCTTCCTCTTGTAGGGCAAGAGATCTATGAACAGAACACACTAACAGTTGCGAGACCAAGTTGTAAGGCAGAAGATTACATCGTAGAAGTAATGCAAATATGAGTTAATCCTAGTCTTAAAAATAACAAACAAGAGAATGAGGAGAGTTCTAGGGAATAGACAAGCTGATGAAATATTTGGGGAAAGTCTGTTGTCAGCCCAGAAGTTCCTGAGAGACAGAAATCACTGCAGTGTGTTGGAGCCTGACCCATGCCTATCAATCCCTTCTCATCACTTTTCAGAGTACTCAGGGCCAAGAGGTGTCAGGCCTACAGACAGACCAAAAAGCATGGCAGCTGCACCAGAGAACCAGCCTGTGCCAGGATCAGCTGCCCCTGTATGGAGAAAGAAACACAGGCGGAAAGCAGCTTATCTGGCAAAGGATGAAGATGAATCAAGATCATCATGGGAACAGGAGGAAGAGGCAGGAGTGGCCACTTGGTCTTTTATCTCCAGCATTGGAAGATGGGCAAGGACAAATGGTGGATGAATCAAATAGGAAACCCTGGCAATGAGGGAGGTCTCTCTTTCTCTGCCCAGGCTTGTGTTTCAGCAGTGAAAAAACTGTCCTAGGTCAGGCAAATCCAAGAGAAGATGTTCTACTCCCCACCTGTATGGTCCCATGTTTCAGCCATGAGAAGCAGGCACTTCCCTGCCCCAGGGAGAGAATCTGGGAGGTACACACTATGGCATACTTTTTTTGACTTACATGACCATGGGGAGGACATGAGGAAGTGGGATGGAAAACCCAGTTCAGTCCTAGCTGCATGAGTACATAAATTACAAGGAAGTCCTTTCCAGAAGAATGCTACCCCAGTTTCCAATGGAAAGTCAATCAAAAAGAGCAGAGCTGATACTGCTTCTGATCCTCCTGAAGGGACTACCAAAGCATCTTCACAAGATGTGATTCCAGACAGGATTAGAGACACTGACTCCAACCAGAGAGAAGGGAGGGACAACTGGCTTTGTTGGACTGCATGGATCTGATGGCATGGCAAGTTGAATCCACAAAAGTTTAAAGCTTTAGTAGATAGAGGTGCACAGTGCACTCTGATGACATCAAACTATGAGGGGTAGAACCCATCTGGATTTCTGGTGTGACAGGGAGATCCCAGCAGCTGGATGTGCTGGAAGCTGAACACCAGAATGCAGGCTACAGTTCACTTTCACTTGGAGGGGTGGAAGGAGTTACTACCATAGACTGCCCCAGGGCTGGAAACACATTTGGACTGGTCACAGACTGACCCAGACTGAACTGTGTGATGGCTAGTAGACCGAGAGAGGTGCTCCTGCCCCTCTACTCTCCCCTGGTGAGGCCACATCTGGAACAGTATGTCCAGTTCTGGGTCCCTGAGTTCAAGAAGGCCAGGGATCTGCTTGGAGGAGTTTATGTAGTTTATGTCAAGTTACCACATTTAGGGGGAAATGATGGAATTACTTAGCCTTACTTCAAAACAGTGAAATCAGACACTTCCAGTTCTCCTTAGTCAAAAGATAGATTAGAAGGAACTGGAGGGGAGGAGGGAAATACAAGTCTACTTATATATAATTTCTACAACAGTGCACACCATGTAAATACACTGAAAGCATGCCGGCCCCAACCATGCCACGAAGGCTAACGTGCTTATCTGTCCTGGTAGGTGTAGTCTGACTACATCAAAATCCAGCAATAAGTAACATGAGCTGCTAAGAGGCAGCAACAAATTTTAAGTCATTTCCACCATGGTTATCAATCAAGATTTGACATGAAACTAATTTGGTAGCCAGCATTGGCAAATACTTGAACCGTGTCCTGGGCTACATCAAAAGAAGTGTGACCAGCAGGACAAGGAAGGCGATTTTCTGCCTTTGCTCTTGCAAGACTCCACCTAGAGTACTGAGTCCAGTTCTGGCACCCCTATGTATGAGGAACATTATATGGCTCAAGCAGGTCCAAAGGAGGGCCACAATGATGAACTAAAGGCTGGAGAACCTCCTCTATGGGACAGGCTGTGAGAACTGGGACTGTTCAGCCTGGAGTAAAGGCAGCTCTGGAGAGACCTTATAAGCAGCCTTCCAGTACTTGAAGGGGGTCTACAAGAAAGCCAGAAAGGGACTTTTTTTCAAGGGCTAGTAGTGATTGGATAGGAGAGAATGAATTTAAGCTTGAAGGGGGAGATTTAGACTAGGTAGTAGGAAGAAATTCTTTACAGTGAGGGTGGTGAGACACTGGAACAGGTTAGCCCAGGGAGGATGTGAATGCCTCCTGCCTCAAGGTTCAAGGCCAGGTTGGATGAGGTCTTGGGTGACCTGGTTTAGGGGAAGGTGTCCCTGCCCATGGCAGGGCAGTTGGAACTACATGACCTTTAACTTCCCTTCTGACCTAAACCATTCTGTGAATCTATGAAATACTTAACTGCAGACACTTAAAACAGTAATGTTTCTTAACAGTTTTATTGCTACAAACTGGAACATCTTATCACAAAAAGCTACAAGGCATATTATAACACATACTCTACCATACAGAGTGCAATGCAGTCTCCAAAACAGCCACACTCAACAGCACATTTTTTTGATGTTACTCATTCTGTACTGTGAGGTAAATATAAGCTTCTGCCATACAGCATCTAGTATTTACCCCACAGACCTGCCTTTCAGTTGATTAGACCAAAAATTATTATATCCAACTTTAAATAGGCACACCAAAAAATAGGATGCTTAAAAAAATATACAACACAATGTTTTACTCAGATTTAACAGTAAGTTTTCTATAAAAAGCTCAACTAAATAGTCTTAATTTAATTTTAAATGAAATCAGAAGCACAGAGGAATTATATAAACAAGTTCTCCATGGAATGGAATGCATGCATATGGTGGGGAATCTTCACCAGCTTCAGCTGAGACTAATAAAAGGTCTTAGCCACTTTCTGATCAGAAATGAAAAGCTGTTTTGCCCACCCCCACCCCTCCCAGATCTTTATTTTCTTGCACTTAGTTATCTTCAGTGTGGTCTACAGTGAAGTCAGTTTGTTCTTCAGTTTCTTCTTCCTCCTCTTCTTCCTCCCCCTCAGCTGGCTCCTCAGGTTTCTCCTCCTCTTCTGCTGGCTGCTCCTGAGTCTGATCATTAACTTCAAAAGGATTTTCACCCTGAAGCAGAAGATTGAAGATAAACACTTTGGTATTTATTTCAAATGTAAAATAATACTCATCATTTCAGTAAATGAAAATGGCAGCCACTAAGAAATGGTATGGCATTTTATACAGCTTATTAAGTTTTGGAGTTTGTTTTTGTTTTTTTAAAAAATCAAAACAGATTTGATTTTAAATTAGAAACAGGATTTTTATGCACACTGGAAATTGAGATTCCCATAAAGTGTTTTAATGGAAACAGAAATGGCATTGGGAAAGAGCTGAAGTATGTTACAAACTTAAACACTAAAATTGCATGGTTAACTTTCAACATGTTTTCATTAAGAACTACAGCTGCTTGCTTTTTCTCCCCAATTAAACCCAAATCTAAGAGCAAAAAATAAAAATATTTGTTTTGCTTTTCCTAATTATTCCTTTGAATAATTCTATCAAAAAGGTTAACTCCTCAGTAAATGAAAAAGAAATCTAGAATTACATTGACTACCCCAAAATCCATTACTGATCTAGAAAAATTACCAAGCAGATTTCTCAGTATTTTAAATACATTGGCATTCTAGTTTCACATTTTCTCTATTTCCCACAGTAATTCAGCACAAGACATAGCTCAGCTCTCACTTGTTTACTATGAATAATCAATAAACAACGAAAAATAACAATACGAAGTATTAGCAAATTTCTTCACTAAAGCTCCTTTCATGTTCAAACATCTGATACAGCAAGTCTGATGTGAATGTATGACATCAATCACTAATTACACTAGGGCTGGAATTCCAAGGCTATTATTTAAAATATGATCCTAAAAGAAAAGGTGAGTACTAGATCTGCCTGTTGAGTACCGTCCTTCTTTGGGTAAGTATTTTGATTACATTTTGCAGTTAGGATCTTCTAGGTGGCCTACAAATTACTGACAATTTAGAAAGCCACTAAAAGACTTTGCAAATTCCACTGGATGAAAACTTGGCTTGCTGTTCTAAAATAAATTTTAAAAAAAGAAATTCAGATTTATAGAGTAAGGCAAAGAGAGCAGAATTCTTTGAGACCATGGTATTCAAAATCCCAGGATTATTTTATGCATGTACTTTATAATGGCTAGCCTACGGCACTTAAGATGGCAACATCTGTTGTGCCAAATGAACTCATAACTTAATCCAAGACATATCTACAGCATCTGCAACCTATGAAAAAAGTAGTAGTACCACTTCTTTAAGATAGTGTGTTTGTCTTTGTTTTGGAAGCAGAGTCTCATATGTAAGGGTCAAGTACATAGAAAGCTGGTATGCTAACTTAGCTGAGCCCTATGAAAACAAGGCAATCTCACATCGTAGTTAAAACTCATTCCACTCTTAGATGATCCACACTGCAAAAATGAATGCCCAAACCAATTTGATTCCAACATCAAGTGGAAAGCACTGTGAAATAAAGAGACTGAGAATCTAAACCTTCATTCAGGATGGATTAGTGCACTCTCCAAAACTGTACTTATCTACTTTCCTTTTAGGATACAAGTGCTAAAGACTTCAGACTACAAAGCTACTTGTGTCATGATGCTGAAGTTCAGCCAAATATTTTCAATCACATTTGAGTACAGGATTTCCAAAGACAAAGAGAAGTCAGTTAATCAGTCAGTCCACCTGGTTGGCATTCAACACATGCCCATCATTAGACATTACTGAGAGAAGAGTTTCATGCAGCCTACTAGGGAGCATTGTTTCCCAGCAAGAGAAAACAAAAGATATCCTTGTGAATAATTTTCAGAGAAAGGCTATCAGAAAGCCTCTCATAGGTCTGTTACAAAAGGAAAGATCAAAAATTCCTCTCATGCCTAGGCCTGGCATAATGATGAATTGTAGCTACAGAATTCACTTCTAAAAGAACTATTTCCACAATCTCACAGACAACTTCTGAGTATCCCTGACTCTTGGGGACAAGCTACAGAAACTGTTACACTTCGAGACTTGTGGATAATCTAGCAGAACTAGATTCAGCACACTATTTCTGAACAGATCCATATGCAATAACAACAGCAGGGGGAAATTAAGTTGCTTTCCCACCTGTTGTTTTGTTGTTTGTTTTTTTTTTCCAGAGGGAAAAAAAGCACTTTTGAAGTTCTCAGACTAAGGATAAAGCTGCTGCCCTCAAGAGGAAGATTCTAACAACTGTGCTACATCCAGCAATGTAGCATCAGAAGCATCCAGCGCAGCATGCAGAGCCTATTTTGATGCTAGCTGATTTTGACAGCCACACTAGTCCCCTCTTCCCAGAAGGCTTTTAAAAAAAACAAACCAAAACAAAAAAGCCCAGAAAACAAGAATGCAGGCACACCACTGAACTGCTGTAGAAAGACTATGATTCCTACAGAGCATAAAAACACAAGCAGGTAAGTAGTTTACTCCCAAGAGATGCATTGTTTGGGTTCCTTGCCTCTAGAACATTTATATCGCAGAGAAAGCTTACTAGGACTGTACTGGTATTTACAACCAAAGCTTTGGGATTAAGATGTTCACAGAAACCACATTCTCTGTATCTATTTGTAACACACTTAACAAGCTTGACCCCAAAAGATACCAAAGTCTGCCTACCTCACCTGGTAAATTTTAGACTGCCTTCACTAATACATAGGATAAAACACTCCTGGGACATAGCAAAAGAAAATATCAACCTTCATGACGTTTCTTTTCATTTTGGGGGTGGGGGGAAGGAAAAGGTCACCAACATCATAAGGATCACAAATGATCACAGTGAGGTTTTGATGACTGGAATCCTCAGGTCTAGTACAATAGCTTTCTGGAAACTGAATAGAGCTATTTCTAACAATGCAGACACCAGCTCCAAAAATGCAGCAGTACAGGGAACAGAAGCAGCATTTTCTTGCAAAATACAGAGAATGGTAGTCTTAGTAGTAGAGAGGAAAATATTTGAACATATTTACAGAAAAAAAATTTACAAAATCTGTTCCTTCTGCTTTCCTTTTCACAGTGCAAGCTAGAAATATGTAGTTAAAAGTCAAGTGTTTGCAGAACAACACATTTGAATCTCTAAGTTTATTTAAGGTGGATTCATTTATTTGCTTTCTCTTTGCAGATACAGCAACCAACCCATGGAACAGTCTCTAGCTGAAGATTAAATCAAAGGGCATTAAGCACTGGGTAAGTCACAGAACAGCATTTTACTTTAAAGAACTGATCTTGATGACCTGCCTTTGTGACCTCATACAATTTTATGCAACAGCTCACAGGTCTTCCCTATTCTGAATTTCTTCCTTCCACACTAACATGCAGGATTGGCAACACTTTCCAAAACAATGCTGGGTTTCAGTTGTTTGGGTTTGTTAGAATTTTGGGGGTTTTTGGATGGAAGGTGGGGAGACATGTTTCCCCAAGCCAGTCCATCCTTCATCTCAAAACACACTATTTTTGGCCCCAATAAGTATTTCCTACTCTCCTGGAAGACTGCAAGCACCAAATGCATGCATTGCATGCTCCAATTCATCACATACTGTAGAGTAACATTAGATTCCTTCAGTGTGCAGCTGATTATACATTTGGATAAGAGGGATTTGCCTAAGCAGAAGCCAAATACATCTCATTGAGCAGGTGCTGCTGAAAGTGTGTTAAGTTCAATCCATCCCAGAAAATACAAGTGCTGGAAATGTCAGTGGTCTCTGTGAAGACAATCTTGCAAATTTTATCTTCTTCAGTTTTCCAACCGATGAATGACAAATTTCCATTCCGCCCTTTACCAGACTCCCACTAGAGGGCTGTACAGGACAACACACACACATACCAGGCTAAAGAACACGGGAAGAGATATAGCTGGAGATCACATGCAGACATTCCAGGCTGTGATACCTGGCCATTTGATGCCTTTTCTTAACAGATAAACAACAGTTGTCTTAAACTCATTCACACCCCCAACCATATATAAATTTGCACAACATGACTAATTTGACATTTAAAAATCACAATCTGAAGTACTGCATCGAGTTCTGGGCTCCCTAGAGCCAGAGAGACAGGATCTACTGAAAAGTATACAACAGAGGGCTACAAAATTAGTTATGGTACTAGAGCACCTCTCTTATCAGGAAAGACTGAGACACTTAGAAAAGGAAAGACAGAGAGAGGATCACATCAATTCTTATAAATATCTAAATGGTGAGTGTCAAGAGAATGGGGGCAGTCTTTTTCAGTGATGCCAAGGACAGAGGCAGGACATAAGGCAACAGACAAACTAGAACACAGGAAGTTCCATCTGAACATACGGAAAAATCCTCTTTTGAGGGTGGCAGAACACTGGAACAGGATGCCCAGAGAGGCTGTGGAGTCTCCTCCTCTGGAGATGCAAAACCCAGCAGCCAGAATTAATTCTGAGCAACCCACTGGTGAACTGGTTTTTAGCCAGAGTAGGGTGGAGAGGTTTGGACTAAATGACCTCTAGAAGCCTCTTCCAACTCCTACCATTCTGTGAATGTTAAAAGTATATTCAATCTGTGAACTACCTAGTAGGCAGAAATAGAAGACAGAGCACTGAGGTAAAACTTCATCATCACAGAGAAAGCAGTGTTATAACAAACATTACAGATGGCTTATTTCCATTTGCATCTTACCTTCACATACAGCTCATATCGTGCCTTGACTATAGGATTATTCAAGATACTGGTGGCAGTAAGAACACTTTCCCTTTTTATTTGTTCTCTATAGGCCTAGGAAATAAAATTTACAGTGAATAACTATCATACACCTATTACAATTATGACAATTTTAAATTCACAGTCAGTTTCTGCAAAGAAAAACATACTGCAGCATAAAATGCTCATTCTGGGCATTTAAGTTCAAACCACATAAGAAGGTCAATTAAGTTCAGCAGTGTTTATAGTTTATTGCTTGAGCTTGATCAAAAAAATGTATTCACATGTCACTTTTATAATGAACAACAGTCTGTCTATAACCAGTTAGCCATTCTCACCTACAGGTAACAAGCATGCTTTTCCATCACAACCTAATGGATTGCTGAAGATATCCCTGCTCATTGTAGAGGGGCTGGACTGAACAATCTAATTAAAGGTCCCTTACAATCCAAACCATTCTATGATTCCTTAATATTAAAAAAAAAAATCACATCTCATATGTAAATAAAACATTACTTTGGCAATCTTGCTTACTGTGACAGCTGTGACTTTTCACTCGTGCTACTCTTTCAACCTTTCTACCAATTTAAAGAGTGTGCCAGTTTAAACTTTAACAGGGACCAATACCATACTACTGCTAATTCCAAACTGCTGTCACTTCTCTTCAGATTAAAGAAAACTTCAGGAAAAAGAATTCAGACACCAGGTCAGTTACCTTGCTGGAAGCATGTATTACATTTTACAGTTTGTGTGACAAAACCTTTCCAATACTTAGTGACAGTTTAAAAAAAAAAACAAAAAAACACCCAAAAAAACCCCAACAACTCTCCATAACGTAAGAAAGTCATTCCTAGAAACTTCTTCCAGACTTACCACTATGGCCATTAAGCACACCAACATCTCATTACCTAGGGTTGCTTAATGAGATGGCTGTTTCATGAGAAAATTATGTTTACAAAGTGTAACAAGGATATTGTAGCTTTCAAGAGAACAACAGCAACAATAACTCAGAAATTATTTGCACTGAGTGCTGCAACACTTCTCACCTACTACTAGATTTAAAAAAATAACAGCATAAATAACATGTCTGATCTTACCTGTTTTCCTTTTGTGTGATCAGTAGATTTTAAGTGCTGTTGAACAGAACTGTGTAGTGCAGGAACATATACACTGCAAGCACTGCAGTGAACAGTCTCAACTTTCATCATGTGGTCATCAGCAGTAACCCCTGTCAAAGAAGATGCAAAAAATCATTTAAAAAATGTGTTATTCTAGGGAAGTGGAAAATAGGATTGGCTGTTTTGAGTAATCACCCAAATTCAGGCATCAAAATCAGGCTCTCCAAAAGCAATCCCGAAGCAGCAAGTTTTTCACTTCGAGGAAAAGTGAAAAACTTCCCACAGAATATATACAGGACCCAGGTAATTACATACAACCAATTTGAACTATGTACAAGAATACCATCTACTTGAAATCAAAACTAATATCCTTAATAATACATATTTTGATACAAGAAACAAAGCTTCAACAAAACCCCTCGTAAGACTGATTTATTTTTCCTTCCTGGTGGTGAGAGGAGGCAGAAGTAGTAGTTCCTTTTGCAATTTTAAGTAATAGCTTACCAACAGAACATCCTAATCAAGGCAAATAAGCCCTCCAGTGCTTACAGAAAGAACACAGGAAATATGTGGGAGACTGTTAGGATGTTGGTAACACTAATTTTGAAGTACTCTTTAGCACTTAAATTCAAATTAAGATCATAGTCAAATACAGATATCGCCTATAGGCACTCAAAAGATGCCCTTCCCATTGGCTCTAGTGCATCTTTTGAAATCCCTCAAGCAAAGGACAAAGTGGAAGAATATGGCACAGCAAGGTGGGGCAACAAAATGCTCTAGCAAAACCCGTAGGGCAGCCAAACAAAGAAATTAAGGCCAAGGTTCATCTTCTGTAGCCAAGACAGTCCTCAAACATTTTCTTTTGTTAGTGTTCCTCAAAACTACAGCAACATTCACTCTTACATTATCCAGATCCTTGCCATCACAGTTGACCGTTGTCACCTTACTGTTTTATTTTATGCTCTGAGTCTATCTGCATCCACCTGCTGCCACTCATGCATTACACTAAATAAGCCTCTGGCGAAACCCACAATTCTGTTTCTCAAGTAGCAAGCACCATGAGACTTCTTGGATAATAAACAAGTAACATTTTCTACCTCCCACATCGCACTGACACAAAGCAAAGAATAACAACCAAGTACAGAAAAGGGGTTGAAAGCTAATCATTTTAATCCAAACATTTTACCTAAATCGAAAAAGAACAGAAGGAGAACGATCACAAACTGCTCAACAGCACACACCTTGACATAAGAAGTATTACTCACCTTCCATTATATCTTTCTCAGCAGCCTGAGCATTTTCTGTTTGGTTGCTTGTCTGCTGCTTACGCATGGCTGTCTTCTTAAACTTATTCACCATACACTCCTACAGAGAACCAGAAAAAAAAACACATTTGTGACATTTCATGTATAATTGTTTCCATTTCAGTAGGAACCTATGCTTAAAAGATTACTCAAAGTAACCCTGTAGTAACTAGCAATTAACTGCTGTTATTTCTTAAGGCACTGCTTTTTTTTTTTTTTTTTTTTTTTTTTTTTTACAATGGTAACACTATTTTACAGACTCTGAATTTGCATTTAGCTAATAGAGGCTGTGTCAAAAGTAATCTGTAAAAGAAGTAACAACAAATTAAGCATATTTTGAAGATAAATTTTGACTATATTTGAATGTATTATATAGATCTAAGTATTATATCAAAAAACAGTTGTCTTACATGAAGAAATTCCATCACTACTTTGTCAAACTTGGTTTGCTTCTGAATATGATCCAGTGTTTCCTGGTGAGCTGCACTCTCCAGATGTGCCTCAATTTCTTTTTCTTCAAATGTGCGAAATTTGCAGAAAGAGCAAGTAAATGCCATCCTATCAAGAGAAATACATTATGTAATGTAACTATTGAAGAAACGTTCTTCCCTCTCTCCTCAACCTATGAGGACTTGACAATGGCATTTTACCATTATGAAGGGCAACTGCTACAGGAAACAATACAGAGTAATAAATGAATGTGGAAGATGAAAAGTGCTGAAATCAGAAGCTAGCCATTTAAAAACCACATTATTCTGTGGGTTCATCTATGACGTTTCTCTAGTTGTGGCACCTTTTGTAGTGCTTCTCAGTCAACACAGTCCCCAACTTCTAACTACAAATAGTCAAGAGTTTATTCAGAGCTCATTTTCTTTACTATACCTATACAATCTAAGGAAATGTGGCCTTCTCAGTACACTAGAGAAAGCAGCAAGGCTACAATCACAATACTGCACTGACAGAACAGTTTTGCACACAGTCTTGAACTGTGTGAGACTAAGCCAAGTTACAGAACCTTTTTTCTTTTTTTGCTACAAATTAGCTCACCATATGTTTAAAACCAGAAAAAGTCAATTTTTAGCAGCTTAAGTCAGTGTGAATACGTATCCAGCTGAAATCTATACTCCAAAAGCAGTACCATTCTAAGCCGCTTCTGAGGCATGCACTGATGTATCCTTAGGGGAAAAGGCACTATAAATTGTGTATTTTCTGAAACAGCCGAGGTCCAGTGAAACATTCAGTCTTCTAAGGACTTGGGTGTTGGGGTTTGGTTTAACTTCTTTTAGGGGGGTTAGGTTTTTTGTGGCTGAGAGGGTCTGGTGAGTAGCAGGAGCATGTGTGGTTCTTTCACTTGTTCCTTCATTTCATTTTATTTCCTAAAAATCATTTCCAAGGGGCTCTCAGGAAAGACAACATATGCTTACAGAAGGATAAATGGAAGGGGAAAAGACGTAAGTTGTAACACAAACCTGTACCCGTCACCGTATTTTTCACTATTTTTTTCCCTTCTACGCCTCTGCTTCTCTCTTCTGGCCTCAATTCGTCGTTTCTCCTCTTCCTCGCTTTTACCTTCTCCTTTGCCATCTTAACACAGAAGGAGAATTTAAAAATGTTACATTCCAAAAAGGAAATACAACGCCCAAACCTCAGTAAAAGCATCCCACCTTTCTGTCTCTTTCACTAACACCACAAAACGCAGAGATCCTGTACCAAAGTGATTCAATAGCTTATTTAAATGCCATAAAAGTTCTGCTTTGTTTTCCTCATCTAAAGATGGTTTAAACAATGCAAAATTAATAGTTATGGGCTTAGATTCTAGATCACATTCATAAAAATCAGGAAATTCAGAGTTAAAGCAAACTCTGTCCTCTCGTGCCTAATTAATAAAGGCCTTATTTGGAACTTCCCACAATTTTAAAACACCATTGCTACAATTCCATTGCATAAAAAAGAAACTATCTAAAGCCATTCTCTTCTGCTGAGAAGGCAGTTTACAAAATGAAAAGCAAAGGTTCTCATAAAGGAGACACGGCAGTGCTTCATTAAGGTATGATACCCAGCTTGAACTTTCACAACTTCATTATTTTTTCCCCACTAGAATTTGCTTGTTTTCACAGAAAATTGTTCCAAAGATTTTTCAGCTGAAGAAAATAAGTGAAAGAAGACGTTGGGGGGGAGGAAGGGGCAAGGGAAAAGAACAGAACAACCACACAACAAAAACCCAACCAAACCTTCAAAGAACTTCATTAAATTATCACCTGGCAATAAGAGTCCAAACAAATGACTAGAAATTAGTTTTGCAACATTAAAGCCTCCTAAGGACACTGACTCTTTGCGCAAGTGTACTTATGTTCACCTTTCCTATGTCTGCTTTAAAAGCCTATGAACAAAGGGAAACAATTAGAATATTATTTAGCTGGTAGTTTTAGCGCAGGAAAAAGACGATCGTTTAGTTTTATTTTACACTTCAACCTTAAGAGAAAGGTTTGCCTCCAGGAAATCTGCCTCCACTCAAAGAATAACAGAAAGGATAGTACAGCAGCATAATGAAGGGGGGAAGAATACTTGCAAAAAGCTCTGCAATTCTAGAAGTGTCACCAAGTACTGCAAACATTTCTCCAGACGTATACCTTACATTTAATTCTTGACTACCCCAATGTTTTCCATTTTGTAGCCAAGAATCCAGAGAGGAGAAAGCCTCCTATCCAAGTTTGGGGGTTGTGTTTGTTTGGGTTTTTTTTTGAAGCTCGATACAAAAAAAAAAAAAAAAAAAAAAAAAAAAAAAAAAAACAAAACAAACACCACCACACAAGAAACAACCACCCACCCACAGAGGTAATTCTAGTTATTGATCCCAGGGTTTAAATTTCACCTAGTGCCTTACCACCAACATGGAAATATATAAAGGATCACTTCTTTTACTACTGTAATAACAATTTTGTATGACATTCTGTGGAGTGAAATGGCCTGTATCTTGCCCCTCAAGCTCACAAATTCAAATGCCCATTCTGTTACAAGCCAGGGAATAGAAGCTTGAATCTACATATAAACTGTGACTCCCCAGTGGGGCTCTCACTTTCCTTCAGTGAACTTACAAATTTTAACCCTCCACACAGTTTAAAAAAACCCACCTCATTAACAATTAAAAACGGTACTACTATTGTAAGGAAAATAAACTCTCATCGGTTCATCGCAAACTTCCAGCACTTCTTACCACCAAACTGACTACATACACAATAGAGCAGCACACAAGGGAAAGACCACCAAAATTTGTTTCAGCCTTAACACTGGATTTCTTGGTGTATGTTTGAAATCACTATAGTTAACATACACTTTTTAACTTATTTTATGTAAATAATTAGCCCATTTTATCAAGACTGCATGAAACAGACCCTGTGTTCTTGAGAGCAGCTCACTGAGCTAACTACATCCACTGTTAAAAAAGCGACTCACCTAATATTTAAGGGTGAGGTTGATCAGCTAGCGGGATAAATAACAGGATATGGGTGAGGAACCAGTGGGATAAACAACATTTAAGCAATGGAACTGCAGTAAGTATAGAAGACGATTTACAGTCATTTCAGAAAAATTAGAACAAGTCAAACCACAACATACAGAGGTGATCAGAAAGTAGAGACAATAAGCACATACAGGACAAGAAATAGTTATGAATGGATGTTACAATCATTGTCACAGCCTAAATTTATAAAATCGTTCACAAAAAAGGAAAAAAAGTCATGCTTCTCAATAACTAGAGGTCATATACACAGGCTTACTAAATTTATTCAATCCAAGTTACACAACTACCATTACCTACAATACCTTACCTCACAAAGCAAACTGACTCACCTCCAAAAGTCTGATATCCAAGATCATAAGCATCTCTTGTAAAGTCTTCATATATAACAACCGCACCACTTGTGTCTACTTCAATTTCCTAAAAAATTATGGATTAAGAAAATTAAAACCAAAACTCCATCCTAAATTCAGACAAAGATAGTGCAAATTTACAGAGCATTTACAACAATGTGTTACTTGCTAGTTTTATCACGTGACAACAAAAGAAAGCCAGCTGAGCACGTAGTTAAACTCTGTGTACAAACACTTTAAGCCACGTGTTTCTCCTTAATGCCTTCACATCTTTCAGAATTAGCTTCAGTCAAAAAAAAAAAATCTGTGTTCTACATTAAAATATTCTAATTTCCAATTCAGACTTACAAATATTTGAGAATGTTAATACCACCACTCAAAAAGAAATTAATGCAGAACCATGACATACACATTTAGCTTACTAAATACTTTCTTGCAACTGATCTTCCTATAGGCGAGAACTAATCTTTATACCCTATTAAAGGACACCTGTTAAGATTCTGTTTTTTTTATTTACTCTCTTTTCTTGATGTGTCTTAACCATTCCTCTTCACTGCTGTTTATTGATTTCCCTGCCATTTTGTACTTAAATTCTCAATCCAGCCAAGCAACTCATAGGTAGTCATCTTGAATTCACATTTCTAAGTGTTCCTGACAAGCCTGTGCATTACAAAAATAGGCAGGGTCTATCTGCATAAGATGCATCTTTCACTAGAAAGAGCTTCAGACTGCCATCAAAGTAAGACAGTTTTAGATACAGTAAATTTTAAAAGTAAGGTTTAGAAAAACTTAAGTGCTTCATTTTTGTAACTCTAGATTAATTATTTGTCTTAAGGCATACTGTACAAACTTCTGAAAGAATCACAAACATTTTACAATTCTGGGAAGCTTTACCTCTACAGAAGAATCCTGGAAAGATGTCTTCATGTCTACAAATATAAGAAGAAGAAATAAATAATGTGGAAGTATTGCTGCTGTCAATTCATTTTAAGGCAGTAATATATTTAGGAAAAAATTCAGCATGTTATGCAGCTAGGACAGGCTATAACTCCAATTCACCACATTTTAGTAGTAATACTAAATATAAGTTCACTTATCCTTAGAAATATAAACTAAGCTGTCTTCTACAATCAACCGCCTATACCTAATTCCTTGAATGAAAAAAGTCAAGATTGAAAGGACAATATAATTTTGAGATTATTTTCATACATATGTTGCTTACCAATTAAAACCAAATTTTCTGTTAGCTGTAACCTACTTTTTAGTTTTCAACTACATGATACTGCTTAGACCCCCTTCCAGCTCAAGTTTCAGAAAATCATGTTAAACCACCCACCAGTTTCTCTCCTCCAGTTTCAAAGGTACAGGAGAGGTTGATCAAAAGTGCATTCTATTTTGGTAGGCACTATCTACTCCACTTCTTAAAGTCACTTCAATATTAGGTAATACATTAGTCCTTCAACAGTGAAATCAGCACAAACAGGTAATAAATAAGGAGTACTCTGTCTGAAGGTAGTTTATAAAAGGAGAACCTACAGAAGTACTTAAAGAAGAGCTAAGAGGGAGACCTTTCATATATCTGGATGCGTATTTTACAGACCCATTTCACCACAAAGCTGGTAAGCTCAGCAATAACTTTCCCTATACAAAAGGCAGAGGAGTATGTTCTATACAAGCAGTGCCTGCACTTTTTATAGCATTTGAAGTTCAAGTAATGCAACTAGAATTTATAAAACAAAAAATTTTTCATGTGGCTGTTTCTGCCAAGACTATGCATTTACCTTAAAAGATTTGAACTAAAGCAACTAAATATTTTTCAAATGCAATTTGAAACCAAACTACATAGAAACACTTTAGATCCAAATTACTGAGGAAATTACAAGCACAAAAACCTAACATTTGACTGCTGCATGTGCCATTTGAAGTACTTAATACTCAACACAATTAATTTATTCAAAACTCAGTGATTTTTTTTCCTTCAGCTTTGTCTCCAGTATCAAAATTATTAGGAGTTGTAGGACATCTCTAGGGAAGCTAAATAAACCAAGCACCTTAATAAAATTTTTATTTTATCTACCATATTTCCAGTTCTTCTACTCATTACAGCATTTCATTTACAGGGAGCTATCTCTCTGCTTTTCATCAATTATTCTGCAACAAACTTCACTGTTTTCTCAGTTTGCCTCCCTTTCCCTCTCCGCCTACACAAGTACATCTTCATTTTAGCAGCACTGCAGTTGACGCACTACTTTTTATATCCAAAGTACATGGACAGCAAGGCCTAGGCTCATGCAAAGGTGTATTTTCAAGTTTGTGCAGAAGTGGCCAGGCTCATGCAATGACACAGTATTTGTCAGCCATTGCACTTAAGGCAATCTGAGATCTGAAATTGTTTTCAGTGGTGAAAGTTTGCCGCCAGGAGGTATCACTACAAAGCCTGAATAAAATAAGTCTTCAGCAGTACATATTTAAACATATCAAAATGTTCCAGTTAATCCAGCAAAATATCTTTGCAGTAGAAGAGTTTACAAGAATCAACTCAAAATCTGTTGTGAAGTACTTCAAAGGCAGAAAATTACGAATTACAAAACAGCACATACAGCACTCTGAATATTAAAACTAAATTGCTAATTAATAAATATAGCAATTTTAACTTCAGAATTTTGACACTTGTTACTTACTAGGTGATTTTTTCTGGCTGAGCTTCAAAATAGGCTTTGTCATTTTGGGTTTCTTGATAAATGTCCCACCAGGTTTGTTATATGGCTGTGGTATCATTTTTCTTTTTATCCCTCTTGCAGCAACTGCTGCAGGACTGGGTTTGTTATGATAGTCAACCACAATTCCGGGTCTGTGCATGCCGCCAAAGTCTCCCATATGCTGAAAATTTTTGAAATCAAGAGAAATGTATTAGAACACGGAATCAAAAGAAAAAACAATTACTTGGTACGATAAAAGTGTGAACTAAGTAAAACCTGTGTTCTAGAGCAAAGTGCATGGGAAATTTAAGTTCCCGGTATGATGCTGTATTGTGCAAGGGCCTTGTGGGTGATTGTCCAGAAAAATGAATATTTACATATAAACTGTGTTTCTGCTTATTCAGAACCATTGTCCAGACAAGGAATATATCTATCAGAGTTCATAGCTCAGCCTAACGTCTTGACTCCACTTCAGATTTGAGATGATGAATGACTTCTCTATCTGGGAAAAAACAGAGCTAACCAACCTAGTTTTTGACACTTTCACCAGAAGCTCTTTTTTAATACTGACCCAAAAAAACCAACAAAACAACCACCAAACAAACAAACAAACAAAACCCACACTAGCTTCTTTCTCCCAAATGATTAAATGTGATTGCAAAGAATCTGAATAGAGAATGCTGTCCAGTGTGGAACAGTGATTAATTGGAAGAAGATCATTCTTCCTTTCACCTATTTTTCCACTGAGTCAAATTCAGAATTTAGAAGTTGGGCTTGGAGGGAGCAATATAAAAACATGGTGACATCAGGAATGCAAATTCAGTTGAAAAACTACACCTTTCTATTTCTAAAATGCTGTATAGTCATTTATGGACACTTATGAAAGTAACCTTTCTGAAGGCATGGGATAAATGAATAATTTGAAGGAGAATTAAGTAGATGTAGTATCTTCAGAAGTACTAGCATACTTCTTAATATTAACTCAATTAATAAAGGGCAGAAGAGAGCCCACTGACTGGATGGGTGACTTGGATAAGCAGAAATATTTGTACTGCCGCAAGATTTAGTATTACACTATAGAAGTTCAAAGAACATAAATGTAACTTCAATATACTTCATGAAAAGAATGACTCTCTTTTAAAGCAGATTTTAAAGCAGATAGAATGTACTAACTTAGGCACTTTTCCTAATCAGAAGTTCATGCACAAGATCTCCACGTTTAGTTACTGACTACGCAGCATGTACATTTACATTGTACACACAAATTTGACATGAAGTAGGAACTCGGGTAATTTCAAGTACTTTTTTTTTCTTCCCCAGACAGTCTATCTATTAAAGGTGCAATGCATTTTACATATGGTAAGTAGTTTAGCCTTTACATTCTCCTTTAAGCATGGCAGACTAAAAAGATAAATTTCAAAAGCGAAACAAAAGAAATACGGCTACTTGGTTGTACATCTGTACAGATTTATTTCTTTCAGATCCAAATGAGTTCTGAAAGGATGGCATCCAAGCCTAAGAACCTAACACTCTCAGTTTCACAAGCAGAGAAACATTCTTTGTTTCCCACACCATGCTGCATGCTAGCTAGCAGCCATGTGCAATTCTCAGCTAGAATTTGAATATGGCAACTATAGTACTCAATGACACTGTGAAGTAGACTTTCTGGAACAAAACCACCACGCATTTTGGCATTTGTGAGACCTAGTAAAAATAATCTTCCTCTACACTTCAAGCTACTAACAACTTGTATGGTTTAATACTAAGAAATTTCTTCCCAAAGAAATACGGCATGCTTAAGAATTGACACCTAGAGGCACAGGCAGAAGTGTTCACTGTACACTTGATGCTTAAAGAAACAATCAGAATTGGGATTATAAAGCCAAGATAAAGGGACACCATCAACTTAAAATTAGTACTTCCATCAGATTTTTTCTTTTATTCTCTTCTGTTGTATTTTTCCTCTCTTTCATTCAACACCAAGCATTACTTCTCCAAACCATGATCCACTATTACATTTACAGTTAATCTTGCTGTTTGTTGGACATACAGTTTTTACAACCAATACAGGAAAGGAATCCACTAAAAAGAACATAATCCTCAAGTAAGAATACAAGTAACAGGACTACACGCACAATCTGGAAGTTGACCTTACTTCTGTGAAAGGATCAGATTTCAAGTTGATGATGACCCTTTAACCGTGCTTTAATTTTGAAAAGGAATCACTGTGACTGCTAGCCACCCACCTTTGCCATTTCATCCCCATCACCCTCCCAATACATGAGTCAAAGTAAGAAGTTGAACAGACAACTTGACGATTGATAAAGCATGTGTTCAACACACTGAAGAATCAGCTAAACTTTTACCTTTAAAGGAAATAAAAAAGTGCTAATCTAGCATTCACAACCTGGAGTTTATTTTTTGCTTATACATTGCACCTTTAACCTACTCAAAACTTCAAAAGACTTTGAATTGAACTTTTACAATATTCAAAAATTTCCCCACCAGCAGCAAAGATGCTAGTGTTGACAAGGAAAAATGCAAGTCCTTTTAATCCCTTTTAGACCAAACCTAGTACTTTTATCTTCACCTTTCAAAAAAAAAAGGAGAGAATTAACAAACCTTATCAACTAGTTTTCTATTACTCATTACTTTCACCAGAAAGAGAGACTAGGTTCTACTTGAAGATTGTTTCAAGGGGGTAAACAACATTGTCAACCATGATAGTTTGCTTGGACAAAAAACCCACACTGTACTGAACAGTGCATTCATTTTAAAGCGGTCTTGAAAGGGTTTAAAAGAGTGTCTAGTGAAAAGAATCTGAAAAGATTCTGTACTTACTCCTCGGCCTCGGCCTCTGCCTGTTGATGGTCCTCCAAAAGCATCATAGTTTCTGCTTCCAAATCCACTTTCAGGATAAGCAGGCGTTCCTCTCCCCGAGAGCCTACAGGTGCAGGCTTCATATGGGGTGAAGAAAAACTGCTGTAGGAAGAGTAACTCTCTCTTCCTCTGTCCTCCATAAACCCAGGCCTCAATTTTGAACGGGAGTAAGGTGCTTCCCAGCTAGACCCGCCCTGGCTTCTACCTCCGAAAGAGTCAAGGCTATTCCGGTAGGAGTTGTCAAATCGACCACCATAACTACCTCCGAAGCGGCTTTGTTCGGGTTCATTATAACCATAGCCAGATCTGTACAGATCTCGCCCACCCAGAGAAGACCCGGAGTCGTAAGACTCGTAAGGTCCAAACCTGGAAAAGTTGCACAGTGAGGAGAAAAAAAAGTAAGCTTACTAATGTTATACATTTCAAAAGACAAGTTATCAGTTGACATTTATCAACTAAAATCAATTTATTACTATACTGGTCCGTACAGTTGTGTTATTGTTTAAACTTGATTAGGGCTGGGCAAACGACACTATGACCAGATAGAAAGCTATCTGAGCCATGCTTGCTACAAACAATTCTAAAGTTCAGTATGCCTGAACTTTATTTACTTCAAATTTTCAGCAACATTTATTTACTAAAACATTGTTAGAGCCCAGCCCTAGTCTCACAAAAATAATCACCTGCAGACATTCATAGGCTAGTCAGACTCTCCTTTCTTCAGAATCATCCCTCAAATTCTAACAGTTAAACAGCAGCTGAAAGGCAGCTTTGTTCTCAACTGCATGGGGGGAAAGGAGTTAAACAAAAAGGGAGAGGGCTTTTTTTTTAAGTGGTATAGTTGTGAGTCAAACACCCAACAGTTCTAATCTTAACATGCTCTTCAATTCCTATTTGTACTTTCTGGAAATTTTCTTCCTTGTAAAAAAAATCAGCCTCCCAGTCCAAGAGTTCATGATCTTCAGTGTATCGGTCTCTCACTTGCACATCATTAAGTCTAGCAACCCAGGATTTTGAAAGTCTACCGAATGCACGCACACTGGACATAAAAACAGTCCTTGGCATTTCAGAGTGCATTAACAGGGACCTTCAATTATTTACCAAGAGTCTGCTTTACCTGGGAGGGTGAGTCAGGCTAGAAATCATCAATACTTGTAACCACTTGGAAGGGAAACACGTTAGTGTTCCTGCAGGGTTATAATAGGCTGGTTCAGCTTGGAAAAGACAACTAGGACAGACTCAAATTACTGCACCTACAATAAACTGAATACCTTCATTTGAAAAAACGGTCGTCTCAAAAGACCCAAAACTAGACAGAAAATGACACAATCTACAGAAAGAGCCCATGCACAACATTAATGTTACATGGCAAGAGACATTTCGGTGTTCAAGTAGTCATTCAACCTCAATCATATGCAGATTACTATTTGGTAGGTACAGCTCATTCCTGAATCTCAGCTCAGACTTTAAAGTCAAGCTTAATGTTGACCATTAAACAAATTGGACTTAACTAAAATGTTTAGCAACCGTGCAGCAAAAAACAACACTTCTCCAGCCTCCCTAATTAGTACTGTCCTTGCCCAGTAGCACCACAGTGACTACAGCCAGACGAGAATTCAAGGGCGCACACGAGAAAACCATCTAAGTTTTCTTCACATATTTCCTCCAGGATAGAATCACTGCTCTGAAAAGCATGCTTCTCTGAATACAGTATTACAACCTAAATCAAATCAGCTGCTCCCTACTGTTTTTATCT
Source organism: Picus viridis (assembly GCA_033816785.1). Classification (NCBI taxonomy): domain Eukaryota; kingdom Metazoa; phylum Chordata; class Aves; order Piciformes; family Picidae; genus Picus; species Picus viridis. The sequence goes on along the minus strand of CM066588.1, from coordinate 20,767,043 downwards.
GTAAGAGCAACAGTAATAGTATCCTAGCATTAAATACACAACTTTAAGACCACTGCATCAGAATTTTTCTTTTTAGACCAATCTATCTTGCAAAAGCAGCCCAGAACATGCACAGAGTTTTAAGTGTAATCAGTACCTGCCAATGAAATAATCTGGACATGACTTTCAGATTCAATACCAACATTATTTGATCACTGCACATTCAAACCAAAATACACATACCCTAAATGTTCCTTGAAAACGGAATGTTGATAGATTCAGTCTAAGGCACCAAACCAGTTAGGTCTAGTCTGCCATGCCAGTAATGGTACATCAGGCCAATCAGCTATGAATTGCTAGCCATTACCAAAAACTAAAACTTTTTCCATTTCATTCAAGGACGCATTGTTTCTCTGTCAAACTCTTCCACAAAAATGCTGAGTGTTGCAAGGATCTAGCTCCTACAGTTTAGCATTTGCTAGCATTTACCAAACATGAAGACTCAGAACAAAAAGTGTTCATACAAAATCATAACAACATGCCTCAGGAACACTTAAGTTAGAAGACAGAATGATGTCAATTTAAATTGGATTTGATCAGTTCTTGGGACAACTGAAGGATTATTTTACCTGTTACCACCACCACCACCTCCTCCGCCTCCACCTCCATGACTCTCCATCCCATAGGACTGGTTTAGGTAAGAGTCCACGGATCGTGGGCCACCATAGCCTCCATGCCCATAATCACGGTCCATGTCTAAAAAAAGAGCAGAAAAATGTTTATAAAGAAAGAAAGCAAGAAATCTTATTAAGTGATCTATCTTAAATACTTAAGTAAAACGTTTACTTTCTGCCACAGTGCTTACAAGCAAACCAAAACTGTCAGTTGCAAATCAATTTTGACATTGTGCTTAGGGAAGCCATGTATTTTTGTCATTATCTGAGCACCTCTTAACTGAATCAAGTTCATATTTTCCCCAGTAGTGGATTAACTTGGGATTGTTGTTTCATCATCTGGAATTTAGATGAAAAGTTAAACTAAGATAATTAAGCGGAGAAGCCCAATGTAGAACACATCAGAAGTTCAGAAAGAATTAAGACCACTTCCCATCTTTTAATAATACACACAGCTCATAGGAATCTGCTTTCTCTATCTAATGGCACAACAAACCTTCACTCACACTGACAGAGACCCTGTAACAAGGTTATAAGCTCTCATGCTGCAGCGTGAGCTCAGTACATATGTTAAAATCAAAACAATTTTCTCCCATCTAGCACTAACAAAAATCCACTCAAATCAGCACTGACTTGCAGCTCACCAACTGCACTAAGATGCTGGCATTTCATAGCTGATGTCACCTGACAGCATCTTTGTCTTGTAATAAAGTCTGGCAAAAGAACCAACCTCTTCCTCAACATTAGAAGTCTGATGCAAAAGTTCTTCCTGAATAAATATCCACTGCTTAACAAGTATGATTCTTGGTCTTTCTATAACATACACAATTTGCACTTCACTGGCACTCTAGTGACAAAAACTGCTTCCTGGTATCAACCAACACCAACTTTTGGACAATACAAAGAAAGCCTGGCAAGTCAAGCCTCACAGAAAAGGTAATGCAGAGAAGGAAAATGCACTGAACACAAGAAGGATAAAAACAAAACCACATAGAGACATCCACTCTGACAAGAGAGCATTTTATACATCTCAAAAATCTCCAACTGTTAGTCACTGACTTTCCAGAAGTTAACAGGACAAAAAGCTCACTTGAAGTCATGAAAAATTTCCCTCTTTATAGAAACACAGTAATTCTCTGTGCATATCACTTCATACAAATAACTGTAGTGATGAAAATTATATATACTATTTCCTGTTTGTATCTGCTTCTTGTTAGCACCAGCTGTTGTAATTTATTTTCTTATACCTACCAACAATTCTGAAAATGGCACTGAGCTATCAATTCCACGCAGATATTCTTAGCATGCCTAGATAGAGACACCAACAAGTAAGTATCTGCTGCTGAATTTTCCTTCTAATGATCATAGGTACTTTCTAAAAAAATTAGAGATCCTACTTCTGAAACAAAAACTTTGAACATGGAACTTGCACTGCACTTTTCCATATTCCAAACATACAATAAAGATTTTGTAGCAAAGCATTAAAAAAGTTTGTCAAAATACTAATCAGGTAGCACCACAGTGCATTAACTTAAACTGCAAAAAGCTACTCTTAACAGCTGAGCCTTCTGATAGAAGCATCTAATATTTCTCTCTGGTGTGACTGAGCAATCTACCACCTAAACCAGTGTAATACCCTCAGGAATGCCTACATAAAGATGCAGGCCAGTAAAAGGAATAAGGTAGTCATAGAATCTATTTGGTTAGAAAAGACCTTTAAAATAAATCACTCTCAATAGCTAAAGAAAAAAAAATCAAAATTTCTGTATGAAAATAACCAGGAAGTTAAATGTGTGGATAAGGGGCAGCAGACAGAAACTGGGACAAAGGACCTCAACTTGACAAAAAACTTCTTTATTATGAGGGTGACTGAGCACTGGAACAAGCTGCCCAGAGAGGTTGTGGAGTCCCCTTCTCTAGAGACTTTCTAAACCTGCCTGGACGTGTTCCTGTGTGGTCTGCCCTATGCAATGCTGCTTTAGCAGGGAAGGCTGGACTCAATCGCCAGAGGTCCCTTCCAACCCCTACCATTCTATGATTCCATGTAGTAGGTAACACTGAAAATCCAGGTACAAAGGACTCCATTTAAAAGAAAAAGTTAAGATCAGAGAAAAATTGAAATCGTATTTGCAGCACAGAGAAACAAAACAATTTTCAATAGTGTTCTCCATGTGGAGCATATGCAAAGGCTAGGAAGATGAGAAAGGATAAAGATCTTGCAGTAATAAATTAAAAAATTTACTTCAGTTAAAAAAAACCCAAAAACTAACATCTTTACACTTTTTTTTTTAAGGTACCAACCTAACCAAGCTAAATTTCCCTGTATTTTAAATTCATAATCCACAATGTCTTCAACAAGCTTAAGAATCCATTGTGCAACATTAAATACTGTTTTTCCAGGTACATTTTTCAGAACACTCTGCCTGCTACAAGATCACAGCCCTGTCATTAGACACAAGTTTTAACACATCATTGAGTCCCACACTAAAACAAAAGGAATCAATCCAACAACTAAGATGAATTTTAGGAATACCAAGAAAAGCCATTTCCCCTTGCAGATCAAAGGCACAATAGCAACAGGAATCAAAGTATTAATGTGATTAGTTAATAGTATTACAGTTAATGATATTAACAGAATTTATTCTACAGGTAATGTAATCTCTGTCTCAAATCAAGTCATTAGCAAGGGACAAGGTGGAATTACAGCAGTCATCAGCAAACCAAAGAAAAGTGCTTCACACTGGCTAAAAGTTTCCCACAGAAAAAGTTTGCCAAGAACTCAAATGAAAACCGGGCAAAGATGAAAACTCTCAACATCCATCTTCTGTTGCCATCTACTGGCCCCCTACCGAACAGTCTTTAGTCCACCGTACAGAACATGGAGAAGACCAAGCTTTATGTGGGCCTTAGTATGCTTACAATGCATAAATATTGTTAGCTGTTTCAAGCTGCATACATCGTAATTAAAGTTGTTTAATAATTATGAATAGAAGGCTTAAATGAAAATGAAAAAATGAAAACATTATTATAGAGGTACATGAAAGGAACATCTAATTGTGCAACATATATTTGATTAGTTTCTTGCCACAGGAAATGCCTAGATTCACTTTAATACTAGCATCATCAGACCTCAGAAAAGCACATTCTGGTTAATGGGTACAGTGAATATTCCAGTAAGATACATAAACTGCTATTTAAGAAGAATCTTTTCTACTATACATCAAAAGGACATTTCATTTGGAATCAATACAGAGGATTAAAAACCAGGGCCATAACATTTATTTTACTATTAAGAAAGATAAATGTAAAATAGCATCACTGGCAAAAAAAATATAGACTCCAAGAATGCATCATAAATATTGCAATCAAAGATGCACCTGTAATCCAACATGTTATTTCTGTGTAACAGTCAGCAAGACTATGAAGAGATCCAACAGCAAATACTTTTTGATGGCATCTGTAAATGAAGCTTTAGTGCAGCTTATGATCAAGTTTCTGTATTAACATTGGTTTAGTACTCACTTGGCATGCTGGCAAGATATGTCAAACCATTTTTTGAGTCACTAAACTCGTAAGCTTAATCATCTCAGAAAAATATATACATTCCTTTGTGTTACCTCCACATGGTGTTTTTGACAGTGTAAAAACAACAGCTATTTTACTTTACATGCTTTCTACATTCCTTCCCAAACTGTTAAACTTTTAAAAAAAATTTTAAAAATTGTAAAAGCCATTCCAGATTTTGTTTCCATGTCTGCATAAAAGGGGAAAACATGCCATTTCTCTTCAACAGAAGTTGTAAGAATCAAATGCAGTAGTCCACAAGAACATAAAATACTGATTTATGCAAAACCCATCATAAGAAAAGTCTCTACTTCCACACTCCCACCCCCCATCCCCACTCCTTGATCTCACAATTTTGATTTGGAACGTGCAGGAGTTTATGTTGACATGCCCAAGATGAAAATCAAGTCTCACTCCCAGCCAGTTATAAAGTTATAACTCCTCCAGAAAACATGTGCAGTCAAATCATGTTATGTACTTTTAATAACCCATTTGTTGCGTCTTTGTTTTATTTTTGTTTTTGTCAACACTGACTGCTCAGCCCCAACGCTTTTTACAGGTTAGACGTATTTATAGCTCATACCTGAGACTGACCCACTGGGCATGTTCACACCACAATGCATGGGGGTATCTGGGAATCTCCAATCTCTGTCTTCAGCTGGAGAGGATGGGTCAGTGAGAATGACTTAGTGCTTAGCAAGAGCCGGAGGGGAGAGACAGGGAGCCGCAACAAGAGGCGGCTTTTTCTCCTGTCGGATCTCCAGTCTCCTAACACGACCCCCTCACGGAGCTCGCCCCGAGCTCCCCCCGTCTCTGCCCGCACCGCCCCCGCCCACCGCCTCCCGCACACCCCCTCTCGCCCCGCGCCCCAGGGCGCCTCGCCCCGCGGAGGGCCGCCCCCGCCCGCGCCGCCCGCCACCCCGCACCGTCCCCCCCCGGGAGGGCCCTCCTCCCGCGCAGCCCTCCCGCCGTCAGCCGCCGCAGCTCTCCCGATCTGGGAGAGGCGGCGGGAAGGAAGACGAGAATGTGGATGAGGGGAACTCTGTCCTGCACGGAACAAAGCGGCAGCTGCCATTTTGAGACGCGGCCAGGCCCCACGGCGGCAGCAGTGGCGGCGGCCGGGCCCTACCCTTGCTCTGGGGGTGCGCCCTCACCTTCCCCGTAGTCCATGGCGACGGCGGACTTTGCTTCCCACAAGAGATAACGGCCGCAGCAGCACAGCACAGCAGCAACCTCGAGCTCTCTCGATGGCGCCTTACGCCACAATGAGGTGAGGTGGGACCTGCGCGCGGCAACGCAGCCACGGTGCGCGGCGATTGGTCCGGGTGCGGCGTCACGTGATCATTGTGACCTGCAAGGAGAAGGAGCCCGAGGCTGGCGGCGACGCCGAGTGATGCGCTGGCATGAGGTGCCCGGATTGGCTTTATCACGAGGAGACCGCGCGGCGGCCATCTTAGGCTCTGGCAGCCACCATTTTACGTTCTGGCGTCAGGCTGTGCTCGAAACTCCTGCGGGATTGGCAGTGGCGAAACCTGCGGACCTTTACCCTCCCTTACACATATCCGTGGGCCCTAGTGAAGCAGCCACTGCACAAAACATACCGCTCTGTTCACAAGTACTAATACCTGTTCTTATGCCGAGCTGGAAGTCAGACAATGCCTGGTCGGAGATAGCCCTAAGTGGGTTGGTTCCCTGCAGCTCCACAGCCCGGGGTGCGAGAAGCCGCGTCCCACCACGGCTCTACCAGCGCCCAACAGGGACTGCTGCTGTGTTACACGAACCGAATTGTTTTGCAAAATCCGATGCTTATTTAAGCAATGTCATTCCTGTACTGCCACCCTTATACGAACCTAACATCATAACCCTAGTTTATCTGTCAATCTCAAGACAAAGCATTTCAGCAAGCTGTCCTGAAACAAACTGACTTAACGGCAAACAGACACTTCAATTAGTTGTAGGAGAGCACTGTGCTCATCTATGCAGCCAAACATTCGAAAAACAGACTTTGCTCCAGATACAGCATAATTTGAGAAAAATCTGAGAGTCTTGCATGCAGATCTCATATGGGCAAGTATCTCATTCCTTATAGTTTCTTAAAGTTTTATACAACCCTGAAAGAAACAAGCAAAAAAAACCCAAACAAACAAACAAAAAAACCCCACAAACCAAACGTGAGACAGTGATGAGCAGCTCTTGTACAGAACATTTCATAATGTCTCTCAGAACAAGCTGTGGGTGAACTCTGATTGTAAGGGTAGGCAAAGCCATTACCTGCTAGGGTTTGATTCTCAGGGCGAGACAAGGCTTCTTTCAGACTTGGGTGGCTGGCAGGATGGCATCAAAAACTTCCAGTTTCTCCCTATCTGAAAAGTAGTAAAAGCCCCATTACAGGAAAGGAAAATTTGACTCACCCAGGTCCAGAGTCCCCGTTTTGTATTAAACTAAAATCTTAAGTCTGGCAGAGAAGTCAGTTTCCCTCCCCTAGCTCTGGATGGCAGCAGATGCGAATGTACTTGAACCACAGACTTCTGCTACAGCGATGAAGAGCACCACAGCCTGCAGTTTTCTTTCATGAACCCTTCTCTGGTAGCTCTTAGCTCCCGTCTCTCCCCAGCATCACAGAAGAAATACATGTCGAGAAAACGGTTGTTCCCCACCAAAAGGAATCCTTCCTTTGGCTTCACCACTGGTACATTATGCTTGGGCAGAGTAGTGATTTCAAGGTCCAAATGAGCCTCAAAAAGACTTGTTTGTGCACCCATCCCTCTACACATGCACTTTTGTGCAGACCAGACAAGTTTCTTGCATTGAACATGAGATTTTTACAACGTTCGGGTCAGTATGCTTGACGTTTGCAACACAGCAGCCTCTTTTCGGCAGTCTTTTTTGCACTGCTGGGTGCAGCACTGCTCAACCTGATTTATAGTCTTGTGCTTGTGAACAGCAACAAGGAGCGGCATCATGCTGCCCTGCAGATGGGAGCAGACCAGTGTGGGGGCTGTATGGTCACAGAGATTCCTGCTGGAAGGCACCCGCTACTGGGCATCTCCCTCTGCATGACTGCCAAGGGCCTGCCTGCCACTTCACCACAACCTGGCACAGATGTTTCTTCTCAAGAAAAAAACAAAAAAATACATACTTGAAGATTCATCCTGTACAATCAAATGCATGGGTACAGCTCTATGCATTTTGCTGAATGCAAATTAAAAAATGTAAAGAATTTTAAAATAGTATATACTTGCACAGAATCCAAAGGCTGTCCTAGGTAACAATTCAGTACAAATGTTGTGGGTATAAACTGATTTTCCAAGGTGGTCTGAAACACACAACAGTCCAAGTTGTAAAGTATCATCATTCAGGCACTAGACAAGAGGAGGTACTTTCATGCGCAGCCCTGCAAACACACAGGTATATTTGGGCTTTTATAGTTATTGTTCCAGAACTTCAAGAAAAAGAAATGAGATCTGGGGACAGAGCAAGGCTACAGCAGGTATGACATGCAATTTGTTTTGGACTTGATACAGGTCAGCAAAAGCGTATTATTTTAGACTTAATTATTATCAATGGGCCACTGTTGGTTTCAGGCTTTTTAAAACAAAGGCTCCTTCTTTCCTCCCTGCAGGACTCCAAAAGGGGGGAAAAAAATCTAAGCTAAGCAAAGCAAAGCAAAATGGAGACATAAGAAGAGAAAGGGAACAGACCAGTATTGTACTTCATTCATTCTCGATGATCCAAAACATGAATGTTTCAGCTGAGTGTAGAATCTCCCTGTGCAATTGCATTCTGCTCTTGAATTCATGCTCTGCTACTTCCTTAGGCTTGGGGTTTTTTTGTTTGTTTTGTTTTGGGCTTTTTTGTAAATTCTTCAAAACATCACAGGGATAAGAGAACAATCAGTGATTTCTCCAAGCACACACAGCATCATGGTTCTTTTGAAATACAGATCTTCTGTAGTTCAGTACTACTACAACACACACCCTCTCCTCCTCTTTTGAAGTGCTGTTTTCTTCCACCATTTAATTTAAAACATTGTCTAAAAACTGAATAAATGCAGTGAGATTACTATCAATTAATGCTAACAGTGGTTAGCAAACAGGTAGTAGTAATTGGGGATGCCTAACTCTGACAAATCCTTTGTATTTTATGGCAGTGTAGCTCATCTAAAGCTCATCAACAGTAACAAGAGTGGGGGTTCTTCTGGCCTTTGATGAAAGTTCTCTTAACTCAGTTTACAGTAGGTATGATTAACGTCATGTATACATCTACAGGAGCACATCTCTCCAACAGTGCATCTCTCCAGTGCTGTTAAAGCACTGTTCACAGCAGTGGAATACGTATCTGTTTCTTGTAATTTCTAAACATATATCTCTACTGACATTTTACATTTTCAGGAGTTGGCTTTCTTTGCATTTTAAGACAGTGGGGAGCAGGACAGGAACATGAAAACTGTATTGATTCTTTGTAGTACATGAAATTCCATTTGTTTCTTCTTAGATACTAACATAAATCCTTCCATCTGAGCCTTGCAGAACCACAGTAACCATCTAGAGCCATGCTGATTTCACTGGGCTCTTACGTCTGTCATCAAAGCATAAATCAGAGCCTTAATATGGTATTTCCAAAGCTGAAATATTATAACCTCTGTATGTATTGTACAACACAAGCATAACAAATGCCCTCAAATTCAGAAGGTAGTGGAAACAATACAGAAACATAGTAATCATGTTTTCCTTTCCTACAGGAAAAAACAAACACTTGAAAGATAGATTAAAAATCAACTAAACTTAACAAACTTCTTTGTGTACCTCCTTTACAAGAAAGAATGTGCTATAGCATAGACCTGCTGCTATAGACCCCACTATGCTCTCATCAGTGTGCCACAAGCAGCAGTCAGCACTCACTGGGAAGAGCAATTGCTGTAACTTTTGGGACACAGTGAAACACAGAAGAGTGGCAGAACCTGTTTGTCTTTGGTTTGGGTTTTGCATGATTTCCAGTCCCTAGTTTGTTTGGTCTAGAGAGAGGATATCAACTTCCACTACACTACCACGCAGCCTGTAGCGAGTCAAAGTTGCATAGGTGCTCTGAACAAAGGCAGAACTGGACTTGTCACTGCTCATTAGCCTTTCACTGTTAGTCAACCCACTGATGTCCTGGAGCACTTCTTTCAGTTGCTATTATGTGTCAATTCGTCCCCAGTGTTAGAATCATGGAATTGATTTGATTGGAAGAGATCTGTAAAGTCATTTGAGTCCAACCATTATCTAACTCTATCAAATCCTGTGCTAAACCATGGCCCTTGGCAGTAGGTAAATGCCTCTTTAAAACAGCTCTAGCAATGGGGATGCAAACACCTCTCTGGGGAGCCTCTTCTAGTGTTTAATAACACTTTCAGCAAAGTGTCTTCTAATAGCCCATTTAAATATCTTCTGGTGCAACCTGAGGCCATTTCCTCTTGTTCTGTCACTTGTTACTTGGGAGAAGAGACTGACACCCACCTAGCCCAACCTCCTTTCAGGTAGTTGTAGAGAGTGAGAGGGTCTCTCCCTCAGCCTCTTTTTTTCCAGAATAAACCCCTCCGTTCCCTCAGCCACTCCTCATAGATCTGTTCTCAAGACACTTCACAGGCTTTGTTACCATTCCCTGAACCTGCTCTAGGACCTCAATGTCTTTCTGTAGTTAGAGATGTCTGTGCCATGCTCTCTAACTTCCCCTCTAACTTCCCCTATCCTTTAAAGAAAAAGAAGAAAAATAAAAGCCAAACAATATAACTGACAATGCCAGTATTTTTCAGGCCTTCCTTAGACGTACTTATGTGTCAGAAAGGACACAAACCCAGTACCCTCACAGGAAATTTTGCCTGTAAGCAGACTTTATGCACATCCCCTCTCACACACACCAAGCAGCTGAAGTAGCAACGTGCCGTTCACAGCAAGGGTTTATTCACACTGTTTTCCTAGAAAGTTTGGCCTGTGCATATACGTTTGAAACACGTTTTAGATACAAGCAGAAACTGGGAGGTTCCAAGATAAAAAACATGAAGATAAGTAACATTTGCAGCACAGTCAGACAACTTAGCTTAGCCTGTTTATATATGTGTCCTTTTAAAATAAAAGTCACTATTAACTAGAATACTGTCACTGTGACTAAAGACAGGAATGCCGGGAATGCTTAACAACGGAGATGTGAAAAAGCATGTAATCATCTAGGGGGAAAAAACCAACACTGGATGCATTTTTCATACAACTCAAATGTCTGAGGGCTACTAAGTTGGTCTTGTTCCTTGTGACTCTGGTTACTTACTGCAGAAAGAAAGAGAGAAGCCTGAAGAGGAGAGCTCCAGATGGGAAGGTTCCTATTCCAAGCAATCCCCCACGGAGGGGGCTTTTCAAAACCAGAAAACTTATCCTGCCATAGCACAGCAGGCTGCCACGTCCACTCTGACATTTGGCCTTCTCTCTATACAGTTAGTGGACATGATAGCATATTTGTTACTACTTTTGTAGGGAAATAGGTAGAAAAGGTCATGTCACCTTTTCTAAGCTTGCTGCAGCGTGGAAGAAAAGTTGTGAGTTTCCTACAGAAACTGTTCAGAGGTCGAAGGCTGCTTGTGTTCCTGTGCCTCCAGCCTCAAAATTGCCACGAACTCACAAAGAAAAAAAAAAAAAGAGAGAGAGAGAGAGAGAGAGAAGAAAAAGAGGTTGAGAGTGTATTTATTTGCAGCTGCAGGCCACTTTCTGGGCCTTTGCTCTCAGACTTTTATTCTTGAACTTTTTACTATGACTCTGCTCAATATTTTTCCCCTGATTTTTAATTTACCATTTTTATTGTCATTTAAAGCTCAGGCTTCCATGCTCTCTCAAGTCAGACTGCAGAGATTTACAGCCAACATTAAATGTTACAAGATTTGTGATAGAATCATCAGAATGTCAACATACAGTTTGACATAACATTTCAGATGTTTTTTTCTTCTGTTTCCAAAGTAGTTCACTATGGGAACAGTTTCCACGTGGCCCTTAAGATCCTGCCATGAGACCTCTCAGCACCTTTTTTCCTCTTTCTTAACTTTTGTTATGTTGGTGAGTATTGACAAAAGAGCTGATGTGCAGAAGGTACTTTCTCATAGTGCAGGAAGGGAAAATTGCCATTTGTTTTTGCTGGATTTGTGATACAGGATGAACATGGTGGCACATAAACTTTTGTGTAACAGTTTATTCCCAGGTTACTGACATTTTTTAGAGGAATTGCTGCATAGTTTCATGAAAACAAGGACCATATGCAGAGTCCTTTAAAATGTACAAGAAAGTTACAACCTCTCTCGCACTGCATGTGTGATAATTCTTGTGCATATCAAGAATGACAGAAAGTTCAGCAAACACTTTACTACTTAAGGCTCATAAGATCTGCATATGCTGCACATGTTTCTGGATCAGTCTTGTGAGAGTAGTGTGTGTTTAGTACAAGCTGAAAATTTACTGTTGAAAAGAGTGCTTTCCATTTGTTGTGCTGTGAAGTAATCTGCACTGAGGAGTCTCACATCCAAACATTCTGGTTTTCATGAAACACCTGATTATTACCCAAACATGCCAGGATTACCTCAATAATTGTGTTGTTAAACCTATTTTGGAGTCTTGGTCTGGAGAGAGAGTATAAGTTTATTTGCTGCAAAAAGTGAGCACTGTGCCATCCCCCACCACCTTCCCACACATCAGCAGCCAGGGCAGCAGTTCACAGTGTGTCAGGGAGAGAAGCAACTTGACACTGACAAAAGTCTCACACACTCCCAGCTCTGCCCTGGAAAGCTTCACTTCAGGGTCTGAAAAATTACTTCTGCCCTGGTAACTGTGCCTGTTGTGCTCTGATGCATGGCTCTGCCTCACCAAGATACCACTGCTTCTACTGATCCCAAAGCAGCTTATCCCAGGAAATGATAGCTTTTCCTTCCTCATCCTCCTCCATTGCATCTATTGCTCTGTGTCTCAAGCCCTGGCATGAATTTAGAGGTGCTCTCCACAGCCTGAGCACATTCATCATTGTGAGGATGGCAGTGTCTGTCAACGTTTTCTCCACAATACTTGAAAGCACTTTGAAACCAGTGCTGGTTGCCTCTCAAAAATCCCAGGGAAATAAGGATTTCACTCATCTCTGTGTTCCAGGGAGATATACATCCTAGGCATTTGGCTCCAGTCAGTCTCATTGTCTGTGGTCCCAATGGAGGAGCACTTTAAATGCAGATAATCTAACCATCACTATAGATCTTAATAAAGATAGGTAACACATTTTTTGCACTGGCACACAACCCCACCCTACTTTTGAGGGCTTTTTCAAGTCTCATCCTTTCATCCAGTGTATGTGCAGCCACACAAATAGATTAATCACCTCTCCTAAAAGGACCTTTTGAGCAAGGGCAGGGTGAGTGCATTGGGGGATAATGGGGCTTCAAAGGTGATTTTTGCTCACCTATTTTTGCTGCCAAGGGACATATAACCTCAACTCCTGCCAGGTTAATGAATTCGCCTCCTTCACTGCTGGGACTCCTCTCACAAAGCACAGAAGTATCTTAGGTGTCTGTGGGAGGGATCTGTGAATATTTGTAATTTTTCCCTCCTGTGGAGCTCATATGAAACATTCTGGGACAGAAAGGTCAAATCAGGACTCAAAAAAGAAATGTATACATTTCTCCCTCCTGTTGACATTTACCACCCATCCCAGTCACCTCCAGCCACAGCCACTGGAACTGGCTTTGTTATGGGCTCTGAACCACATCTTCCATCTAGCTAAGATGTGTCTCTTCCTTTTTCTCTCTCTTTTCCCAGTTATGGCTCCAGAAACTACAGGTTGAGTTAGCATAGAGGTACGGTGTGAGGGATATGTGCTTATGTATTTTTTAGAGTCAAAAATCAAATGCAATCAGTCTGCCTTGCCTCTTGCCACATTTCTGCGTCTAAAATACTGGGGTTTGGAAAAGGATACGCAATGGGTAAAGCCTGAAACAGCCCCAGGCACTCTGGTTGTTCAGCTCACACCCACGTGCAAAGGTTAGCTCCAACTCCTTGTGGTTCAGAGCTCCAGGGACTGACGCAGGCTAGACCAGCTTTAGCTTTCTCCTTGTATTATGTATAAGAAATTTTGCCTGTGTTGTGTTTGTTCAGTGGAATTTTGATGCAGAGCCAAGATTGCTCCACAAACACCTCAGAAAAAGTGTGATTCATCAGATGGCATTTGCAAGGGGCCACCCCAGTGCCTGTTCCCTGAACAAATCCTGGCTACACCAGTGAAATGCTAAGTGGCAGTGTTTGTACAGGTGGGTGTCCCACACAGGTAGGTGTTCCTAGCAGGCACTGATACAGTTCTAATTTACTCATCTAGAACAGACTTTTAGTAGTATGGGAAATAGAAAGGGTTTCCATGTTATTTCTGAAAGCTTATAGAATTTCTTTTCACTTTTTCCTTTCCTCTGGGCAACGCCTCCCCTTTGCAGAATTTCATTAAGATGTAGAAGGTAGAACAGGAATAGAATAATAGACTAGACTAGACTAGACTAGACTAGACTAGAATAGACTAGAATAGACTAGAATAGAATAGAATAGAATAGACCTTTGAGATCATCAAGTCCAACCTATCACCCAACACCATCTAATCAACTAAACATGGCACTAAGTGCATCATCCAGTCTCTTCTTAAACACCTCCAATGATGGTGACTCCACCACCTCCCTGGGGAGCCCATTCCAATGGCCAATCACTCTTTCTGTGAAGAATTTCTTCCTAACATCCAGCCTAAACCTCCCCTGGTGCAGCTTGAGACTGTGTCCTCTTGTTCTGTTGGTGGTTGCCTGGAGAAGAGATCAACCTCCCTTCAGGTAGTTGTAGACAGCAATAAGGTCTCTCCTGAGCCTCCCCCAGGCAAGAGGTCTTCAAGATAGATACCAGGGGAAGAAAAGCAAAAGCAGCAAAGAGGAAAACAAACAAACACACACCACACCAAAACCAAACCAAAACCACCAGCCAAACAAAAAAACCTACCACCAAGCAAAACCAAACACACACACACCAAACAAACAAAAAACTCCAAACACACAGGAACAGTACTTTCTGTCCACATTACACTAAAAAAACGCAAAATTCCTTGGCACCAGAAGCATAAGAAATCAAAGCCACCTACATGCAGGTGAAGGTGGGGCTCCTGTATGAGCAGTCAGGGTCATGCCAGCAACATCTGGAAAAGTGTTTTCTGCATACATTTGATATATAATTTCAACATCCCATGCTGACGTCCATGCCACTGCTAGTCATATCAGCCAAATTAAAGGCAGCACTAGAACATGATGCTGCATTATGATCACACCCTCCCTTGGCATATTTGTTTACCTCCAGTGAAAAGGTCAGAGATCCCCATGTATTTATTTAAAACATAGAAACTAGATTGCTATTAAATGTGGGACAAGGTCATGTAGAATGTAAGCTGTAGAATGTGGGAGTTTGAATCAGAGCTTCACATCTCCTCAGATTGTGTTCACCTGAAGATCCGAGTAAGGACAAAAATTACAGTTGTTTATGAAGTTCTATAGCCCTGTCAGGCCCGATTCCTTCAGCAAGTTAAAGAAATTTATAAGCTGACCACAACAACCAAAGTAATGTCCCATCTGCCTAAGGTGCATCCAGCCTAGCAAGGGCTGTGCCAGAGCTACTGTCTCTCCATGGACCTTCTCCATTTCTCTCCTCAATGAAAATGCACAAGTCATCCATTTAATGCCACATACCAAACATTCTAAGTCACAAGAAAAGGGGAGCTATATATCAGCAACTGTGGATATGGCTTTGTCAATTCTAGGTCTCAGATTAAAGCAATACTCTCACCATCTAATCAATGCATATAAAATGAAAATGAATTTACAGTCTTGGATCTTTTCCCAGCAGGCTCGTGTCCACCTAACAGCATCACAAATATCACCAGCTGGCCCTCCTCTTCAGGCTTCAGAGTGACATGCAGAGCAGATAGAAGGAACGACCTCCTTTTTCAGCCTTAAACCTTCTCCCTGCCTAGTTCGGGATCCAGGCACAACAGCAGGACTGACTGGTCAGGAGTTTACTACTATTTCCCTGGCTGAATGACATCACCAAAGATAGGGACAGCAAAGCTTGGAAGATTTTTGGCCACAAGCACATTTATTTGCCTGTTACTTATGTCCTTGTAAATATTTATCCCAGAATATAATTTGAAGATACACATTCTATATTGTATTTGCTCTTGGCATGCTTTGAACAGTAAAAATCAATAAAGGTAGTTTCACCTGCAGGAGCTTGAAATCCTGGTATTTGTCCAGTAAACATCCCATACACACAGTCCTCCATTGCTTAAAAGAACTGCACCAAAGACAGACTATTGCAGTTACTTCTCTGATCTTAGAGTTTGTAAAAGGATATTCTTACAGAAGCTGAAGGGCTGGATTGTGCAATCCTTACAGCACTGAACATTTACCTGCACAAGCAGCCCATTGAGAAGGTTTGGCACAGAAATGTTCCCCACAAGTATGTGGTTTCAGTAAACCAGCAAATCAGTTAATGAAGGACAGCAGCATCTCCAAAATGACTGAGGTCTCCGCTCTATAAATTTTAGAGGGTGCCTTTTTCTGTTAAAGCTAACATAGAGGTACAATAAAATCCTTTCAGGAAGAAAACTGTCCCCACATAGTGATAGGGTGCTGCTGCAGTACAATTCCTTCGAACAAGTGCAAGTTTTGCATCAGATTTTATTAGGGAAGAAGGATTTAGCCAGACTTCTTACTGTTTCAAATTGGCAGCAAAAAAAGAAGCAAGCAGCATCCACCCAAATGATTCACTTCAGTAGTTCCAGGACAGCCTGTAGTTTCTTACAGGGAAATAATTAGGATTCAGAAGCATACAAAAGACCACTCCAAATACCACATGTCTTTTAATCCAGCAAAAATGTTGTCGGCCACTGTCAGCCTGACTGTGACAAAGAAATTTCTGCCAGAAAAAACAATCAAACAAACAAACAAAACCCAAACCCACACCACACTCACAACCCAAATAAAACTCAAGCCACAGAGAAGAGAAAATAGAGACTGCAGAGATTGTTGTCAAACTTGTATTAGGTTGAAATCAAAGCTGCCATGCACAATGGCTTGAGTGTGTAGTTTTCAAAAGAGGTATCTGGAAAAAAACAAGCTTTGAATTGTTTTGAATGTGATGGCTGGGAACAGAAAAAAGTCCACTAAGAGGGGTCAGGGCAGAAGGAGTGCACCTTTACCCCAGTTAGCGACCAAGCTCTGAGAAGCATCCCAGGTTTTTTAGAGGATGATTTCACTGGAGTTCATTTAATCCTACCCTTTATATAAGAGTGTTCTGGATGTTAAGAGTTGAAAAGGCAGAACAGCCCTGCACACAACACAATGAACTGCAGGATTTGTTTGCTTTTTGTGATGTGTTCAGACCAATTCCAAATTCCTTACAATCACCACATTAAGTGCACCAGCTATGCCTGACTTCACAGCACTAGAAACAGATTTCCACCATCCTGGCCCTTGACAGCCACTTAGCTGCTGCCTTTGTGGAAGAACTCATAAAAGTAAACAAGAGTTGCATCTCCAAATGTGGCAACTACTTCAGGAGGCTACTATTCTGCAAGGCTGGAAATACCTTTGCATTTGAAAGTCAGCTTCAAAGAGCTCCAGAATGCTTAGTTCATGCTGCTCCAAAACGCAGCAGGAACCCCAGCAGGTAGGTGAGGTGGAGGAGCCCCACCTGGGTCATTTTGTGCACAGTGCACTGGAGACACAAAATCAGCAAAAGTCAAGCACCAGCCATTTGTGCCTCCCTCTCCTTTGGTTGTCTTTGGCACAAGTCAGAGAGGACAAAGGCAGTCCCTCAAGGCCCTGTGCAAGCAGGTGTGGGACTCAAGTAACTTCTGCCAGCAGTGCCTGAACCTTTTCCCCTGTCTTCTGTACAGGAACACAGCCTGTAGCTAGCCTCTAAAGGGCTGTACAAGCTCAGACTGCTCAGGAACT
This sequence comes from Picus viridis, assembly GCA_033816785.1. NCBI lineage: Eukaryota > Metazoa > Chordata > Aves > Piciformes > Picidae > Picus > Picus viridis. The sequence goes on along the minus strand of CM066588.1, from coordinate 20,749,796 downwards.
AGCAAACAATGTGGCACCTTGCAGGAGGCAGAGAGAGAGGCTGCTGCCACCCCTCAGCAGATGGGGTACATACTGCAGTCTGGGCCTGTTTGTGACACAACCAGAGAAGTATCTGTCAAAGGCTGTAGCTTTACACAAGGACTAATATCTCTTCTTTTCAAGGAGATGTTCCATCCATGTCCAAACACCACCACAGGCTGGTCTAGAAAAAGCCAAGTGACTATGTGCTGCAGAAGACAGGCAAAAGTCAGGCAGAGATGTAGAGAAAAATTAGTTTTTCTACCACAGAAAGCTATCCCAAGTAGGCCACAATAAAGCTGTGATGATGGAGGAACTGAAACCATTGCCATGACTAGCAGTCACGCCACCATGCTCTGGGGCCTGAGCATATGCCACAGGTGAGGCACATCCCAAGGGCAGGCAGGAGACTTGCACAGCAGCCATTTACTCCCCACCAAAACACTATGTCTGAGAGCCACTTGTTCTGACAGCAGCCAAAAGAGGTGTTGCAGAGAATAGGAAAAATAGGGCAAAAGCCAGGGCCATGCCATGGCAGAGGTGGTTTCCATGTATTCATTAACCCTCCTTGGAGTTCTCTCCTATGAATTTCCTTTGTATTCTCTTGAGACTGTGAAAACTCATAGCATCCCTAATATCCTGTAGCAAGGAGTTTCTCAGCTACAAACCTCAAAAACAGCACCACACCAAAACACTTTTGTACCAAACAAGTATTGTTTTTCTTTTTGAGGATCTTTAATTCACAGCTATCGACAGGAACAGAGCCAGCCCTGGAGGCAGTGGGGCTGCTGAGGGCCAATGGCCTTGGGGTTCAGGGCATTTTTACATTTTTATGCCAAGTCCTTGTAAACCTGCCCAGCCCTGCTGAACATGCCAGCACAGAGAATCTGTCCCAGTTGCCCCAGCCTGCTCCACTCTCATACAGCAAGGAGCAGTAATTCACTCAGAGGCCCACTAGCTGCTAAGCACTGGAAGTGCCGTGGCCAGCAGGATTACAAGCGAGCCAGCATCTACACACCTTTCACATTGCAGAAGACTGCCATGGTTTTATAACCAAGTGCCTAAGTCCAGTCTGTGTTTGTCTCTTCAACCTTTAAGCTCCTTCGAATTCAAGCCTTCCACAGAGCTAATAGCACTGCCAACATTTTACTAATAATAGCAGCAACCCTTCAGGCTTTCAAGGAGCACTGATTACAGCCTAACAAAACTGCAGCAATGCTGGATCTGAGGTCTCCTCAAAACCAAACCTTTCTCGGTCTGGTGGGGAGAAAGCAGCAGATTGTAAAGCTAAAATGCACATTTTGGGACCCTTTGAGTCCCACCCAGGCTGTTCACCAGTGTTTCACGCTGTCTGCTGCTGAGCTGCTCCGAGGGAGTCAGCAATTAACAGCCCCATAATGAATGTTTAAAGCATTTAATTAAACTAATATATTCAGAGTTAAACATGTTGCTAAGGCTGATCAATGAAAGCACAAAGATAAACAAAGCCCCACAAACACAAGGAACTTGTCTAGGTGGGATGGTAACCTGAAATACTTTCCTCTTAAGATGCACTTACCTGGCACCATGGGTGTAATTTTTCAGTGGAGTGTCTCCTGCAGCAACACCCCACTTGGGAGTGCACCTTCCCCTCTTTTGCTGAGGAAGAGGTGGCCAAGCTTAGCTTGGCTGCTTGGCAGGTTAAAAAAAAGCAGGTTTCAAACTGTGGTACAGCACTGCTGTCTACACAATCATTTTGTAATTACTTCAGAAAAAATATTTAATTAAGGTCTCTTGGTACAGTTCTAGTTCAAAACTGCAGCCCATCAGCTTTACTGGTCCCAAACTGAAAGACAAGACATACTAAGGCTTCTTATGCAATGCCTATTTGGACTCCAGGAGTTGACCTCTCTGTAGCAGAGATGGCACTGGATCACTGTGGTTTCAGAACACCAGGACCTGGGGAAAACACCCATGGCTCTGTATGAAGGCTGAAACTTGCAGTGAGAGGAACACACACTCAGTCATAAACAGCTTTGAAGATTTGGGGAACTTTCCCAGGGAATAAGTGTGTGAATTCTTCATCCACACTACTGCTGGCTTGCAGGGACAGTGCCACCTCACACCTGCCTAATACACTCAGTTTTTAGTACAAGCATGTCTAGAAACATATCTCATTCTCTTGGGTCAGACCATGCTAGCTGGCTCTGGCTTTCTGCAGACAGTTGCTCAGGAGAAGCAAGCACGAGGTTTGAGCAACTCAGATACATAGTACAGCACTTGCTCCTGGGGAGTCTCATTCTGGCTGCTTGTCCCCAGGGTCAGCAGCTCTACACTAATTTCATCCCAGGGCACACATCCCATTACAGACACCATTAATTTTACTGGACTTGATAAACTGAGAGGACTGAGGAGAGAGGAGCAGGAGTTACAAAACACACCGAAGCAACACACAGAGAAGTGCTGATGGAAGAGGTTTAATCTGAGGCAGAGAAGGAAAAAAGGGTAACAAAGAAGCAGATGGAGCTGCAACAATTGTCAGGTGTTCACTGCATCCTTTAGTAAGAGGGTAAGAAACACACAACCTTATTTCCAACAAAGATGGGAGAAGCCATCAGGACATACAACAGCAGGAACTGTGAAGATGTCCATCAAAATCACGACTTGAGGATGTTATGAAAATCCTTTCCTTGGAGAGCTGAAGGAAGCACGCAGTTCTCTCAGGCTGTGTGCGAGCTGGAGGTAGACAGGACCTCTCCAGCCTCAGCATGCATCACCTGCTCTGCAGCACTTTCATGCAGCAAACCTGGAGCTAGGAGGGCTCTACCCAACTTGGGTATTGCCTGCCAGCTGAAGGGAGAATCCCTTCCTGAGATGAAGCTGCAGCTCCAAGATTAGACTCTGGCTCATGATAGTACCAGGGCTTTCCCTGCAGAGCACTCCGAGCATGCAGCCAGGACAGGACAGCCCGGGTATGGCCACACTCGGATAAGCGTTAACGATTAGGCAGGGACCAGCTTATCACAGATGTTTGCTTGGGAGCAGGAGGGGAGGGACAGAGCACAAGCAGCAGCTGCTCAGGTATCCTAAGGCCTTGTTTGAGATAAAAGGGACAGAAGTAAAGAATTGGGGGAGGCAGAGCCTTAAGGTGCCCTGAAAGTTTGAGCTTGGCTCTAGGCAGGAGCAGCTGTAATTTTCACTCCAGATTCTACATTGGCTTTCAAGAACTTCTGAAGTTTCAAGCTGGAGGTGGTGGCTCTACCTCCTCTCAGGACTACCTATTCTGTTTTTTTTTTTTGCTTTTATTCTGCATTTCCTCCTATTATCATGATTACCATCCTTCAGGCATATTGTTTGGCCCTAGGTCACATGCAATAGCATTCCCTTTATTTTGTAGTTAAGGACAATCTCACATGGCATCTCCCATAGATGATGCTTTATAGAATCACAGAATGGTTTGGGTTGGAAAGGACCTCCAAAGGTCATATAGTCCAACCCCCTCTACAATAAACAGGAACATCAACTAGATCAGGTTAACCCGAGTCTTGTCAAGCCTCACTCTGAACGTCCATTTCAACACCCAGCCTGACAGGGTGCTGGGCCGTTCCCTTTAAACTATACTCTTACCCTGAAAGGTTGGACTAGATGAGCCTCGAGTTCCCTTCCAACCTGGTATTCTATGAATCTCCTGGGACGGGACCAGAACTACCTCCCTGGGCAACCTGCTCCAGTGTTCCACTACCCTAATGGTAAAGAACTTGTTCCTAACATCCAATCTAAATCTACTCTTGCCTAGTTTGAAACCATTGCCTCTTGTTCTACAGGCTTTTGTAAACAAACTGTTTCCATCCTTCCAGTACCTGAAAGGGGACTACATGAAGATTGTTACTAAGTCTCTCCAGAGCCTTCTCTTCCCCAGGCTGAACAACCCTAGCTGCCTCAGCCTGTCTTCATAGAAGAGGCGTTCCAACTTCCTCATCATTTTCATGGCCCTCCTCTGGACCCGCTCCATCCATGCTTTAGGAAAGACAAGATAAATCCAAACGCCCCAGAGAGAAGCCTGCACAAGGTGCTGGCAGCAGCTGCAATACTCAGGCCTTCTCTTACCTTAATCCTGCCAGGACAGCTCCAGCAACACCCTCCAGGGCAAGCCAGTGTTCTCTAGCCCAGCAACATTGGCTTGAGACACTGCAAGACTGTGTGATGGAAAAGGTCTTAAAGTCCACTTTTACAAACTGCCTGGAGCATCAGAACTACCCAGAACTGGTTAGCAGAACAGCAGCGTGTTCATGAATTTATTTCTAGTGGCCTATGCAACCAAGTCCCAACTCAAGATTTTATTGTTTATGGGCACAACATGTTCATTTTATGGGAACAGACCTGCTCTGTGCTGAAGGACTTCCTGCAAGCAACTGTGGTGTTAATTTAGAAGATGGCATTCTTCCCAAACAGTCATTATTAAACCAATAACCCCACATTACCTCCAGCATCATGGGGCAATGTGGCTGGAGTAACTGCAAAAGAGCTTAGGGGCTGTTCTCTTCAGGGAGGGGAAGAGATGCAGCCTGGCCCAACTCCAGTGCATGCGGTTTTAAAGATCCTCACTCGAGTTGTATTGTGTTGATGAGCATTAAAGAGCTGTCACTTCTGCACCCATGCCTGGCTGAACTACAGGAACTATTTTCAGCATCTCTCTGCCAGAAATGGTATCTCTCGTGACTTTTATCGTGGAATAGGTTCATGTTTGTAATCAGCTTGGAAAATGTGTTTCTGAGCTTAGTTCTAAAGCCTCATCCTCACTACAGAAACAACTACACTCAGTAACACAGCTTTCCCTCCCTTTAGTAGCATGAGGAATAATTTGCTGCCCTGAGTAATTCGTCACAGCATAAGCCTGCAGGGTTTTGTAACATCAATGTTTGATGCTTTGGGTTTAAGTGCTGAGCACACTGTACAAGCACAAGTAGACAGCCTGAATCAGAAGCTCTGGTGTAGTGCTGCAATTGCCAGTCATTTAGGGAAACCCTACATGCCAATCAGTAGTTTGCACAGCAATTTTATCAGTTCAGCAGGAGACAAGGGGTTAATGCCAAGGTTAAGAACACTATAGAACTTATCTCAATTATTTTAATTTTTAAGGATCACCTTGCAGGTTTAAAATCAATCTTGCTGTGGCAGGGCGAGGGGGCTCAAGATACATTTTATTTAAATGCCTTCACAAAATGTCTTTCTGAACAAACAGACCACACTGGCTTTGCAAGGGCAAGGACGCTATCCAGGAGCTTAAGATGAGGCAGCCCATCCATAAATGCACTGCACCATGGTTGTGGAGAGCCTTGCCCTCACTCGAGGATGCCACTTTTTGCACTGTATCTGTAACCAAAGCAATGGTAGCTGTTTGGGATGCAGTGTGTCCATGCAGAAATCAATCTGTACTTCTTCAAGCAAAGAGATGAACACATTTCTTAATCATTTGGCTTGGCCTAAATGGTGCATCAGCAGTTGCTGTCTGGCAAAGGTTCCAGTCGTGTTTCTTCAGAGAGGAAGATGATTGAAGAAACAGCTTGCTTAAAAGGCTGGAATCTCCCATCACTGTGTAACCTGTTCCTACATCTTGCCAAAAATCTGGCAAGAATGAATTAGAATGAATTTTTTGGTGCACAAGGCAGGGTGGCAGACTGAAAGACATCTTGAAATACATTCTAGCCCTGTCTGTGAGAGTTTGCTCTGAGAGGTTGCAGTTTAAATATTTTTTCTGGAATCACACATTAGAAACGCATTGATAGGGCTCTGCCATGCAGCAAATTATGAGAGTGCCTGTGCCTCTTGAATCTTTCTACATGACCTCATTTCCACAGGATTTGTGTTTTTCATAATCATTAATGCATTTGATCTCCATTAAAGAATCCCCAGCTTATAGGCAGGATATCTTTTCAATGTCCTTTTTCCTAGGTGTAAAGGTTGTGCCAAACCCAAAGTAGCCTCAAATTACAGTTTTCAGCCTCCCTCCTTGCTTTGACAAGAGCAGCAGTGCCGTGCTCCATGTTAGGTTCATGGCTAGTTGCACAGGCAATGATCCCATCACATGGGACAACAACAGCCCAGATAGGCCACCCTCAGGCCACTGCCACTGTGCACTATGTCTCTGCTATCAACACTGGGGTGCTGCAGCACATTCAAGGCTTTCACTCTAATCTTTAGGTTCACATCCCACAGGCTTGACATGTTCACAGCAAGTTGTAGAGAAGAGTTCCACCCAGGACTGTCAGGTTGCTGCATAGTAACCTGTCTTGAGAACATAGAAGCCTGAAGGCTAAAATCTGCTCCCACAATAAATCAGAATGACAGTCAACACCACAGCTGTAGGAGCACCTCAATTGTTTATCTTGACTAAGTAAAGGAATCACAGTCTAGCCCATTGCCTTTACATAACTGCACACCACTATTTCTGTGACCATCCATAGAAACAACGTAAAAAACCCCAAGCTATTTCTGTAAGATTTTATTTTTATTTAAAAGAAAAGCTCATGACTTATGTCCAAGCTTCCCTTCCTGCTACCAGAGAGGGCAACTCAGGACTGCAAAGCCAATTATTTAGTAGCAGAAAGCATTTCACAAGTGTCAGCATCCTCCCTTACACCCAGAGGCCTGATTCCAGCTCTGGACATCCATAGCTCTGTTTGCATCACAGGAAGCATCTTCCAAAAGCTTATTAAGAAACTGAAGGATCTTCATAGTGTTACAGTGGAAGGGGTAATTTCCTACTGCTTTTCATTTGAATGAACACACTGATTTTTCCTTTAAAGGCCATACATATATTCTGTGAAACTCCATCAGCCAAATAAAAACAGTCATAGGTCATTTAGATTATGTATATGAAAAAAACAAAACACCACTATCCTGAAGTACTGTATTCTAATTAGAAACCATATTTATAGGATGTAGTAGGAGCAGCAACTCATACCTCTTCTTATTTGATTACAGATTGAACAAGTTTAGCATAAGTTACTCAAAATCACTATGCAAACACACATTTACCCCATTAAAAAAAGATTAGAGGAAGATATAAACATCTTATTTATTAAATCAAATAGAAATGCAAAATATATTTCACATGCCTTACACAGAAGAGATGAACTTTGAAGAAATTAAAGCAAGACTGTGTCAGCTGACACAGGAAATAGGAACATTATGAACAGTCACAAAGAAAAGGAAGGACTGGGGGAGGTGACATGGGGCTGATGGGCAGTTCCACCCCACTGTAAGAAAGCTCTTCTAAAAACAATCAAGTTCATGCTGAGCAAGCATCACAAGCCTGAAATTAACTTTAACACATACTTATTTTGGAGAAGTTGTCTAAAGAAGTACAACTGGCTAATAAACAGTCAAAACAGTGGTCTAAATTATGTATACCATACTCATATGAAGTGGACATGGGTTTATTCTTGAACATCAGTAGGGACAGTAGCAGAAACACCGAAAAAAAATAAAAGCTTTTAAAAGATGGACCAATCCATGGTAGCATTTTGTGTGACTCTGCTATTAAACTAAGACAAAAAGATGAAAAAAACCCTAATTTTCTAGATACTTTAATTACTTTGTCATCCTCCACTCTTCTCCTCCCTCCTACACACAACTTCTTGGAAGTTGAAATGACACTCAACAGTAAATACAGAGCATACATCAATAGTATATTCCACAGTTCTTCCGACGAGTCAATAGTCCAGCAATTGTAAAGTGATCTATGTGCAAAAAACAAACACATGAAACAGTTTCTTAAAAAAAAAAAAAAGAAAGAAAAGAAAAGGTAATCCACTGCAGCCTTAACTGCTACTTAAAAAAAATTCTGAGGATTAGCACATTTCCCAGTGGAGGACACATCAGTAACTGCAAGTATTCTCCCAAACCTGTGATTTGCTCTTGCAGGACTGTCAACATCCCAAGTTTACTACCTGCTGGCAAGTAGAAAACACTGTATCCTCAACAGAAGGGGGAAAACCACTGTTCATAAACTGGTCTTCTGATAAACTTGCCACACAGGTTATGTATTCAGAGACTGCTACCTACAGCTGAGAACAGTCCTCCCAGCATGACTAACAGTAAATGATTAACAATAAAATGCACAAGATTCGGAAGAGCAGTATTTGAATTGTTCCCGACTGCTCAATGCCCCTAGGCTTAAACTATCCCATCTTGAATAGTGGTATAAGTCAGGGCAGCTCTGGTGAAGTTACAGTAGAAATCACTGTGCATGAGGATGTCTGTGTGAGAACAACAGTCCCTTGAACTACAGACTAGTTCAGTCCTGACTGCACTACAATAGGGAATTGTGTTTAAACCATGAGTAATCATGTAATCATCTCCCAGCATAGTACTTCTTTTCTGCACACATGGAATGTAAATGGCCAAGATTTACAACTGATGATACTGCAGATTTAATGGATTATATTTCTTTAATAGTTCTGGCAATGCAAACTCAGTTAAAAAGAAATACCAGCAGCAAAAAAAAAAAAAAAAAAAAAAAAAAAAAACAAAAAACCAGAAGGGTAAAAAAATCCAAACCCACACCAACCCCTCCAGGCCCGCCCCTGCTTACTGCTCTCTGTTTTCTTCTTTATTTGTTTGATAACTTCTCTGGCACACAGTTAGGGTTTTCTAACAGTGCATAAGTATTCAAAAACATCAAACTACTTGGGGTGGGCTGGGGGAAGCAGAGTGGTTCTATGGTTTAAGACCAGGTGTGGAAGCCACACCACAATAGGTGATAAAGCTAAATCCTGTTTGGGTAAACCGTACCTCTTACGTCTCTATCATTAGTCCAGTAAATGGAGCAGATGCACCAGTTCTTAAGCAAGGGCTGTGAAATAATACAATCACCAACTCATAAAATGCCTTAAGATTTCCCAGATGAAAACTCAGAAGAGGGGCAAAACATGAGCAGTAAAGTCACTTGGGGTTTAATGGCTTTCAAAGTCACCTTGAAAACAGTTCAAAACTATCCCCAACTAGAAAGCCAAGTGCCAGTATTCTCCCTTTTACCACCCACTGCTGTGTGGGACAGAGGGACATTACAGAAGCTGAAGGGAAGACCAGCTGCAGAAGTGAGACCAGTCTTTGCAGGTGTGAAGGAATAGCACACTAAACCACAGGAGGAACCTCATCCAACAACATGAGGCCTTGAGAATGAGGAATGAAGGCAAACACACTGGGCCTGATGCAAACCACATACCTTAATGCAGGAAAACGGTGGATCTGGTGCAGTTCAAGAGCACAGCCAAACTGGTTTCATTTGCTGAGAATGGCTAAACGCTAACAACACACGTTAACATGTGTTCCAAGTGCCGTTAGAACCATACCACATACAACATTTGTCCTTGTTCCCCCCCCCCCCCCCAATAATGCACTAAAGTAAATCCAGACCTTAAGGAGTAACTTGCATAGTAAGAAAAGGTCAATTTAATCATTTACTTTAAGCAGGCAAGCAAATTTGTAAACATTCAAAAGCGGCAGCATCCAAGTTACAAACAATTTAAGGAAAAAATAATTGAGATTATTAAGGTTCTTTATCCTTTCAAAAATTTTGGAAAGAATCTTTTAAAACACTGCAAACATTGAACACTCAGTTACACCTCTTCTAATCCTGCTAGTAGCCCTGCCTCCCAAGGAATTTTGCTTTCTAAAATGCATGGTCTCAACTGCCATGCTTCTCAGAGTTTGCCATTTGGAAGTCTGCTACCAAGCGTTTCACCTCAGCCTAAATCCCATTAGCAAAAGGAATGCCTGTGTCTTGATTCAACATCTCTTTAACTTTTGAGGGCAAAGTGTCAAAAAGGTGATCTTCCACCACGAGCCCGCTTTTCCTGAGAAGCTGACACTGCCCCAGAGTGGCTGGCAGATACTCCAAGCAGTTTCCCTTCAGTTCCAGATGAGTCAGCTGCAACAGTTGACTAACTTTATCTGGGATTGAGGTAATACAGTTTTGTCCCAGACACAAAGTCCTCAATTTAACACATTTAAACAACTGTTTTGGCAAAGTGTCGATTTTATTTCCCGTGATGTAGAAATGCTGCAGATTTTGAAGCAAACCTATTTCCGCCGGAATCAACGCGATTGAGTTGTAGCTTACATCTAAACACCTAAGTTTCTGTAAACTGAACACTGCGGCTGGTAAGGATTCGAGTTTGTTATTGGAGAGATAGAGAGACTCTAAATTCCTTATGTGAGTAATGGAGGAAGGAATGTTAACTATTTTATTGTGCCACAGCTTTAAACAAGTCAATCTTTTTAAGTGCTGGAAACTAATGATTTCTTCAATTGTGCGTATGCTATTTGACTTTAAATCCAGTTCCTGTAAGTTAGAGAGGCTGAAGATGGCATGGGGGATTCTCTCCAGTTCACAGTTCTGCAGTTCCAACTCCGCAACATTAGTCATCTTCTTAAGGCTATTGAGTACCACAAGCTTAGTGCCGTCATTCAGAATGACGAGCTTGGTCAGATGCGGTGCCACATCTGTGATATTCGGGGGAATTTTGGTCAAATTGCTCTTCACATAGAGAATTTTAAGGTGTCTCAACTCTCTGAGAGATTCAAGCCCTATCATTTTATTGTTTTCAGAGTTCAAGTTGCCTATCAAGTACAATTCACGGAGGTTTTTGAGCAAATACACCCACGCGGGAATTTCTGCAACATCTGTGAATTTCACATGAAGGCATCTCAAGTGGTCCCGGAGGAAGCTGAAAGCAGTCTGCTCGACCTTCGCAGGGCAGTGGCACAGATGAAGCTCTTGAAGATTTGTCATCTGAGAAATTTTTGCTGGTATCTTTGCTTCAGGAATCAGCTCGAGTTTCAAAACATCCAGGTCCGTCAGGTCGAACACTGCATCGGGGACCCCGACAGCATGAAGAGATGCAGCTCCTGCTTGTCTTGGGCGTTGCGGGAAACGTGCTGCCGCAGCTTTTCAAAAGTCCACTCGTGGTTCAAACTGATTTCCCGGAGCTTGTTTTCACTCACCTCTGACAAAAAGACACCGAATCGCTTAGAATACAGCTGGTCGTACTGATCTACCATATGCAAGAGAAACGCAAAATCATTTTTGACGTCGGGAATATCACTGAAGCTACTCTCTTCTCTGACCTTTTCAAAGGAGTATTCTTTCAGAGGTATTCGGAACAGCCAGAAGAGCGTGTAGAGACAGATAAAACCATACACACAAATGAGGGAAATATAGCTGATAAGCAACTTCTTCAACATGTAAGCCATGTTGTGCGTACATTCAAATTGCGTGTAGCCAATCAAGTGCTCCACTTTTGGGTTGCATATGTGTTCAAAGCTAATAGTGTTCACGAAGTTTGCAGTATAGCAGAGTATAAATATGAACTTGACAGTCTTGATGATGGTCTGGCCAACATAGAGCTTGTAGATCAGATCGCTGTCTTCCACGTGAGCACGGAACTTGCGGACTTTCTCAAACAGCGCTTTGGCTTGCTCTCCATCTTTCTTATCTAAAATAGTGACACTGGGAACCTCAATCATTGGCTTGTCTGCTGAAAATTTGAAGCCAGACTTTGTAATCATGGGAGTGTTGGCACTCGGGCTTCCTTCATCGCTGCTAGTGGAGACATACTTGGGCAGGGACTGGGCACCAGTTAACCTCTGTTTGTTCTCCTCTGAGTCTTCACATGCCGTTTCTGACAATGCTTTTGTAGTCCATGGGGATTCAAAGCACTTCCCTAATATAGACACAAAATGCTCAATTTTTGAGCAAGTCTTGGGATACTTGAACCAAAAATTGCTACTGACTATTAAAATGATAGTATGAATGAGAACCAGATAGGGAAAGTACTTCGAATACCAAGGAAGAGCCAAATGGTAGCACATCTGATTAATAAATACGTATTGCTGAAAATCCAAATTTGTTTTACGGCCTGAAGAATCTTTCTGCTCCTTCTTCAGCTGCTGGCCCGACTCAGAGGGTTGAAACTGATCTGAGGCAGGTCTGCTCAGATGTACATTAGGTGTTACCGTAGGTGCACTTTCAAAGGAAACCGTTCTCATTGACATGTCTTCTCCTTGACCAGTGGCTGTTTCAACAGTGGTAAAGTCAGCCTTCCCTGACATGCCAGGTTGTGCTTTTGAATTTACAGTAGACTGCAAAACGGGCAAGCAGACCACCTGGTCTTTGGTCAGCTGCATGGTTCCAGCAAAAATGGCAACCATTAACATAACAACTGCTAGATAATCCATAAACACATCCCACCATGGTTTCAAGATACGATAGGTTGGCTGGATGTCATTGAGCGATGCAACTTCTGCAAGGGTGAACATTCCTACAAGAGAACAAAGACAAAATCAGTATTGTTGATCACTAAGCAGGGTATTCTCCTATTTAATATCAATCACACCATAACATACAGATCCTCAGAAGGTTCCAGCTTCCATTGTCTTGTTGCCTGTCACAGACTGTCCATCATTCCATTCAACCTTTTTTGCTCAAAGGATATGTACTGAAATGATGCATTACTTCAGCAAGAAAATAGAAGTCTTCTCATTTTAGGACACATGATATTTACAAATATTTGTCACTTCATGATACAAGCACTAAAGGCTTGCTCTGGACACCTGAAATACCTGAAAGATAAAGTGCTGTAGCTGATATGTATTAATAGGAATAACAACTGATCACACAAAATAAATTGTGTCACGACGACTGCTTGAGTCTGAATGTGTGAAATCCATTATTTTGCATTTAAATAAAACAGCCTTTTTTTTTTTTTTAAACATGCTTTGCACCATGCTCCTACCTAGCACAGCACATTTCAGATCTCTTATTGCATTATGAGTAAGGTCTCTCATTCGTTTTCATCGAACAACAACAGTCAATATCTCCCACTCCTCGCTACTGAGCATCCACATTGCTTACCGGATTGATTGGGTCCTTTCCCTCAAGTAGCACTGCACAAGTCTTGCAGTTACAATGTGAATATTTGCCACAATTTTTTCAAATATGCCTGGATGCTTTACAGTGATAAACAGCTGTCACTTACTCACTGGACCAAGTTGTACTGTACACATTTTTTTAAATGAAGAAATAATCCTCTCTCAGAAAAATCCAACCCAGATAATACAGAAAAAACTCTTACAACTCTCTTAGCATAATGGGGGAAACTATTAGTATTTTTTTTTCTTGACTCTCATCACAGGTTGTGAGCATAAGTAGCTGTTTTTTTCTGGGCCAGGAGAAGGTTGAAAGCCTTTCACTTTAAATTAAACATACGCACTGTGAGACAAAGTAGCAAAGTGATGATGTGAGACTCCAAACCTCTTTGGAGCTTTAAATAGCTTGCTTTGCTTTTTGTTTTGACAAAATCGACACTCAACTTATCATCTTTTTTAAAAATAAGCTTCCTGCGCAAGGAGGATGTGGTAAAATCATCATTTTAACTGCTGAACTTGTGACCCAAATTTGCCATTTCTGAAGTAAAATATGCAGCTTGTGTGCACACAGAGTAGGGAGGCAGGCAGGATATACATTATCAGTCTGGCTCCCCTTGGTCCAGAGAAGAAAGGCTTAGCAGAGCACAAGGAGATCAAAACAGACGGTATAAAGATGCATGAGATTTATTAACTTGTAACATTTCAGTTAGTATAGACCTGCACCTTACAGACTATAAGGGACAATGAACGCATAACACAATAATTATTTCTAGCCTACACAACAGACATTTTGGCAGAACTCAAGTATCAGCCACTGTTTACATGGTCAAAAGCATGTATTAGCCCCTCTCCTTCCCCACACCAGCCCAAGCAACTCCCATGACCTCAGTCTCTGGGAAAAGCCAGTGGTCAGTTACCGAGGTCAGCAGGGAGCTCATGAAAGTGTCTCCTCCACCACAAGGAGGAATACAGCCCCTGGCCTCCCACACACCCTGTTCCCAAGAGCTTTTACCAGTGCTGCATACCTAGACAGCATTTGATGAAAGCAGCCAGACAGGAGAGGGTTTTATCTCACTGCAGCACTCCTCTCAGTAGCTGCTCTTGGCACAGCTGCCAAAATACAAAAATTTACAGCTCAGTTTCTCTGATAACAGACATAAAGAACTTCCATCTCTATTTTCCAATGGACAAACGAATGTCACATACTCATCTCTTATTAGTAACACAAGGTCTTCGTTCCAGGAGCACGGTTCCTGAGCTTCACCCCAGGTACCTTCCCAGAGCTGTAGCTGCTAAAAGGAAATGCTGAAGGATACAGACCAGTAACACACCCCAAAGCTATCAAAGCCTCACAGTGCTCGACTTAAAGTTAGCTACCAACTCCCCCTTTTCTTTAATGTCTCCCAGTGCTTACCTAGATTGAGTCACAGCATGACTGCTTGCCCTAGAATTGCTACCTTTGACATTTAAATAATAATCGTGCGCAAAACAATAGCATTAGTCATGTGTACTCATGAGAATAGATAGATTTAAAAGAACCCTCCTTAATCCCAAGGCACACAACTGCGACCTGCCCAGGACAAGAGAACCAAAAAACAGCAACAGAGGTGTCAGGATTTTTTCCTGCATGGACTTTTCTTTCTTGGAAGCTGTTTAAGAGGGATGCTCTTGCAGATCTCTAGGCAATTTTCACTGTGGTCTTGATTACCTTGGCAGCCACAAGAACTTCTCAGTCACAAAGTAGTGCAATAGTTGAGCAGAAGAGCACAGCCAAATGCTTAGCAAGGACAAATCATCCACAACTAGTAAAGCCATGCCGCTGCACATATTGCTGGGCACTGTGCAAGAGGAGGCAAGCAAGCAGGAGGAATGAGATGACTGCTGTAAGAACATGGATAGCTGCTACTGCTTGTGCCTCTGGGGCTAGTCTTTCTTTCCACTCTCTACTAACTAATCACATGGGAAGTTACTTCATTGTGGTTTGGGGCACAACATGTAGAATTCCTTGCACAGAAAGGTGGTGATTTTTTCCCCCCTTTTAATCACTTGTTCTTACAGAACACATGAGTAACACACTGAAACCCTGCACTGCAGATGGGGCTGCTCTAAGAAACTGAAATAATGGGAAAGAAATGAGAGCACAAAGTGGTTCAGACAGACACTTAGAAAGAACGATAATAAAAGCCAAAGCTAAAAATCACTTCTACCAGACCTCTGTCTTGCCCACATGCCAAATGATTTCAAAAAAGGTTAGGAGACACAACAGAGCCTGTGTAATCATCTTAGTGAGGCTGTAAGCAGCATAGTGTAATAGGAGCTTTACAGTGCGAAGCACCACATTCAATGCTCTGAACGTGTCTTTTCTTTCAAGTTACTGATACTCACAGAGAGCTGCTGTTTTCACAGAGATTAGCAGTTATAAAACAAAAAATCCCTCTGTGGCATTGCTGTCCAACACTGCCTCTCACGAAAAAACAAAAGAGGCAGACTGTTTTCTAGGTAGTTAAAAAAAAAAAATAAATCAATTTCAGGAGCTGAAAGTCTGTCATCGCAGTTATTTAACAACAACAAAGTGAAAAGTATAAACCTTTACGCAGTGCAAGACAAATTCTGACTGACAGAATGCAAATAAATTTGATATTTTCTCTCTTAAGTGCATCATTATATATGATGGTGTTTGATTATACTGAAGTTGGCATTTCTGCAGATACTAGGAAATCAAACTATTAAGAGGTACTCCAAACAAGTCTTCTACAGTATTGTAATGTTTGGGGGTTTCTTTATTCTACAGTTAAATATAAACCAGTCAAAGCTTTTAAAACCTGTTTTACAGCTTACTATCCAGACCATTCCTTGGGAGTAGGTAGACAGCATTTCACCACTAATTTTCACCTTCTTGTAAAGGTGCTGGACTGGGAATGGGGGTTCATAAGCAACAGTGATGAGACAGACCAAAAAAACCCACCAGTCTGTGTCTGGCAGGCACAGCCTGCAACTCCCTGCCATAGGTACCCTCCACTCAAGACCCATACATGCTCTGTTCACACCCAGATGTAAGCAGGTAGCTGGAGATGGAGAGCAAAGTACTCTGCAGCTGAAAAGCCAAAATGTAGAAAACTGGTTTGTGAAGAATTTTTAATTCCCAATACAGAATTTCAAGACAGTCTCCTTTTTAAAATACCATTATTTCAGTTTAGTTTTAATAAGCACAGATTTTAACTCTGTAATACTGCAGTATGATCTTTAGGGCTAGACAGCTACACAAAATGAGGAAGATCTTTAATTTTAACAAATAATCCTTTCTCGTCCCACACCCATTGTCTCCAGTTATATAACTTGGATGACACTTTGCTATGACACTGATCTCTTCCAGCTCCACCTATGACCTCTAGCTATCTACTGGGTGCATCCTCTCTCCTGGAAGGAAAAGAACAGTTGCATTTGTTTAAGCTGAAGAATTTCCTACAGCACAACTTTCTTGCTACTGTCTAATGAAAAACTTGATAAGTTCTGAAAGCATAGTACTGCCTCCCTTTTCACTGTTAATGTGATTTGGAACTCTAGAACTAAACCCACTTTGTTTTGCAGAGAAAATGGAATACAAAAAGAAAAAAAAAAAAAAAGAAGAGTGACAGTACAGTTGTTCTAGGTTACAGGCCCATATTACATCAGCAAGGGCAACAACTAACTTAATACATACCCAGTTATAATCCTTTCATTGAAGAAAAGCTCTAAAAGAAAGCTCAGAATGTGATTAACCTGCTGACTTTTTTCCTGACATATTTCAGACTATAAGTGCTGAAATACAAAGTAGATATACTGTTGGTTTATTTTTTTCCTAAGAAACTGCTCTAGCTTAAATACAGAAGTTTGAGGAAAAGGAAGAAGCAGATCACTATGTCACTAATGTTTATTTTCATCCTACTTCTTCCTGTACTTCATGATAAAAACTTCATCCATCTGCCCCCTATAATTCACTGGCCCTCCTGTTTTAAAAGCGCATTCAAATTTAAAGCAAATTCCAAGTTAGAACAAACAAATAGCATTGTAACACATGAACCCCTCATTTTGCTTTCAGGTTCCCAAGACTCTGAACAAGCCCACTTTGTTTCAGGAAACAAAAAGATTCTTGAATTAACCTTGTACCACAACTGGTCAAGAATTTCCTAAAGAAAAAAACAACCCTTTCTAGTTGAAAAGAAAAAGTGCTACCATGAACAAAATTGTTTTCTCCTTCCCACAGGAAATCAGGGAGAAGAGAAGTTTTCCCATAACTAAAAGGCTTTGCTAGCTTGCTTTTGATCAGGAGACCATAGGTTTAAATTTATTTCCGCTGTATATTTTACTCTCTCTTTCCACCAACTATTTCTACTTCCTTTGTTTTTCTATTGCCATAATATCCTATTAAGGCAGGCAATTAGACCTTACAATACAATACAAATTAACACAACAGTACAATACAATACAATACACCAGGTTGGAAGAGACCTTCAAGATCATCGCGTCCAACCCATCAAACAATCCAACCCACCCAACAACTAGACCATACAGCCAAGCACCCCATCAAGTCTTCTCCTGAACACCTCCTGTGAAGGTGACTCCACCACCTCCACGGGTAGCCAATTCCAATGGGCAATCACTCTCTCCGTGTAGAACTTCTTCCTAACATCCAGCCTAAACCTGCCCTGGCGCAGCCTGAGACTGTGTCCTCTTGTTCTGGTGCTGGATGCCTGGGAGAAGAGGCCAACCTCTGCCTGGCTACAACCTCCCTTCAGGTAGTTGTAGAGAGCAATAAGGTCACCCCTCAGTCTCCTCTTCTCCAGGCTAAGCAACCCCAGCTCCCTCAGCCTTTCCTCATAGGGCTTGTGTTCCAAACCCCTCACCAGCTTTGTTGCCCTTCTCTGGACACGTTCCAGCAAGTCAACATCCTTCCTAAACTGAGGGGCCCAGAACTGGACACAGTACTCAAGGTGCGGCCTAACCAGTGCAGTGTACAGGGGCACAATGACCTCCCTGCTCCTGCTGGCCACACTGTTCCTGATGCAAGCCAGGATGCCATTAGCCTTCTTGGCTGCCTGGGCACACTGCAGGCTCATGTTCAGCCTACAATCAACCAGTACCCCCAGGTCCCTCTCTGCCTGGCCACTCTCCAGCCACTCTGACCCCAGCCTGTAGCACTGCCTGGGGTTGTTGTGGCCAATGTGCAGAACCCGGCACTTGGATGTGTTAAATCTCATGCCATTGGACTCTGCCCATCTGTCCAGCCTGTCGAGGTCCCTCTGCAAAGCCTCTCTGCCCTCCAGCAAATCAACTGCTGCCCCCAGCTTGGTGTCATCTGCAAATTTACTGATGATGGACTCAATGCCCTCATCCAGATCATCAATAAAGATGTTGAAGAGCATGGGGCCCAGTACTGATCCCTGGGGCACACCACTAGTGACAGGCCGCCAGCTGGATGTGGTGCCATTCACCACCACTCTCTGGGCTCGGCCCTCCAGCCAGTTCCTAACCCAACGCAGTGTGCTCCTGTCCAAGCCATGGGCTGCCAGCTTGGCCAGGAGTTTGCTGTGGGGAACGGTGTCAAAGGCCTTGCTGAGGTCCAGGTAGACCACATCCACAGGCCTCCCCACATCCACCAGGCGGGTCACCTGATCATAGAAGGAGATCAGGTTGGTCAGGCAGGACCTGCCCCTCCTAAATCCATGCTGGCTAGGCCTGAGCCCCTGGTCATCCTGTAAGTGCTGTGTGATCGCACTCGAGATGACCCGTTCCATAATCTTGCCTGGCACTGAGGTCAGGCTGACAGGCCTATAATTCCCTGGCTCATCCAACCGGCCCTTCTTGTGGATGGGCACCACGTTAGCCAGCTTCCAGTCTTCTGGGACCTCTCCAGTGAGCCAGGACTGCTGAAAAATGATGGAAAGTGGCTTGGACAGCTCATCTGTCAGCAATCTCAGCACCCTAGGATGGATCCCATCCGGTCCCATGGCCTTGTGGGGGTCCAAGCGGCTCAGTAGATCTCTAACTTCCTCTTGGAGCAGTGGTAAACTATGCAGCTCTCTGGCTCCTTCTGCCAGCTCTGCAGGCCAGCTGTCTGGAAGACGTTCTGCCTTAATGTGATAAGAATGGATTATGAGATTCCTCTTAGCCAGGAGCTGAGAATATCAATTGTTTCACAGACAATCTGCAAAGATCATCTTTTTTTTCCCCCCACAGAACAAAGCAGAAGCCCATTTGAAAGAGAGAAATTAACTCTCTGTTGCTTTATTCTACAGAGGATTATTGTGCTTTGCTCAGACCCAACTGAAGTTACAAAACCAGTTTTAGGTACAACTGCGACTGCAGCTTCTCCTCTCAAGCATTGTGCAAATCAAATCCCCAGTTTCAGCTAAGCATAGATTTTGATGTTGAGTGCCTCTATTGCCTGAAAAACCCAGGAAACATTCCACAATAAAATACATGACAGGTAATTTTATAGTGTTTCTCTATATGTTTTGCTACTACTTCAGCAACAGACGTTATCAGCAGAACATTAACACCAAATACTTTCTGATTAGTGCTTTTGTTTTGGGAAGATCAGAAACAGATTTAACCTAAAAGAACCTGCATGGAAACAGATTTCTGTTTTTCTTTCCCCACCAAATTAGAATGGTAAGTTCCTGCTTGCTATTTCTTCCCTTAAAATCTGATAGTAACCAAATCTACCCTGTTTAGATCAATCTGCAAGACCTGCGTTCATTCATTTTTGTTTAGCTACCTCTTGACCAAACAAATAGTTATTTGTTTGGCCTATCTGATGTTCCAGGCTAAGGGCAAAATTCTGTGGGATGGGATATTTAACTGCATGATTTGACTTTCTTAAAATCAATTGCCTACCATCCTGAATGTAGCATTTTAGAGATGATGTACCACAAGATGTGAATGAAATGGACGATAACTGAATAAGGAAAAAGCAAAACACACAAAGCTGAAAGGTTTCCTAAAAATACTCCAAATAACTTATGTTATCAAACAACAGCATCGTGTTTTCTCATATATATTTATATAATGAAACTTACTCTTATGATTAAGGAGGGTTAATTAGCACCAGTCATGCACTTGTAACTTGAGACCCAAACAAAACCCAAACCCCGTACCTAGCCCATATTCCCAACTCCCCCATCCCACTGCCCAAATTTTGGAATTTCCCTTAAAGGGAAAACAATCTCTGATATAGAATGTAAATGAATTCCCCAACTAAGGTATCGTCTTTATGAACAGCAGTAACAGTAGTAACCCGACTCTCTCCTATGAGGACAGACTGAGGGAGTTGGGGCTGTTCAGTCTGGAAAAGAGAAGGCTCCGAGGGGACCTAATTGTGGCCTTCCAGTATCTGAAGGGGGCCCACAAGAAGGCTGGGGAGGGACTTCTCAGGCTATCAGGTAGTGATAGGACTAGGGGGAATGGAATGAAGCTGGAGGTGGGGAGATTCAGGCTGGATGTGAGGAGGAAGTTGTTCACCATGAGAGTGGTGAAGCCCTGGAATGGGTTGTCCAGGGAGGTGGCTGAGGCCCTGTCCCTGGAGGTGTTTAAGACCAGGCTGCATGAGTCTTTGGCCAGCCTGATCTAGTGTGGGGTGTCCCTGGCCATGGCAGGGGGTTGGAACTAGATGATCCTTGTGGTCCCTTCCAACCCTGACTGATACTATGATACTACTATGACTCCTAGTAATTTAGTAATCAAAAACTTACCCAAATCCAATTTCTCTCAGACTGCATGCAGAAGTATTAGGCTTCAGTAAGCCAGTGACAAAAATGAGATTCTTGTTTTTATATAACCAATGTAAAATTCGTGCTCATTTACAAAAACTAAATCTACACAAACCTTTTTTTGTTTTCTAAAATCTTAATTCTGCCCTTCAAAACTGGGCTTTTCCAGCCTGTGTAACACCATAACCTACTTTTAGATACAGCTATTTCAGTGTTTACACTGAATTTTCTTTGTTTACCAGTTCTTTGAAGGTCTACAACTATACACCACTCCTACACAGATGGTTTTGTAAATCAATGTGATATTTAAAAAGCAGTATTAATTTGGCTAACAATAAACTCTTGACTCATACTTCATTCTTGCCTTTCTGTAAATGACTGAAGAGGTCTGTTTTAGGATGACTTTTGCAACAGAAGCCAAATGTACTTCTTACTAGCTCTCCATAGCACCCTAAGATTATTAACACAATTAACTCTCCATTGACCACATGTGAGGTGTGTTCAGAACTCAGAAAATCAGTAACTTCCCATTTTTGCCTGCTGCAGTACTCACGCTCTTACAAAATGGCTGCTTTGACCAAAAGTGTAAACTTCAGTTTTTATTCACATTTATCCCCAGGCTTCAGATTTCAGTGCAGGAGGGTCAGTATATTTCAGAATATGACTTTTCAGTTTGTGGCCTCAAAAAGCTTGGAGAGATCTGAATGTTCAGGAAAACTGCTCCATCCTTACTTTGCACAGGTAGCATCAGAGACCATAAAGGGCACGAGAGATGGGAGAAGGAAAGTGGAGAGTGGCCCTTGAGCATCTCTCTGCATGCTTCTCTGCAGCTGATAGAGCTCAGTATTGTAATTATCTGTGTTACAGTTCAAGTCAGTTAACCACATGCTATTTTAGTTATAAAGCAACCTACCAAGCAAGGCAACATGCAAGAAATTGAGAGATGACTAATGAGGCT
Source organism: Picus viridis (assembly GCA_033816785.1). Taxonomy (NCBI): domain Eukaryota; kingdom Metazoa; phylum Chordata; class Aves; order Piciformes; family Picidae; genus Picus; species Picus viridis. Next base: position 20,728,160 of record CM066588.1, on the reverse strand, counting down.
AGATCCCAGCAAGGGACTAATGAGGCTAGATCCCAGCAAGGGTAAATACTGAACTTAAGTTTTCATATCTGTAACAGTCCATGAGTGCACTGACATTTGACAGGCATTTCTCTTGGGAAGAATATGAATCTCACATAGTCCAAGTGCCTAAACCCTACAGCAGGGAAACAAGGACTTTGCAGGCAAAGGCAAAATACATAGTTTGGTGTAGCTCAGAAGGTGCATGCCAAACCTTACATTGCTGTTACAACTATCGTTATTTACAACAGTAGCATTTCACCCTTCTTTTATCTGAGGCAGCACATCACCACCGATTGTGAAGGCTGAGCAATCCATAATTCCAACAGCACTTTGTTTTACCTCACCCGGCTAGGGCAAAAACAATGAGCCAACAGCCTGTATCTCATTTCGCAATTTCCTAAGCATGTCAAAAATTAAACAGCCCAACTTGTGTGTGCAAAACCCTCAGTTTAACACCAAGCACTTATATTCAAGTACCAACACAGCTGAAAGTTACTGCAGTTGATTTAACTTGTGCCTACATGGACGAACACACAATGCAATTAAAAGTTACACCATCCAGCAAAAGCCTAACAGCTGCTTGCACTCGAGTGTTAAACATTTAATCCTTTTGCCATTTCAAAAATTTGCTGTTCCCCTATCTTTTAGCCAGCGATGTTTCTTCACTGTTTTCATGTCTGCTATCAGAAGTACAGGAACACATAGTAAACATCTGGCACTTCTACTGACCAGAGTACTTTGGGAATTTAATCAAGATGCAAGCTGCACCAAAATAAAAGCACATCTGGTAACTCTAGTCCCTAGAGGCTGTCTTTTATCTCTAAAAAAGCCTAAAACCCAGTGGTATGATTTTTTAAAAAAAAGTAATTATAAGGACTGGAAGAGGAAAAGGAAGAAAATTGTAACAAAAGTTTATTTCCTTTTTTGTTCTGAAATCTGAAAACAGAACACTTAATGGCTTAGACCTTAAGATGTCATTTAAATTTGCTGTTATATAAATAACTCCACATGGCTACAAAGTTTGTTACATGCAATAGTTTGATCTCAGGTAGAGATGGCATTGAGCAACTCATGCAATTATTCTAAAAATTACTCATTTCTCATCTACAGCCACAGGCTGTCTCATCTTGTTCTGGATTCAACTTGGAACTGGAGCAACTTCAAAAACAGTAAGAAATTAAACTGAGCTGCTAGTTTGATGATTTCAAGCCACAGAATACAAAGATACAAATCTTACTACAGAATGTATTACTACCTTTAACTACACATCCTAAGCATATCTAAACAATAGGAAGGAGAGTCTACCAAACAGAGAAATGTGTTGCTGAAGTTCACATTGTTGTAGACTTTAAAAGCCCCTCTTAAGAGCAAAATGACCTTTCCACATTAAGTCATGGTACTAAAGTCTAGGTTTACTTAATTTCTAGACTGTATTCCCATCAGAACGGTAGCAGGTTTGCTGAGTAACTAAAGTTATTTTCAACGAACACTTCCCTTTTTAATAGACATGAGAGCAACCTTACACTGGAGCATTTACAGAATCCTCATGGAGATCTACAGACAAAAGCAGAAAAAAAGAGCTCCTTTAACTAAAGTTTAGGCTCAGTTGTTCCCTGCCTGAGCTGGTTCATCTCTTCAGACAAAACAGCAAATTCAGTGAGCGACTCTCACTAGGTTACATATTAAACAGAAGTTTCATGTATAAGATTTACACACATATAAGCTACTGTATTTTAAAGCAGCTGCAGTGACACTTTCATTACAACCATTCAGGAAGTGATCTAGGACAGGTCACACTTAAATTTTATAAAATAAAACAAAGGCAAATTAAACACATTCAACACCCCACATCACCAAAAAGCACCCAGCAGCACAAGCTACAAGTAAACACTAGCCTCCTACTTGCACATCAGAGTTCATCTCTTTCTGCTCATATCTTTTGTGTGGCAAAATGCAGCACAGAATCTGGATATGAAAAAGCAGACTAATTCCTACTTTGGTTTATTCACTATGCCAACATAGTGGCTTGACTGGGGGAAAAAAGGGGCAACTTTACAACTCAACAAATTGGCTGCACCCTTGGTTTTCAAATACACAGTCTCTTCAACTCTTTAAGGGACAACAGTCAAACTGTGCTCCTACTTAAGTGTCATACACGTTATTTTCTTCCCAGGGAGATGGGAAGATTTCCTCATTCAAGCGAAGCTCTAGCTGTAAAGCCATGTCACAAACTGCTCAAGGTTAACTGCTATGCTGCCTCCAACACCACCTCTCCCCACCATCTTGTCTCCCCCCACCCTGGGTAGTCTCCACACAATGAAGAGCTGGCTCCCAACCCTACCTGCTCTTTATCAAGTGAAGAGGTCTTCTATACTTTGGACATCCTGACAGAAGGATAACAATGATGTCTTCTCACAACATTCTGATCAACAGAAGATGAAGGATGACTTATTAATGTTACTGCATTCCTGCTAAGTTTCAAATAGCTGAATCTCCAGCGGTTTCGTGACAGGAAAAATGCCTGCAGCTGAAGCATTTATCCCCAAAGGGATTTAAGTTTACTATATTTCGTTTTCCTCCTCTAAAGTTAAGCTGCTTTCTGTAAGAGGTAAGCTATTTATGTAGTCCATCTAGGCCCCTAATTGATTTTTTCAGGGTGTGTACTTCAATCTCAGTACTTAAGCATAAAAAGAAATTATGCTACAACACGTATTTTAGAGGCTGTAATTCTGAAATTTTGCTGACAAGTTCATACCACCTCCTTGCTTTTTAGGCTTTATTTTCTCAAAACCCCATTCAAAATCTTGCCTTAAGAACAGCAAGTTCCAAAAGGCTTGCTGTCTTCCCTGACGCTGCAGCTACCAAACAAGCTTCTAGCTCTGCAAAAAGGTTCAGTAAGGCTCAGTTGTGTTACTTGCTGCCATTCACCAGCACAAACAGATCCATACAGTCCCCAATTTAAATATTTACTATTGCTAATTTTATATTCTGATTTGACCTAGATGCTCCAGCTGGAATTGTAACCTCTGCACTGAGGCCTCTCCAGCAGGGAGTGGGCAGACAACCCTTGCCCCTGCGGGTTTATAATCTAGCAGTGATTATTTGTTAGGCAATGACAAGCATGTCTGTGGTTGTAAAATTCAAAGCAAAACAACAAACCCTATCAGGCTTCCAGAAAAGCGTAGGAAATGTGGGATAGCAGCATGATTAGAAGCCTAATCAAACTTAACATTTTTAATGCACTGCTATCTTTGAAAAAGCTTATCATGTCCAAATAAATCTATTTACAGTTAGAGCATTCCTATATACTTAGCCATACTCCTTCCCACAACCTTGAGGATAATGCTGTTTCAGAAATAAGGCACCAAACATACCAGCTTTTGAAAACTACCTCTCCAGTAAAACGGACAATGAAGTTTCCATTCCAGTCAAATCTGGTTTAAAGCACACAATGAAGCTTTCCAAGTACACTCTTCAACTCAAATAAACTAAATAAAAATACAGAAAGAAGATGTTTTACTCAAATCCCACTTATAGACAGATGCCACTCCTGCTCCAGCACTTACCACCTTGTCTAAATTACTACAGCCTTCCCTAAGCACTAGCAGTAACGTTTTTGGCAGCCACCTTCACAGACATGCAGTCATGTACCATGTCACTGTCTGTCTGACTTTCACAGCCAACTTGCTTTCTGCTGGGATGGCCAAATGGGGAAATCAGTTCAGAAGCAGCTTATCTTGTTCTGCAGGCAGCTTCCCCTTACCCCAGGTGCTCAGCATCTGAACTAGTTTTGGCAGGTTGCTGATCACTTAGAGCAGCACAATAGCCCCCTTCCAGCTGCTGCAAGAAGAAAAGAATTGCCCTGTAACTGGAGGAAAACAAAACAGGTTTTGTTGTCACCCTTGTTTCAAAACACATCCAAACTAGTAATTTTCACATCCTCCAGCAGCCCTAGTCAGGTTCCCAGGAGTTTTTGTGCAAGCATAGGTAACCACCAAGGCAAGTTTAAGACACAGCACTAGGTATCATACTGACTTGGGAGAAGGGTCCTCTCCTCCTAATTTGTCTGACCTTTCCACCAGCATACCCAGATTTCAAAAAAACCTTTGAGAAACTGAAAGCCTGAGCTTGTGCAAGTACATCACCACAGATTTCAGTGTCCTGGCTTTCACCGTGCCTTTTACCAAGCACAATGCAAGGCCTTCTGAAAGAGTTGCAGTCCAGCCCTTTTGCTGCCTCACTGTTCTGTGTGGAACAGCAGAGATTCAGGACTTATCCTAAAGCAAATGTTGGGTTTGTTTTTAGCATTATTTCCAGCAGTACTTCTATAAGCATGTATGATGGATGGGGCACCACCTACTCACATAAACGAAGTAGGAACGTTCGGAGCAAATCTTAATTTATCTTGTAACAGCACTGGAAAACATCAGTTCCAGTGCAGTGATGGCAGTGGAAGACAAGACCACGACAGTGCCTCTCTCCCATAGGCATGGAGAGGCCTCCTCTCACTTCTGAATGATCAGGTGGCACAGATCTATGGGCCTGCAAAGACCCTCTCTTGGAACAGGCTAGCCTGAAGGCAACCTGCAACTATCAAGGGACAGCAGGGATTACTTGAGCTCTTGGTTTGCATTTCAAAACAGCCACAAATTGCCCACGCAGTGGTCTTCCATACACCAGATCTATTCGTAAGTCTGACTGGCACTAAGTTAATAAGGATCTACTCAAGAATGTTAGGACAACTAGCCAACCACTTTATTTATGAGTTCCTGTTATCTCAACCGCACACTTGGATTACTGCCTGTGCATGTGGGTGTACAGCAATAATATACATATGACTACATTCCCATAAACCATCAGTTAAGAGTCTAGGATTTGTCATGGCCAAACCAAAACATGAACAAAACTGTCCATCTAATTTATCATCAAGTTTTGTAGTAGCCTGTTTATGTCAAGAATTTGACTGTCAAATTATGCTTCAACTATGTGTTTTTTAATAAGAAAAATGTTATCAAGGCCCAGAGCTCCATGATAGATTTTGTTCCCCGTTGGCTAGACAGCAACTTTAATCTCCAAGTTCCTCAAAGGCTAACGATAAAATCCCTTTCTCTTAGATATAAAACCATCAAGTGGCTTTGAATTAACAAAACAATTATATAACTGCTTTAAGCCTTCACTTGTTTTAGTGTCCCAGGAACTGACTTGCTTGAGGAAGCCAAAATGAGGGATTGTTCTCTATCCCTGTCACAAAGCCTGAGACATCCATACACACCATCAACTCACTGTGCAGCACAGTCTTGAAATAGTGACTTTAAAAAGGCAGTTGATGTGGTACTTAACCTGTAAATTCTCATACGTGGATATGGCCACATCCATGTTCATAGGGAAGCAACCCTAGATCACAAGGCTTTTGCAGAAATATTGAAGTTGGATCCTTGCTCACCACTCACAAGCAGATGTGTGAGATTAATGTTATTTTGGGTTTTAAGCCATGAAAAGGAAAAATTGCATTGCAGTCTGACAGACATTGTCTTTACACCTGATATTTCTATCTTTATACCCTTGCCACAAAATATGGCTAATAGCTTATTGCATTGCCTGCTCTGTTACAAGCAGCAGAGCAACTCTTGGGTTAAAACATTCTTTTAAGACAGACCATTATAGCAATACTGCTAATGACTCATCAGGGGTGTCCTCTCTGCCTCATCCTGCCACGCATCGGATACCACTATCTTTCACAATACCTGCATTGTGTGCTCTGTGTTCCTTGTCTAGTGCACATGTCCTGGACCTTGGTCAGAGTCCCTTCATATTCAAACAAAAAAAATATTGTGATTTTTGGACTGAGAGCTAGACTCTGCTAGCACTTGGTATTTACATTGTAGGAAAGGTTTAGTTTGTTACTCTGTATCAAAGCCTTACTGCATTATGCATTGTGTAATCCTGTCTCAAAAAGATTACAGCCCAGAAATTCCGTTGAATTGCATCAGACTTCATACTGTATAATATGGCAGAGTGTCTGAGGAAGGCCAAGTTTCGAGTGTGATTAGTCACAGACAGAAGAACCTTCAAGTTTATGCCGTGGGCCAGAAACAGGAATAAACATCCTTTTATCTTTTACAGTATCAACACTTAGACCACATTAAAAGAAAAAAAAAATCACAAAGTAAAGGCATCTTAAAAGAGCTTTGCCAGTATTAGCAGAGTGTGGGAATTATTCCTTAATATGTGACTCCCTTCTGAAAATTGATTAAACAAGGAAATCATTGAAAGACTGAAGTTAGCAGGAAATTTTGCTATTTCCATGGGGGTGTAAAATTCACAACTAGAACTATTTCTCCCCAGTTCTTTGAACTCTTCCTCAGGGACTGTAACGGAGGTTTACGCAATTAATCTGAGAACAGCATTTCTTAGTGCTCTGCATAGACTTACTTGCTGAAGCTGGCCCTATCCATTGATACTTGCTTTGTCAAATTAAGAGAAAATGAATTGTAATAAAGCTTTACTTCCACCCCTGAAGGGAGAAGACACAATTCACTGAATTTGTGTAAGAAACAAACAAAATAAGTAATCATGAAGCAGCTTTAAAACAAAACCAATCTCCTATGAAAAAAATGAAGCATTCATGGAGGTAAAGGCCAACAAGTTTAGACAAGATCTCAATTTATAAAAACGAAATTATACTATTGTGACTCATTTATTAGGGAATCTTTACTGCCTTCAATTAACAACAAAAAAGTAAGTTCTGTGATGATAGCATGCTTGAAACTATAGTTACATGAATGATTTATTATTTCTGAGTTCCTGTTTGTGAATAGCTGGAATTTGAACAGAGATCTGAATAAAGACCCTTATACCCACTCAAACAGAAAATATATTAGTTATGAACAAAAGCATAAGCACATTAACAGAAAACATTCAAACTTCACAGGCTAGACTTGCATTTAAACTTTTTGATTAGAAGCTCAACACCTGTATGGTCCAAGGAAAAGGTCAGCAAGGAACAATCTATTAGGTTACATCATCACAGCCAGCTACTCTAGCCTCCCCTTTGAGATAGCTGTAACAACCAACTACATGTCTAATCCTCCAATTCTTAGACAGGGACCCCCTGACAACTCTAACACCATCTCACCAACCACCACAGGACTATTTCTTATTCCAGTTTAAGTCACTGCAAACCCACATGGAATAAAACTAAAAATTACCACAACTATGTCCAAAACCAGTATGTCCAAAACACATCAAAGTGGTTTTTCCTTTATACAAAAACCAAAATGGCAGCATGTTCCTTGGTAGAAGCCCAAAGACCACTTAAAAAAAAGGTCTCCATTTTCAAGATGTCTTAGACTACAAAACTTACTTCACTACTTCCCCCCTCAAAGGACAAAAGCAGCTTCAGTTTCCTCTGTAATCCTGTCTGATTCTTGGAACTCCTGCAGGCAGATAAGAACACCAAGAGCTATGAATATAGCTCATATTGGGCATTAACTGAGTATTTTTAATTCAAGATTTACACCTACACTACAAAAAAGCACATTATACAAATGTGTCCCAAGGATCAAGCCATCTTTCCACAGTTACCAAATGATGCAGACATATTCAGTCATCACAGTCCAGATCAGACCAGTGACACTATAAGACATCACACAGACAATACAACATGATGTACTGAAAACTCATTTAACAAAATCCATTTAATAAAATGGGAGTCTTTTGCCTCAGTGTATCACCCCTTTCAGATTCAGCATTCCAAATATTTAAGCTTCTTCTACAAAAAACCCAAACCAACCAATTCATAGCAGATATGGCTTTCACAATGTATTTTCCTCTGTTCAAAGGACTAGTATCCTTACTTGATGCTTTGCCAGATTAGTGCTATAATCAAGCCAGACTGTCCAGGGAGGTAGAACTGAGCTGTTTCTTTAAAGCTCTCTGTAAGTCCCCTCACTGCCCACCCTTGAACCATGAATAGGATGACCATAAAATAACCATACCCACCTACAAGAGCCAGAGATGCTAACATGCTTCACTTTTTGCATTTGCTCAAGTTTTAAAACTTTGATTGCATTAACATTCTTCTGATCTCATTTTAAGACTTCCTTCCTGCTCCTTGCAATTCTGCGGCTTTTTTTCCACCAAGACACCTTAGAGAGTGCAAAGATGTTGGTCACAAGACACATCCAGAAGCAAACTGGTTTTCTTTGAGCATCTATATGTGTTTCTGTATGGACAAACAGGGAAAAGCTCCCTGCTCTTCAAGTGATATCTCAGGAGCATACCAAAGCAGACAACGACACAAGGATGAACAGCTACTCCCAGTACTTGGAGACCATGAAAGGGAAGAAGCAATGAAACAACCCTCAAGTCATTATGCCTGTACTTACACCTTCCTGTGAAAAATTACTACTCATTAGGATTTACCAGATGCAGCTGTCTTACACACAAAAAAAAAAAGGAAAGAAAGATGTGAGTACGCCTGTGTGCACCTGCACAGAACTGTGTGTCAGGTTAAGATCCCAATGCTGCAGAGTCCAGGAAACTTACCAGACCTATTTGATAAATTTAACATTTGCCTCTCCTTTTCTAGTGCCCCCCAAAAAAGGCTTGGACTTATGCAGGTTCAGAAAGTTAAAGTAATAAAAATGTTTAATTTATTAAATATAAACATAGCAAAAGTTAAGCCATACGGTGAACGTGCAGTTCTTAACAAGAAAGAGTTCCTGTTACCCTAACCTCAGGTGTCTCGACCTTCTAGCTGATGTTAAGCATGATTTGGGTGGAGAGTTGAGTAATATAGTCATATATATTCAGCATGTACTCAGCTCATTATCATACTGAGGGGTGTCAACTTAGTATTAAAATTGCAGTTAATTAGGCAAAGGTCTTCACTTGGGCACAAAATTAACTTTTCAGGCTCTCCTTGTGCTACCTGAACATCACCCAGCCTTCAAGTATCTCCTGACTTTTCCAAACTCACTTTTCAACAGGGTGCTCATGACCCCCAAGTCATACATAACTCACTTTCTCCCACCTGTTGTCCCTCCTATATATACACCCAAACAGATACACATTTGCTGCCGTGCAAGAAGGCAGTAATTTCCAGTTGGTTACTTACTGTACCCCCAAGCAGTCTCTTCCCCTCAAGATACTATTATGTCTCTACATTGAGGTGCAACACCTGAAGGCTCCATGATAATGCATCAAACGCTAATAAAATGCACTTTTGATTCATATAGCTCACTAGGATATCCAGATTACTCTGCAGAGGCTTCCCTGTCCCTGCTCCTTACTCCACTGCCTCGCATGATATGGCCTACCATTTAAATCAGTACAGATCCTGTCTTGTCTCCATGTTCTTGATGAAAAGGTTCAGTGCAACCTGGCCTTACTTCAATCCTTAAAACAAATTTCTAAAAGCATTTCCATTTGATAATGAATGATTCACCACCACTGACTAACTTTTGAACATCAGTTAGTTCTTAATTCATTTACTTTTGCAATAGCACTGACATGTCAGGACAGGAGTCCCAAAGAGGTATGTGTCAAAGTCCTGACTACCTCTGCTGTTGCTGAGAGCACGCTATAGGTTCCCCTTGGCTGGAGCTAGGGAGTATAGGGGACTGCAAGCATTGCACTGTCTCCCTGCCCCTACATCAGGTGCCTCTTGAAGACACAGCTTTACTAACATCTCATGCAGGTGTGTCTCAAGCAAAACTCAAGTTCCCAGCAAGTCACCATATTTGCTAAGACACATTTTCCAAGGTGATGTAGACTGATATTCTGGATAATGTTTTATCAACTGAATTTTGCAGTAACTTTTCCAATCTTTTGATGAGCCTCAATGTCAAGCTAGTTGGAACATGGTTAAATTGGTCACCCACCCCTCCCTTGTCTTCTCTGGCCCAGTTAATTTTAAGACACTCAATACCAAGCTAAAACAATCAAGTCATAGTGTTGCTGATTTTAAATACGTCTGTTTGTAGAAGGCAATAAATCTGAACAAACCTGTTGGAATGGCATTCATGGTATCACATTCTGCACCTTCCTAAATACAGAACAGTACTAACAATACTTCTACTTTTCTTGCATTCTTCTTTTTCTTTCTTCCTAATGTACTTCAGCTGTAGAAAATATGCAGATTTAATTCTCTAGCTTACTTTGTAACTTCTAATGTGCACTAATTCTCATGTATGCATTTTCCCCTAATCACTGTACTTTGCTTTGAAATGTCTAGATGTGTTCTGAAGCCACAGGGCTGCTAGGGGAGTAGTTCTCTTTTTTCTTTAAACTAGAATTCCATTTTTTGGGCTATTGAGTATCTTCCATAGAGAGCTCTGTTTCTAGTCACATTTTGTTTCTTCCTACAATAACATCAAATTCTCTATGATGACGAATACGCTCTTTCAAAGCAACAAGTATAATTTCTTTGGGGCTGCTCTCTGTTTGCCCATCCTGCACATAATTGAGTCCCATGGAAACCATCAGCTTTCAGTTGTGCGATACCAAAGTCCACAGTAGCTCTCAGCTGAAGAACTGAAACAAGAGCTGGCCTGCAATTGTCCGAGTTTCCAAGGCACTGAACATGCTTCCATGTTGCAAATGGCATGCTCAGCACCTCAGAAGCAACAAAACAAGAGTGCATAAAGAGAAACAAACCTGTATGTTTACTGATTAGTCAATTTGGACACCTCCAAAACCCATTAAGCAAAAATAAAACCTGTGTTATTTCCTCCTGTTCCTTTACTGTAAAAGTAAGGCATTTACCAAGTCACCAATTTGGGAGTCTGACTGGACTACAAACACGTTCAGGCTCCTCCTTCTCAGCTTGACCCTCACCCAGGTTAATACCTTCTGCATATTACCAGCCATCTGCTGCTTGTTTACTGAACAAGGGAAAACAAACTGACCTCAATTCTACCCGAGGATGGCACAGAAACTGCAGCGCTCCTCAGCAGTCTAAGCAAAGAAAAGCAGTGCAAAGCACACACTCTGAGTGTAGGAACAACACACCTTACTTGCTCAAGGCAGAAGCACTTACGTTCTACCTGGATTTGCATTAGTAGCCAATTGACTTTAGTACAGAATCAGTGTTTAGCCTCTAGGATCAAATCCTTCACAGGGCAATAAAACTTCAAATATTCAAGTGAGAAAACCACAACATCTGGTTTTGTGATAGCCACAACAGTAAGAAAAGCATTCAGAACCTCCCAGTTCCATAACTTTATTCAAATAAATGCTAATTATTCACATCTCTGAAGTCTCTTAAGCATGGTGATAGCAGTCTACAGATTTATTTCTGCATTTAACATACATGGCAGACTTTTCCACAGAATCAGGAGTCCCGCATGGCTCTTGAAACACACACATTGCAAGCATTTAGTTAGATTAGAAATTCCTTATGATACTTAACAAATAGCTGGAAAGGAAATAACCTGGGTTCTTGCTGTACATGAGGCAGTGCAACATTCTGCACTACCAATAATGACTTAAGGAAAAATATGTACAGTAGTTCAGTCATTTCCTTCCTATTAAAACAGCAAAATGGAAAGGAAAATGAAAGAGGGGGATAAGACTCTAGCAGTACATTAAAAAGCAAAATTGAGAGCCTCACCCATACTTTCCACAACATATTCCCCCTAAATTAGGCAGCAAATATTCAAACCACCAGTCTGCACAGACAATTCAGTCTGAAGTCTACAGTCCCTGTGCTGGATTCCTCTGTCCCCTCCTCTCAGGCCTAAGGTAAAGGTAGCTATGTGGGTTGCCCAAAGCCTGCCCATTCAGCCTCTCTCTTCTGTTCAGATTTTGATAAAGTTCTCTGTTTCATACACTTATCTAAAAAATGTCTTTGTATGTGATGGGAAGAATAGAAGTTGAAGATGTGCTGGCAGGGCTTGTACTCCTTAACTTCCTCCATGCTCCTCCCCATCAGCTTAGAAAAATCTCACAAGAGAACAGTAGTTTTACCCACTTAAGCAGTTTGTTTTAGTCACTACAAAATATTAAGTATGTGAACTAGATGCTTCTGCTGAAACTCTCAGTCACCAGAGTTAATGACAATTTTAAGAACCACAACAGTGTTTCAAAGGTCTATCACAATGACTAAAGACAGTTCACATTCCTCTCAATTTCTGATTAAGGTTAGCAGAGTCTGAAGGAGTTGCCTGAATATTACATTCAGATGACAGCACAGAGTGACTTTAAAATACAAGTGCTATTCTTGACTAGTAACACATATGCATTCACATAAACCCTCCCAAATCCTTATGATCAGCCTTCCTATACTATAATCCACTTTGGATTACTTCTTAAGAGACAAAAAAAACATGCAAATTAAAAAAATTGATCGATTAAACTGCTTGAGTCTCTTCAGATACCCTGATCCAGAATCAGAGTGACTCTCAATTTTTCTGCTTGATATGCAGGGCACTTGAAGCACTTCACTTTAAATTTACACCTTCAGCTGACTCAATTTCTCAATGGCATGTGAAGACAAGTCCTTAGCTCCAGAACCACACAGAGGATTTACTCAGGAGTAACTGTTTGAAATATCTTCCTCAGGAGACAGACAGACAACACAACACAACACATCGGAATGTTGGTTCAACACCAAATCAAGAACACAGGAAACCACACAATCAGAAAAGCCTGAGTTCTGGTAAATAAATGTGTAACTATTTGCCAGGTTTGTTTTAGTGAAGCACTTCCCTCAGACACCTAGCATTAGTTTGAAAAGCCTCTTATTCTGACACAAATTTTCAAGGCTTCTCTCTATTCCTTCCCTCCCTCCCTGTCCCTACCCTTTCTCCCCAGGCTGCACCCCCAGCTGCTCTTTCCCAACCTCAGCCTGTAGCTCTGACAGCTGACAACACACCGGGCACAATCTAACATTAAAACACAACAGTCCCTTGTTTTAGGATTTCAAGCATCACCTGAATCCAACTTAATGCAGCCTGGAAAAGGAAATGAAGGTTCAGATCCAGCAGAGAGGTGCCTAGAATTCGGATGCTCCCTCCCCCACAGCTAGGCTCACATTGTTTTTTTTCCCGGGGATACATTTTCAGATCAGAGGCACAGCCTGCTGCAGATACAGATCAGCTTTGCTCATCCCACAGTTCTCTGTCGCTGACAAAAAATAGCTCTGGAGGGAGAGGAGGAGGTTTTCAGCTGTTTCCTTCTCCAGTCCTCTCTAGCTCTTTCCTCTTTGTCCTGTCCTTACAGCTTTTATACCTTGCAATAAGGGAGAAGCCACTTTCTCATACTCATGGTTTGATGTAACGGATTGCTTACTTTGTGGAGCCACTACATTCCCAGATGTGCCTTTAACATGAGTTTAATAGTAGCCACAATGTTCCAGCAGCACCCTCAACAACACGATCACCAGGATTTTCATAGAAGAGCTGAAAAAGCTGTCACTTTGTTTTCTTATCAGAGGCAGCCTAGACAAGCAGCTGGAGGCAAACAGAAGTGGTCCAGACACATGCTTCTACTAGGCATCACTGAAACTCTACTGGGCTCAAAAGAATCACAGAAGAGGGACATTTTCCTAAACAGGACCAAAAATAGATGGCTTTAAGATGCTAGAAAGCATGTAATTGACTAATAGTATGTTTTCCTCATAAGCAGTAGCTTTATTCTTCCTGAAACATTGATTGACATTTGGTCCTGTTATGAACAATTCCAAGGCCTCCCCCACAGAACATCTAAGCTGCATCACATTAAAGCTGTTCCTTTCTCCTTGCCTCCAGCATATTCCTAACATGTAAACAACTCTGCTCTGCACAGAAGCAAAAGCACAGCTAGCTAGTGAAAGCTGCAGCACTAAGGGCACTATCGGAACCCATGGAACCCTAATAACACATTATTTCCACAGGGCACTGTATTTATTAACTAGAAGGCAACTGCTATTAATGCAAATGTACATGCGAAAAATTATTCCATTAGAACTACTTTTCAGATAGTAATAGGCTTTGTAATAGCCACCCCACACCCGCATCATCCAAACGCACAAGAGAAGCCAATCTGAACGATGGAAGAATTGTGATGGAAGGCTAGGGAAAGGCACGTGTCAGAAAATCCAAGCAGGCTTACTGTCTGAGGATTTCTTGGTTGATGTATCACCACAATGACAAGAAACATTCTCATGGCCAATCCAGAAAACCTATAGGGACTATTTCCAGTTCAGCTTAAAATAAAAAGAAAGACTGGATTCCCTCCCCCACACACCCCCTTCATCAGTGATTAGCAGGAGAGACACTAACAGAAAAGCCACAGAAGTTTAATGCAAAAGCATTGTCTAGCCACACAATTTGTGCATGTTAACTCTTGCTTTACAGGCTTTGGATCAAGCATACAAGGTGAGCTGCTCTGGTAAGCCATGCTCCTTTGGGCAAGTTTCAACAGCCAGGTCCAGCTACTCTGCCACAGAATGCCCTTACAGCACCACTGCTCAACCCACAAATCGCCCTCCACATGCAAGTCTGCAAGTCTCAAAAACTACGGTCTGGAGGAAACAGAGGTCATCTCTGACCTCTATCTCATCCGTCCAGGAGTTCTGCAGTGATCCCACAGGAAAAGCAAATGTGACTGCAACTACTTCTGTTTGGAGCCTTCTCTGCATTAGGTTTCCAACAGCAGGAATCCAGAATGATGCAACTCTAGAGTTCTGAACTGCATACAGCTGCACTGCCAGGCTCAAATATCAGGATCTAGAGCAGGCCAGGGTGCCTTGGGACATTTCCTCCTGACCAGCACAGCTGCACAATCCTTTTTCTCTCATGTTAAAACATAGCACAGTGATTTCTGGCTGTCCTTCTGTCCATATTTACTCTGCAAACTGGGAGGAAATCAGTCATGTCCCAACACCCACTAGCTTCCTTTGGCTTACTTTACATGTTAAAAAACGTCAGACTACAAATTCCAGACCCTGCTTCTTCCTTCCATGATGCAAAGCATCACCCCAGTCACACATATCCTTCTCCCCTCCCATTTCTTGTCAAATTCCACTGCTCCTAATGCCACCAGAGAAAGTATTATTTAACTGAAGCCATGAAATCATGTACTTGTGCCCAGCACCTATCAAGGGCAAACTGCTTCCCTGTCCTACTCTCTCTACAACCCATCAGGTGAATACCCAACCCAATCTTGCACATGTCCTTTATCGAAGCGAGTTCTACTGGAATAAAACAAGCATTCAAGGAGGTATAGTCTTATAAACAAAACTACATATCCTTATCCACAGCTAAAATTTCTTCATCAGCTCCACATTTCCCACTTCCCATCATTTTAACAAAAATTAAACAGAACCCCCCTTCTCCTTCCACAAATGATTTATTGCAAAGGCCAAGCAACCTCTTCTTACAAAACTAACTGTAGTCTAACTTTGATGCTCTCCTTGCAAAGCAGTCCTGCACATATTTTTTCCTGCTCTGAAAAACCTACTCATGGTAATGCTGCTTAACACAATTGATTTTATAAAGAATTTATACATCAGTGCAACTAAATCTTAACTTCTGACTAAGGCAAATTAAAATTCATGGTTAAAGTAGGCCAAAGTGTATCACTATCTGAAAGATGGAAAATTTAGACAACTCTTCACAGATTCAGGCCTTGAAAAGTGCAAGGTTCAGCTGCTGCACCCTACATATCTGATAAAATATCATGTCACAAACGCCAACGCCAAGAGATTGTAGCTATCTCTCAGTGCCAAATACCTGACGGCCATCTCCTTTTTTAGAGGATACTGATCAGACAACTGCAGCTGAGCCATAAATCAGGATTTAATGGCTAAAGGGACCACTGAACTGAAAACATGAAGCTTTTCAAGTTCAAATTATGAATGATAGTGACAGTTCAAGTTAAAATCATTACACATTTTCATTTGCCTTTCACACTTACAAAATAAAAATGAAATTAAGGTGGCTTTTTGTACACTGTCGTCTAACAAATACCCTGGATGTATATTCACCAGGCCTTCAATGTTCAAAATTCAGTACCAAAAATGCTCAGAACTGTACATAACATGGTTTTAATTAAAAATGTAAAACCCAGTTTATTACCTCTTCTAAGATCAGAGACTAACCTTGTATCAAAGATCTGCCCTGGATGGGAGCACTCAGAGGGTATCGATTTACATCACCAAGGATTTCAAAAGGTTGCTGAAGCTTCCACATCTTTCATGAACGGCTTTCTACTGACCCACTGCCTTTGGCCTACTGTAGCTGAAAAACTGCTCAAGTAAAGATTATTTATCTTAATTTACCTGAATTCAAAGGGCCAGTTTTGAGTCATCCTTTCAAGGTCACACTGCCAACTGCAGCACTCTCCACTTTTACCACAAATTCATAATGGCAAAAAAGGCACCATAGCCCTAGGGCTTTCTGTTAGACACAAGAGCTCGAAAAAACCTGTATAAATAGAAGGTCCTGACTGACAAATGCTTGTTGAGGAAAAGCTGATGAACCTGTGTGCAAGAGTATGCAAACACTGAAGCACCAGAATGTCTTTATCCATGAAGTACCTAGGATGCCAGTACAATTCAAAAAGATTATGAAGCAAGCATAATTAATCCTAACACTCACAGTAAAATGAGAACATTTGGCTTTTTCAATGTGCTATAACCTCAAAAAGTTTGAACAAAATTTGACTTTTCTATCTCTTATAAGTAACATATAAGCCAAAGGAAAGAAAAAGCAAATTTGCATTCAGGGAAAGACATTGAAACAAACACATCTATAGATAGCAAACATGTCACATGCTAAACTGTATGTGGGAATCTGATGGATCTTTCAAATGGCTGAAAGCTGGGACACAGGAAAGGGCTTCTTGTTTTCAAATTAATTATTAATCAATCTTTTGGGCTGTCAAACCCTATAATGACTCATCCACTTTCTTTACCAAAGTCTAAATGGTTACGAGAAGACTGCAGTTCTACTGGTACATTACCCTCCTGAGTGCAATACTTAACTCTGCACGAGAGAAAGGATTTTAGAAGGTTCATTCCTCTCTCCCACAAAAAAAAAAAAAAAAAAAAAAAAAAAAGAACCTGAAAGGGAAAAATACATCACAAATACTTCCATAAAGACAAAACAGTATCTAGAACTTTTACAATGAACAGAACAAGAGAAGGCAAAGTCCACGCAGTTACGCAGAAAAGCCAGTACTCTTGCAGTACCAGTGTGCATTGCAAGCAATGACAGAATTCACATAATCAGAAATCCTCATCCCAATACTTTAACATGCATACAAACACTTCCTCCTCTCTGCAAAGGAACTGAACTTTATGGAGATATGACAGGAATCGCTTTTTAAGCTTACAAAATTAAGAACTTGATCCTATATCCCACATCCACATAAAGAGCTCTTTTCAGAGTTAACAGCCCTATTAAATAAACTAAGTTGCAAGACTAGAGCTCAGTTGATGATACCTATGTACAGAGCTTGCTCTCTTCCTGTGCTAAAATTATATCAAAACATTAAAAGGCATTTCCATATCTCCCACATATGCAACTTTTTGCCAGCAGTAACAAGAGGATGACATCAA
Organism: Picus viridis; assembly: GCA_033816785.1. Classification (NCBI taxonomy): domain Eukaryota; kingdom Metazoa; phylum Chordata; class Aves; order Piciformes; family Picidae; genus Picus; species Picus viridis. The sequence continues at coordinate 20,710,594 of CM066588.1, read as the reverse complement.
GGCTTAGAAAACATACCAGACACAGACGGAACAAGAGGGTGGAGTTTCCTGCAGCAACACCCAGACTTAAGTCCAGCAGCTCCCAGGCAAGGTGTTGCCTTTCTACCAGCCCAATGCCTTTGTAGCAGGCTCCCACTTAGTGTCAAATGTGAAACTCCATCCAGGAAACAAAAAGCTTCCTATTGTTTCTCCCTCCTCCACAGCCTCCTGGCTACTATCTATCCAAGCTACTATCTCTCAACCTTTTTCCCATGAAAACAATTTCAATTTTTGACTTTTGCTATGCTCAACCTTGGAGCTACACTAGAATAAAAAGAACAGTGAAAAGAAGCATCTGCTGATTTATCCCCCACTAGTCTCTATCGCATGGCTTTGCTAGGACTATTTCCTGCAGCAGTCCACATAGCTGCCCTTGAATTTAATCACGCAGAAGTAACACGAAATTCACATGACTCTTGTCAGTTCTCCAACTACACCAGTTTTGCAAAAATGTCAATTAAAACAATCAGACCTTCCAACATTACCTTGGCAAAGCTATTAGAAAAAATAAATCACAGGTAGCAGACCTCTTGAAAGAGTTTGATTTACACATTGCTGCACAGTTACTTTCAGAAAAGCTTTAAGTTCAAACATAAAAATGACAACAGTGCTGACGATTGCTGGGTCCTTGCCTTCTCCTAAGCTGTCCATAAATAAATAAATAAAATAATGTTAACTGATCCAAGTAAAAGAAGTAATAAAAAGTTACGCTCAGAGGAAAATACCTGACGTGCCATGAATAAAGTGTTACTAAGGTGTGAGGTAAATTCAAGTGATTTTGAAAGTCAGTAGTGGAATCCAGTGCTGCAATTCAAGATGTGCTACATACTAGAAATTGTAACTAGAATGCTTAAGTTGTACAAGACTTCCCTCTTTATCAGGGCCCATTTTTCCAAGTCCCAGCCTACCATGGCATCCCATTAGCAAAGCTCAGTTAAAATACAAGTAGAAGCTGCCAATTAGTCTGAAACTCAGAAGAGTCTCAAATATTGTGCAGGAAACATGGCAAACAAGCCCACACAACTGAGGCAGCATAACAATAAGACTAAATTGGATACCCTCACAAATGATGAATAATAGTTTTATTAGCGATCATGCTAGCTGCAGGGAAAGTGTCTTCATACAATAATCTGATGGAAGACCCAACTAGAAAGAAATCAAATCATTAAAAAAAACTAAATTGCATTTGCCAGTATCTACTCAGCCTGCACACGGGGCTGAGACACTACTCTAGGAGGCAGGCTTTCTAACACCAGAACACTTTATATCTGTATTACCATGGGCTAGGGAATGGAAAAATGTAAAACCACATTCAAGAAAGGCAAACTCTGCTTACAAAACAACAGTGACTCAGCTCCTGAAAACCAGTCTATGACTGGTCTGAAAACAAGATGTGCATTCCTTATGTGCCCTCTGGTTGTACAGACTGAGAACAAGTCCATCTTGTAAATACACTTTTAGTATGATAGATGATATTCCAGAAAAGGTGTTGAGAAACATCTGCAGCATTGTTTAACCCATTCAAACTTCAGAAAACATTTTCCACCAGTGCTGATCCATACCACCTTTTAACCCTGTACACATCTATCAATGTTTGATAGAAACACTCATAACCCTGGCCTCAAATCAATCAGAAACAGCTTATCTTGGGGACCCCTCCAACCCTAAGAGGTCATTCAGTTATTTTTAAGAGAATCTTTCTCAAATGCCATGACCCTTAGCCTGCCGAGTTCCATCATCTTTGACTACCCAGCAAGCAAAGAAGCAGCTTCAAGGTCTTTTGTGACAAGCTGTGAAGCTCAGCCATTTAGTATTATAACAAACACTTGGTAACATGGCTACTCAAAGCATTTATTTGAAGAACCAACTACATCTGTCCTCTTTCAAAAATTAAAGATAACTGTCATGTTTTCATAACCCATCTCTCCCTTAGCAAGAAACTTTGGCTGCAAGCAGCTCTCTCCTTGACTGCCTTATAGCTCATTATGTTGTTGTTTAGGGTGTAGGGGAGGGCTTCCAGGTCTTCTGCTCTTTTTTGTTGTTTTCCAGTGTTAATGGTGACTAGGGCTTTTCCTGGTACATTGATTATTTGGGAGAAAAAACAAACAAACAAAACAAGCAAACAAAAACAATAAAACCCCCAAATACATCTACTAAAAGAATTACTGCAGCACACTTGCAGGGGAAAAAGAAAAGGCAACTCAATCACCTCTTAATATTACTTTGCTGACAAGCATTAAAAACAAAGTGCTGGCTCCTGAGTATCACTTCAGTATACACTGAGTGAAAACACCCTCTCCAGCCTCTCCCAAAAGAACAGAAACCTTGAAACTGGCTCATTCCAGGGAAAAGATTAAAGGTTGCTTTTTCAGGTGTTGTCCATGCACACTGAGTCTGTGCCAGACAGTGCCATTTAGCATTGCTAAACAGTTATACTGCAGAAGTACCTAGAGCGCTCAAATAGGTCAGGGCCTCAGCATACAAGGTACAGAGTATATGCATAATACTTGACACCCCTTGCCTTATCATATTTTTCTATTTCAAGTGTTTGTCTTGCCACTAATACAGTTATGTGAGCAATCCACACAAACAAAAGAAACTCAATGACACTGGGGGGGGGAACCACCACGCCACAAACAAACAACACATCCAAGTCCTACCAATGATGATATATGCACTATCCAACATACAAGGAAAAACAGAAGTAACTCTACCCCTCATATTGCACACAATGGTCAATCTAAATGTCAAAATAAAGCAGGTTTGTGGGGTTTAGGTTGTTATAGCTCCAGTTATTATAACAGACAGAAGTAGCTGTTGAACTAAATTTTGGTAAATGCCTACCGATGACGGTTCTCATTTTCCCATTCCCTTACAACCTAGAGGTGAAAGTTTCTCAGTTGTTGCCTTCAGACTGAACCCTGGTTGAGGTAAATCAAGGGTGCAAAGCCAAAACCAAAAAGTTTCACAAGAGCTGTAGGGAGAGAAACTACAACCAGAGTGCTGAAAACCACATTTGCGTATCTTTAACACTGACAAATATGCCAATGCCATAAATTTGAAATGATGCTTAAAAAGATAGAGCTCTTGGCAACCTGATTATTTTACCAAGCTGACAGCCAGACTGTCTCAGTCTAAACACACATACCAGGACAGCACAATCCAGAGGAGAAATGAGTCAATACATTCCCATAACTTCACCAAGGTTTTTGCTCCACAGTGCTGTCCCTTCCAATAGCTCCCTGCTCCACCACTACCCACATCTGCCTTCTCAAATACTCATCCGTATCATGCAGAGCTTCCCTGCAGTTCCTCTGTCACATTCCCTGCAGGGTCTTTGGGTTCCTTCTGGCACACAGCAGGACCCCTGTATTGGTTGTGGAGGCAGCTGGAACTGGCAACAACTGGCACAAGGCAGCCCTGCCCTCTTCCCTCAGCCCAGGCTGCCAACGCCACACCAACCACTGATGTAATTAGATATGTGAACAGACAGACCTGCAAAGAGCTCCTACAACATGGTGGAAACATAGCTCAGTGTTAAAGCAGCCACTGATCCATAGGCTTAAATATCTAGGGAAGTCTGCCATTTACAGCACTTCTGGAACTGCACAGCCTCCCCCAGAGGCTGGGGAATGCTTCAAACACACAGCTCTTCAGGACACCCATCTCTTGTCTGCCCTTTAGTAGCCATTGTCCAAAATTGACTTCGCTTTCACAAGCAAGCTAGTTCCAGGCTCAACCTCCACCTCTGCCCCAAGCTCACATGGCTGGAACATATGAAACGCTAAGGACCATCTGGCACTCACTCCACGAGCAGATCAGAGCAAGCTAACAGGTTACCTCCTAACATTGTTTGTCATCAATATATTCTTTACAATTAACTAAAGGAAAGTGCTGATGTATAGCAAGTAAATCCATCAGATTTGCCTACCTCTGGAGAAGGAACACTGTCATAGACCACACAAAGGAGCTGCATGCTGAAATGCCAGTAAAGCGGGACAAGAGGAATTAAAAATAACCAAAGCAAACCCACTCTTCCCCGGGATCCTTCATTCTGTGAACAGCAGAGGAGGCACCACGTGCCAGCCCTGTTGTCTCCCTACCAGTACCTGGTACAGCAAGGAGACTGGAGAGCAAGGACTGTTCCTCTCAGTGTTTCAATACCAGAAGCAGTAATTATTACTTTATGAACTGACAAATAAATTCAATTGACTTAAATCCCACCCACCACCCCTGCAATAAAGTAGTTTCTGCTTGCAACAATGCTATTGACAAGGCTGCCTCAAGGCAGAAGTAAGTTTTTCCTTAGGTATATATATAGATGTAATTTTGACTTAAGATCCACTAAGAGAGGTTTCCTGACAAATATATTGTATATATACACACACACTCCATTACAGCAACTGAATACAGAGCACATGCACTGGAAAGCCCCTAGCCACATTCTAACATTTTGCTGATTTAGCTGTATCAGCCAAAACTTTTTCGTTTTTTAACTTGCTTCTCAACTATGCCAGCCAAAAACCTTACTGCAGAAGCCTTTCTAGTGGCTGTGAAATCTTCCTGCCTGTATAAACTCTCCCTGTCATAGTACACATTTTAAGCAGCACCAGCCACCAGCAGAAAAAATTCTTCTAGTAGCCATAGCAGCACCACAGGAGGAAGTGGCAAAATTGGGTAATGAAAGCATACACACAGGAGGGGTGAAGGCAAAGGAGACCATTGCATCAGTCAACATAAGGGTGGAAGTTGTAACCGCCTTCACACCAGACTTGCACCAGCAGAAGCTAAACTGCAGTCACAATGCTCTTACAAGAAGTTAACAGTAGTAAATTCTGCACACAGGTTGGTAGGGACCAATTTTACTTTGACATACATGGTATTTCAGCTTCTATTCAGATTTTTGTGTCATGTTTTGTGTGCAATCTATAATCTTGATAAACAGTCTGCCTAAATATGTAGATGCAAGACATTCTTTTTATGTCAAGTAGATACTAATCTTATTCCTCCCCATCAAGAGATGATTGTCAGCTGGGACAATTATTTCCCTACCAAGAAAATATATATTTTATATATTATCTCTCAAGAGATGCATTATTTCTAAGGAAAAGCTGAGAGACCTGGGTCTGTTTAGCTTGGAGAAGACTGAGAAGAGATTTTATCAATACTTACAAATATCTAAGGGTGAATGTCAGGAGGACAGGGCCAGACCCTTCAGTGGTGCCCAGCAACAGGACAAGGAGGATCGAGCATAAACTGGAATACAGGAAGTTCCATCTGAACTTAAGGAAATACTTTGGAGGTGACAGAGCATTGACACAGGCTGCCCAGAGAGGCTGCTGAGTCTTCTCTAGAGATAATCAAAACCCACCTGGGCAAGTTGCTCTAGGTGAACCTCCTTTAGCAGAAGAGTTGAACTAAAGCTCCAGAGGTCCCTTCTAAACCCCACCACTCTGTGATACCACTATTTCTTTAGTAAAGCTTATCTCACAACTTCAAACCATCTGTAAAAACCTATTATGAATAAAACCACCCATCCTAGAGTAAATCTCTCCACTCTTCCTAATGAGTGTCCTTACAATACAAATGCATCCTGACTGTATGAAAAGCACACAATGTAAAAAAAATAGAGAAGTATGGGTTAGGAAACAAAACTTAATATAGATTGAGTAGTTATAAAGACTGCCATGTCTGTGTTTTTACTCAAATATAAATATTTTCTGTCCTCTTGTTTTTCCTAAAAACCCAGACCTGCTGCAGGTTATCCAGCAGATCTGCCATATCACATCATCACAGAAACCAGTAAGGCCTGGCTGCAGAATTTAGGTCAGCTTGTCTGTGGTCGTAAGGTCTTGTACACAGCCATGAACTTCCTAGTAATGCTTCAGCAATCCCGCTTCATCCTGACATGCAGCTCTTTTACTAGTAGCTGCTAGCTTTCTTCTAACTCCCCAACAAAGCCTCTCCACAGGAGGGATGTTTGCAGGCGAAGGAGCCGCTATCTCTTCCTTGGGAAGCAGGAAGCTGGTTGTTAAATCAAATAAATGCTGAGTCTTATTTCCCAAAAAAAAAAAAAAAAAAAAAAAGGCTAAGGTTTCCCAATGCACACTATAAAAGGACTTCCTTTTAACCACACAAGGGAAATATAATTGGACCAACATAGAAATTATCCCTGGAATACGAGGAACAATTTTCTTAAGAGATCATCTGAACAAATACCTAGCTTACACATGGGTCAATTAAAAACAAACAACCAAACCAAACCCACCCTCCCTGCCCCCCCAAAAAACACCCAACAACCCACACATCAAAATGTGACTAAAAATTCAGACAGCCTAAGGGACAGATGTTAGTGTTTCTGGAGAGGAAGTGTCGCTTGAGGTGAAAACAAACACGTCTCTTCAAATAATGCTTCCCTCTAGAAGTGAGCTGCAGGCCACTGCCATGCCAAGCATTGAATGACTACACAGGTAGTAGCCCTGTTCTTAAAGTACCTCTAAAGGGGCATATAAATATGCAGTATCTTTGGTTCTAAGGCCTGTGTTCTGAAGAGTTCTACATGAACTGCAAAGTATAATTATGTAAGAAATAAATATTCAAATGCAATAAACCAAAACCTTCAGCTTCAGTCTTTGTATAAGCAAATGAACCTAATTGCATCTTTCTGAGTATGACAATCTGAAAGATGCGAATGCAAATACAAATAACAGTTTCTAGGAACAGGTCACTGGAATCTCAGAAAATAAAAACACAGCTAACAAGTTTGTCAGTTGGTTCGGTCTGGAAACTCATCACTCTGCAACCTTCCGGAGCTCTATGGTTGTCACTTAATATTGTCCTCAAAGTTAGCACTTATCTCCCTATTAGAACAGATAATAAAGCTGAGGAAAAACTCTTTCCTCAGGACATCAAATTGTTCTTCAACGTTCAGACATTTGTTAAAAGCATTCCTGACCTGTTCTTTTCAACTCATAAGGAGTCTGGATACAGGTACTTGCAAATACACTGATATGCATTGCACATGAGATATGTAAATTAAATACCCTAGGAAAGGAAAGATTGCAGTAGTTTATTTCAGTTCTGTTACAGAAATCAAGCATGTAACATATACCCATACCAGGCACACAAATGATGTGGTTGTCATTACTGGGACACCATTGTATCACACACATTAACAAGACTTTTTAAGAAACAAAACTCTATTTTTATAATGATGATCCACAACTTCAACTCGACATCAGGCAACTTTTCCCATTCCTGGCTCAGTACCTGATCAGGCTGTGCTTCTCCTCCTTCCGCCTCTGGCTTCAGCTGGACTAAGCACTAGCTCCAGGAGGCTCTGCTGACAGGAATACCAAGCCAAGTGCTGATGGTCACTTTCTCATTTTGACAAGAGCCACCGAACTCCTCCTGTACAAAAACAAACTATTGTGAATCAAAGTGGCCAAATAAAGGGTTGGTGTCAGTGGAGTGTCAAAGAAATGCTGAAACTCTGTCACACAGAAGCAGAACGTTACTCAACCTTTTGCCACCAGTGCCCAACACCTGGGGAAGACTGAGCATGAGTCTTGTTTTTAATAATTTCAGAAATACTCAGAGTTGCCATATTCCTGAAAAGCAGAGATCCCTCAAACTAACAATTTGCCATTTCCCACATTTTCTTCAATATATTGGCTCATCCAAATCTAACTAAGAGCATTGCTGCTTCTATGCCACCACTTCCACACACCACCATAAAAGCTAGACTTGGCACCAATGATGAGGTAGTTGCATGCTGCATGCGCTCCACACAACCACTTTACTCACATTTGAACTGCTGCAGTACAGAAGCAAGCCAGGCAAGCAGCCCACCTTGAGTCAATAAGCTGCCTGGAAAACCTTAGGAAGACACCTCTATTCCTGGGATAAACAAAATGGATGAAGAAAGATTCTCACCCTTCCTACTTCTTAGCGAACATTTCCACCAGCCAAGAACTCAGCACAGCTGTGTTACCACAAGCTACTCAGAGGCTCCAGGGCTGAACAGAGCTCACAGATGGAAACCAACAACACAGCAAAATGAACAGCCAGCCTCCAGCAGGTAATTCACAAGTATTTATTTTAGTTTGCTGCTTATTAAGTATGCCTCATTATAAATCAAGTATTTTACAGTAATTGCCTCCAATCAACAAACACCGACAAAGCTGCTACGTAGACCAATGCTGCTCCATAACTGGAAAAAATCCCCTAGCAACAGGAATGACCCTGCAAGACTCTCCATGCACAGCAGGCTGGCTACCACCGCTGCGTCACTGCCTTTCTCATGCCTCTTCTGCCCTGGCTGTGCCAAGCTGCAGTGCTGTGTGTGTGAACCCTTCCCCAGCACCGCCAACCACCACACACTGTGGCCAGAGTGCAAATGCCAGCACAAAAAGGTGCTCACTGCAAGGCTAGCAAGCCCCAGCTTGCAGCAGCACCTTGCTACAAATGGGAACAGCCCCCCAAAATGAGGAACAGGGCTCACAGGGAGGGACAACTGGCTGCATGCCCTGTCCCTGCCACATTGGTTGCAGCTGCAGTGGAAAGCCGCTCCGCTGTTAACGGACTATGACCAGTGCCAAGAACAGTGCACTCACTCACCCAAGCTGCCCCCTGGCCACTGCAGTCAAAGGAACACCCCAAACCAACACACACACACACACACACTTCCCTCTTCATTTATTTTTCAAGGCCTTTTCAGGGTTGGCACCTGCTGGCACTCAGAAGCCCACAGCAACAAGCCCTGTGTCATGCTTTCCACAGAGAGCACTTTAAAGGTCAACAGGAACCTGCTGTTCCTGATTTCTTCTTAGCAGTAGGGATGCAGGATAAGAAGACAGGAGAGATACTGCCAAATACACAAATAAAATATTTATCTTGAAAAATTTATTCCTTCAAAAGGGTGGGGGGTGGTCAAGCAGTCTCTAGAGGACTAAATCCCTTTTACCAGCATACCGCACTGGGGCTGGAGTTTTCAGAGACTGTTGGGTTTTTTTAAATACACAGGAGTGAAAAAGCTCTGATTAGATACTTTACAAAGGTTTATTGCAAGCAGGTTTCAGAACAGATGTTCGGTTCGTACTTAAGTTCTGACAGAAAATGCTGTCATAGCCACGGGACCAATCACCTCAGCTGTTTCTGTAACTTTTTTTTGACAGGGTCAGAGACCCACCTAAGAAGGGCCTAAGCAGAGCCCAGCCCCTCCTCAGCAGCCACCTCAAAGGCAACAAACAGTTTTTGAAAAGAGAAGGCAAAGCCAGCCCCCACCTCTAAAGCAGGAAGGCTATGTTTTTTGAAAATGCACCAGCTTTTAAGGAAGGGTGTCAGGAGAGGCCAAACAGCAGCACCACCACACTTGGTAAGGCATGGAAAGACAGGATAGCTTGTCTTCAAGAGCCATATCACAATATGAAAGACTGCTGAGGTCCATCACCACCACCCTCCCCTTCCCAGAAGGGACTGAGCACATGAGCTGGATCATACCTGCAGAGAGGTGAAAGGAAACAAATGACAAAACACAGTCACAGTTTTTAAAACAAAATGCAAAACAAACAAAAAAGTCCCACAGCAAAGTGCGACCTAAAGCAGAAATTCTCATGAAAACTGTATCAGTGCACAAGCAGATACTTGGGCAGAGACAAGACCAGCGAAGGAATCTTTCCCACAGTTTTTGCCACAGAAATCCCTGTTGATTTTGTTCCAAATCCTACTTGAAGGATCCTCTTTACGCTTCTTCCTTCAGCTCCCCCTTCCATTTTTGAAGTGACAACCACAATTTATTAAAACAAAGCAATGCCTTCCTTAAAGAAACATCTGCTCTAAGAATACACATCCACTGTTAGAGTAAGTATGTGGGACAGCAGGTACTGAGAAGATTAAAGGGAATGAAAGAGGGCCAGAGGGGACTAGATTATAAGAAATGGTACATGTGCTCCTTATTTAATACTTCTTTTAGACCTCTTCAGCGTAAGGAAAGACTTAGACTCCACTTACATGGGAGTGCTGGCATTACCCAGTGCCAATTTAGTCTCAAATCACAGCGAGACATTTGGCACTTCAGGCAGAACACGTGAAACCTGCAAATGCCACATCCTATATACGTGGCTGCCTTCATACATGCAGTCACTTAGACATATTTTCCACTAAGGAAAACATTACTTCTGTTGGACTTAACAGGGAAGAAAAAAAAAAAAGATAAATCTTTGCTAATAGTGAAAAAAATCAGACAATATACTTCGAGAACAAGTTGCTATGAATTTTGTAAAGAAAGAAGAAGGGGGGATAATCACACTATTTGGCGGGGGGGGGGGGGGGAACCACCTGCTAATAAGTGAAGCATTTCCAGTCATTAGAGGTTTCATTTTGGCACAACCAAATAATTCCCAGTTCTACACGTACCTCCAAGTATTCAGCCAAGAGCAGACATTTTGACAATCACTTTGGTTAAAATGCCATCTTCCTTCCTTGTTGCTGCATAACAACAACAAACCACCACACAGGAACCCCAAACCAGCACAGAAACCTACTGCACAAGTATTGTCAAAAGCAGCATGTAACCTAAATAGATAAATACCACATTTTGCAGCTGAGCTGGGATTTGTAATCAGCTTAAGGCAATTTGTGGTCATTCTGCTGCTGAACACTCCCACTCTCTCCCCTGGTGTATGCCTGGGAGAAGCATCCTGCCCCACGGAGGCAGAGGTGGGTGGACAAGAAGGCAGATCTCCCCTTTGAATGGCAGTATGAACTCAAATTTGCTCCAGCTGGTCTTTAAACCACCCTTGTCCACACCTCCCTTTGGAAGGCACTTTACACATTGCTCCTACTCCATGGGAGCCTGCAGGATCCCACTGCTGCTCCCTGCAGAGTTCATTGTCCATACTAGGATCTTACTGTAGCTTTTCACATACCACCCAACACCTTCTTTATATTGGGAGCTGCCTGTAATTTTTTTCTTCTCTTTCCACCTACCCTGTCTTCCCCTCTGCATGAGCCAGCACTTTCTGCAACAGAAGAGAGGAAGCAAGGAGAAGTTTGCAGAAGGCTGGAATATAACCACAACATTAATAAATTAAACCTTGATGAGCAAAGCAGGCAAAATTTCCCAGTGCTACATATTAAGCTGTTTGATGCACAGGCAGCAAGAGAGGGGGCTGCTGCTGGTAGCTCTAGCATGACATTCTTTAGCAGATAGCACGCCGTATCTATGACCTTACAATTTCAGACAGCAAGCAGGAAAATAATCAGATACTGAAAAAGCTTAACATGGTTGGGCTGACAGAAAGCAGAAGCTATCAGAGCATAGAAGGCCACCATCCTCTCTTCATTCACAAAACAAACAGCAGAGGAGGAGCACTGACCAGCTGCACACTAGTCATGATCAGGCTGCTCAGGACCTCTCTGCACACAGACTGCAATTTCACAACACAAACTAGGCAGGTGCAGAACTACTCAGCCAAACCCAGGCTTGTACTGTACCAATTCAAGCTGTAACATTACAGGTACCCATTCAATCTAATGAATACGTATGTCCACACAGGGTTCTGCATTACTTGGCAACATGCTTTGAAGCTGATTGCAAACTGGTAGAGCCTGGCCATTCAGCTGCAAGCATGAAAGCCCTATTTCTGGAGGCAAGACTCCTCAAAACAACAGATTTCATATACTTTAAGTGCCAAACACTACATAAAAATTCATCCTTTAAGATTTTCTTTTATATTTATTTACTCACACTTACCTCAACATTTTTGCTCTCTCTTTTCCTTTGTCACACTGCCACTATTTTCTTTTGCATTTTTACATGCCTCATTTTCTGGCTTTACTGCATGCTTTACTATTTCTGTGCTCCGGTAACCCCAGCCCCTGCAACTTCTTTGTTTAAAATACATTTCAGTTAAACTAACTGATGCTAATAAGGACACTTTTGAATTAATCTTTCAACATAGGTACATCCCAAATCAAATTACACTAAAAACAAAGCACAGTGCAACCACAAATTTTAACCACTGCAAATACGGTCTTGTCCAAACCACTGCATTTTTTCATTTTCCTGATTTATTATTATTATACTTCTGTCAAATTCCCAGTCCACTTGTTTCCCAGGAATTACTCTTCTCCCATTATTCTCATTAGACACACTTTCCATCAAGGCACTACCACTGACCAAACTCAATTTCTGCAGCACCAACAAGCATTTGTGTATCTACCCTCCTCCACCTCCTGATTTTAAGAGCCAATGCATTTGTTGTCAGAGGGGTGGGAGGAGAGGAGCACAACTATCAAGCCAGTTTTCCTTTTGTGCCTGCTAACAATGCTGCCAATGAGGTAAAGCAGTGAAGAAATTTAGTATGGCTTATAAAACAGCAAATGTTACTTTAAAAAACTTGTGCATGAAAACTTTCATTTCCCCTTTGTTCCTTTTCTAAGTTAGATCATTTAGTCCTTATTTCTTAATTTAATTAGACAGAAGCAAGTACATCAAAGTTTGTGGATGGCAGCCATTGAGAGGAACCCTGTATGTAGACTTCTTGGTTTGTGTTTTTAAACAGCAGTCAGATTAAGCATGAAGTCTGGTTCTTCCATGGATCTTTATGAAGGCAATTGCTAACGCATGTGGAAAGTGTTTGTAACCACCGTGTGCCCAACAACAAAGCAAGCCATTGCATTACCTTTCACACTTCTCATTCACGTTTTAATGCAGAGACTGCCAGGACAGAACAATTCTTATCCTCCCCTTCCATGATCGCTATACAAAGAGCTATGTACAAATACACAAGATTTACTCTAATCATTCACTGACACTTGCACTGGTTTAGTGGTCAAATTTATACTGAACAATCCAAAGGACATCAGCTTAACGACGTGTTCCTCCATGCTGGGCTGTAATGGTGACACAATGTCAATTACATAATATTTCTGTATAAAATATTGATATTCACAGAGAAAGCTTTTTAACTGAAAAGTTATTTTCAACGATCAGCAAACCATCACTGCATAAACAGTGTATTTGACTCAGACCATGAACTATATATTTTGTTGACAGAATAGAATAGACCAGACCAGGTTGGAAGAGACCTTCAAGATCATCGCGTCCAACCTATCAACCAATCCAACCCCCCTAAGCAACTAAACCATGGCACCAAGCACCCCATCAAGTCTCCTCCTGAACACCTCCAATGATGGTGACTCCACCACTTCCCCGGGCAGCCCATTCCAATGGACAATCACTCTCTCTGTATAGAAAATGATGAAATCAACTTTGCAGGGGCATACAACAAGGTATATGAAAAAACCTCCAGCTTCTCTTTTGCCTTTAAGGTACTGCAAGATTACAGAACTGCATCAATCTCTTGCACATGAATCTCTTCAGCAAGTCTGCAATGGGGTTATTTCAGGTGTTCTTTATACAAGTTCTCACATCAACTGAAGTGTGCAAGTTCACTTTTCTTCCCATCCTTGGATGGCTGATGAACAGATATTTAGACATCATGTTCATATACACTTCCGACAAATTTGTTTTCTCCTATGGAGCCATTAGAGCTATAATCCCAGGCTTACAATCACTACAGCAAGAATAAAGTACTTCAACTAAAGGCCACCCAACAAAACAGTGCTGCTTTTAGTGACCATGTTGGTACCTGCAGCACTGACCAGGCTTGAAAAGGCAGAAGGTGCATCAGCCATGGCTTCTGCAGAACCCAAGGGCACTCATGAACACCTTTTACCAATAAGTTTATCTCAGTTCTGACTTGTAAAGAATGGAAGTCCTAAGGAAACAAACCCAAAACAAACAAAACCCCAAATGCCAAAACAACACACACACAAAACCACAACAAACATCACAACACCAACTCCTGCATCTTGTCTGTGGCATAGTAGCCATTAATTTCCATGGGGGTGGGTAGGAGCCTGCCTTGCTGCTTCTCTGCTGGGCTGTAACAATCCTTTGTTTGTTTTTGTTTTTTTTTTTCCTTTCTGTATGCATTTTTACATCATTAATTTAGGGAAAGAGTCCATACAACAGATGTTCCAGGACACCATTTGCTGTGAGTTTTACTGCATTTATTGGCTCCATTTGAATGTCATAGATGAGACATCTGCATTTAGCTGTCCCCATCCATAATCTCAACATACAAGGGAAACCATCGGGAGACACAGCCTGGACAAAAAAAAAAAGTCCTGAGAGCAAGTGACTAGAGAGAGATTTTAAAACCCCTGTTTGGAAAATGTGCCATTTGTTTAAAAAATTTAAATTCACAGCAAACAGTTTGAAGAGATGTTTGATAGGAAAAGGAAGCAAAAGCGTGTCATTATCTCTTAAGCCCACCCTTTAGGTGTGAGAATTTTCATTGCATTTTCCTTCAAAAAGGAGCTTCATAAGAAACAACACCTAAGATGCCTAACTCATAACAAAAAGACCATATAGAGAGAGCTCTTTTTTTAAACACCAAGGCAGGTGACAAGAAACAAACCATTCCTTTTTCTGTTGATAACACAATACAAAATGCAAGACCATGGTAAACAGAGGTTATTACTAGCCTCATCCATTGCAGGCTACCACACACATTCAGCTTGCTTATTTTTTCTGGTTCATCAGAGCTACCCTCACCAAGAAAAGGGTCTGTGAAAAGAAAAAATCTGAGCAATAACTTTCCTCCTTCCCTAAGGGAAGGATCTATTTTACACTATGATTGTTTCTGAAGTCTTGAATATCACAGCTCCTTCAATCTTAGAAGTGGTATTTTTCTGAGGAAAGAGCTCAAGTGGAAACAAGGAAAATTATAGGTCGGCAACAGTTTTGAGACTACAGGAACATGTTTTCATACCCTGATTTATACCTGAAGAGAAGAAAGAAGAAAAAAGAATGTTTCGTTGGTTGGGGTTTTTTTAAAACAGTGCAAACAAACAGGTCCCTGGTGCAACCATACTATCTTCCCATGCTACTGCTCACCTCCAAGTGTTGGGCAGAAGTGGCATTTTGCTGGCTTGATTCCAAGAAAACAAGATTCCTCCTTCCAAGGATATTTCCCTGAACACTCTGGCAACTGCTACATGAAAGTCTTTGAGCTTCTCTTCCCTTCCTTCTCCTAAAGGGGGACAGGAAGCTGTTCTTTCAAGATTGGAAGAATACAGCTGAAGAGAACATAGAAACAAGCGAGAAGAGCTTCAATTCTTTTAATTAAAGAATTCTGTGGTGAAACGAATATTGAAGCAGCGTCAGTAAAAATTAATGATGTGGAAATGAGCATTACTGATGATATGAGCAAGTGCCAGTTTGACTTGTGACGCACTTTCCTTTTCATCATGCCAAAACTCAGAATGATTCTCAAGAAGTTAAACACTAGGAATACTGGCTTTGCTCTTTCCTAAATTTGTTTGCAATCTCTGATGGGAAAAAAATGTTTGACAAGCCATCAGTACCTATTCTTGGTCATATGGTCAAAAGAAAAATGCACTCAATTTGCTTAGACCAAAAGATGTTGAGCCAAACCCATCCCCAGCAGAAGCAAGTCAGACTTTGGTAAAACACGTCTCAAAGTGCTCTCGAGGTAAGAGGTACAGAATAGTTTAGAAACACTAATTACAATCACCTTTAAAAATCTAATGCTGGTATCTGCTAGAAGACTGCATTTCACAAACATTGATCTCTGCATTTCATTTCTTGTCTGGGAAATGCTTAAAAGCGTAGGCTCGCAGCACCTCAACATCACAGCCAATCATAAACACTTTCAAGATCAAGCTCTTTTACCATGACACCAGAGAGCCTTAATGAATACATGCGTGCTCATGAGACTGTGTGTGTGTGGAAAACTAATGACATGCACAAGTCTTTATATAGTGAAGTCCTCAGACTCTTCACTGCTTGGGATATATACATTAAAAAAAACCCACCCAAAAAACCACAACCAAACAAACAATAAAACCCCACCATATTAAAATATTACTTATGTGAAAACACAGACAAGTCTTTATCTAAAGTTTCTGAAGAAGATTATTTCCATTTTCCTTAATACATTTGCAGCATTTTTTTAATAGGATATAAACCTCCCACCTCCAAGAGACAAGAAATAAGGGAAAATAAAACTAAAACAAAAGGAGAAAACCCACAAAAAAAACCCAGAGAATCATGTAATCTAGCAAAAAAATAGAGAAAATGAAACAGCAGAAAATGAAATAATGTGTTTTGCTCTTTTCACTTTATATATATTTGAGTACAACACAAATACTGCTAAATGAGGTTTATAAAATTTAGGGATCTATAGCAATTTTACAAGTTAACTGGAAGATGCAAATTATTTTTTTAAAAAAGAAATTAAAAATCTTCAGAGTTCATTATTTGGTAAAACACTAACTCTAAAACTCTACTGCGTGCATCCAGTTCTGGGCTCTCCCATGACATCATTTGTGACTCGGGCTACTTCTGGATAAAACAGCCCTTACCAGCCCCACACTGATTAAACACTTTAAGCATTAGAACACTAATTCATCCTCAGTGGTCACCATCTCCACGTATCTGTATCAAAACTTCTCTCTGGCTCTTTGTGGTGTAGACGAAAGCGAAGGGTAACTCTGAGCTGAGGTGCTGAGTCAGCACTCTGGCTGCAAGTCATCCCAAGCCAGCCCACTGGCTGCAGCAAGAGGAACTAGCAAAGCAGCCAGTGCCATCAGAGCACAAGGAGGGAAAAGATATGCAGCCAGTGATACAGGACCAGATTAGAAATCGACTTATAGCCCTGCTGGCTTCAACAGACTTTCAACTGGGACCTCGACACACAGAAGGAACAGGAGGACCTGGAGAAATTAAAAGAACTTCAGGATGGGAAATTTCAGTACAATGACTTCTTATAAAAATTGCAGCAAGCCACCACACACTCCATTACAAACGCTTTTGACCACAGGGATGTATGTATCCTTTTCTCTAGTAGTGTTCACTCTCACCCTCCTGTCACTGGCAGGACCTACTGCAAGCATATCACCAAGAGCGTTAGCTTTTTTCTTATGGTCTCTGAGCATGCAGTCAAAAAAACTGTCCACACACAAGATGTACAGTTATGGTATCTCCATCCCAACACCTACCTTCTGCTACAGAAGAGAGAGGCTTGTCTGAGCTAACAGGAACACAGGACTAAGAGCTGGTATACAAGAACTGTATTTTACATTTGGCTGTGTTGGTGCAACACACACCAGTTAATCTTTCCTCAGTAAGCACCTAAACACTTTCACTCTTCTCTTTGCATTGTTATTATACAGGTTTGTTCTATTAATAATTACCCTCTGTGATCACAGCACACAGACTTTCTCTGCTGCCAATACTGCTGCTTTAGATTTCTTCCTCCAGATCCGAACATGTTGGACAGGTTACTGTCCCCCCACGGATGTCAATGCTGATACAGAGATCTTATTGTGCATATCTGAATCTCAGAAAATAAATTACTGCTTAATGCTGCTCTTCCCCCTGTTACCTCAGGTAGCCTTTGCAAACTTTGCTTTGATAAAGATACAATCTCGATTGCAAATGACAGTATCTGTTTAAATATTTCTTGCTTGTTATGTGCAAGAAAATGGAGCAGACATAACACAACTGTTTTTCACACTAAGCAAGATACAGGCAAAGCACCAAATGAATTTACTTAATAAAGGCAATGCTTGCTCAGAAACATCAAGAATTTGGTGTACAGAATACATAGCCAGAACAGCATATTCCTAGTTCAGGACCTCATAAATCAGTTTCAACTAACAATAAAAGGTTTATAGGGGATTTCTAAATCACAAAGAAAGAATACAACCCTGGTCTCTCACCAAGACTTGGGGAATTAATTTAAGATAGCAATCAAGGGCAAAGAACACTAATCCAAAGTTTGAGAAAAGGGCAGCGGGGAGTTGAAAAAAAACCAAACCAAACAAAAAAGTGCTTTTTGAGAGCTCAGAGCGGTGGCATCAAAATCTGTTCTGTTCCTGCAAATTTCTGACATCCTAATGCACTCTCTCATTTCCCACCTTGCTTTAGAGGCAGAAGAGTCTTTCCTATCACAGCTGACAGACATAATACTAAAAAATACAAAATGCTTCTCCCTTTAAAAAAAAAACAAAACAAAAACAACCCAAAGCTCCAACAATGCTTATGAGTAGCTAGCATCCCAAAACGATTAAGATGTTTCATTCCAGCACCAGCAACTAAACCAAGTAAAACCTCACTTTCAGCACCACCACCATTACAGGAAGTACTGCTGAGACTTACTCCACCAAACAACAGGCTGGTTACCACTACCGTCCTCCATTTTCAAGTCTGAGTAACCTACCTCATGGTTTTTAGACACTGGGAACGTCCAGAAGAGAAACTGGCACGGACTGCAAATGCACAGCCTGCATCCCCCCACTGACCGCAGACCGACTTCCCTAAAGGATGCTGGGCAAGCCACAAGCTTTCTATGCTCGAATTGTGCTTAACAGCAGTGGCAGTACTGATAACGAGGACGGGGGGAGAAATGGAGGTTGCAAGACAGCGGAGCTGCTGTGCCAGGCTGAGATCCTCACGGAGTCGATATTGCCACGTATCGGAGAGCTGGGGGAAGGGAGGAGACATGCCTCGAAAAAACACGGACGATTCTCTGACATAAGCTGGTTTTGTCCTCGATATATGTTTTATTGACTGGCTTAGGCCTCTTTTATCTGCGTGTGGTGCAGCACCGAGAACAGTTGACCCCATACAAAAGACCCACAGCTGGCGGTCCGCACATGGATTTAACGCCACCGGTCTTAGAAGTGGGTTCGCTTATTTTTTCAGCCGCATTTTGCGAACGCGGAGCCGGGGTTGGCCGTGCTATCGCCGCCGCCCGGTACAGCAGATCTCGGGCCCCGCTCGCCCCCGCACATGTGGGCACGTCCAGCGTGGATGCGCACCCCCGGCGAAACACCGCGGCGAGCAACAGCGCTCCTCGGGATCCCACCGGCGGCTGCATCAACGGGCCGAGGAACCCCGGAGGCACACCGGCGCTAGCAGCAACACCATCAAACCAATGCAGGCCGTTCAAAACGCAGAAAAAAAGAGCAGGGCAAACACGACGGAAATCGCCTAGAGGAAGAAGCGGCAGGTACGGTGCCGATGCCGCCCCCTCCTGCTTCTCCTCAGCAGCCCCTCTGACCTCTGCCCTACAGCCTCCCGCCAGCCCCACGCTCGCCTCACCTCAGGGACGACCCCACGGGTGGGGGCCCGGAGAGCCGCCCGGCCGGGCCGGCCTGTGCGGTTCGTGCCGTGGGGACACAAACTGTCTCCAGGGCGGTCACTCCCGTGGAGCTGCCATGCGAGCGGCGGAGGCAGGCGCAGCGGCGTCGGGTTCGGCTCCTAGCAGCGCTCTGCAGCGCGCCCTCCGCATGCAACACGCACCAGCATGGGCCGGCGCACGGACAGCACCAGCGGTGGGGGCCGGCCTCGCACCCGAGAGCGCCGCCCGCGGCCCAGCGGCGGCCAATGGCTCCCGCGGCGCCGCGCATGTGAGAGCCTGGGCGGGCCTGCCTGCTCACCCCCGCGCAGCTGCCGAGCTCAGGTGCCCGCGGGGCGTCGGAGTTCTAGGTGTATGACCACGGGGGACCCGGGGGTTGTTAAGGGAGGCCCGAGCAAATCCTCATGCAGGGCGCCGAGTGGTGTCTGCGGGCGCGCCTAGGAGTGATAGCGGTGCAAGCGCAACGTCCAACGGCTTACAGAGTCACGTTATTCTCGTGCAGGTTAATGAGGTGTAGTACGTGAGGTAACTAGTGACAACCTAAACTTATGTTTCAATTATTGCAATGTTATCTGGGAAAAAAAAATCCATTCTTTTCTTGCATCTGTCGAGCCCCTTAGGGAAGCAAAAAGTCAAAGGCAACTTTAGCCTGGGGGGAAGAGAAGGGTGGTAGCTGTTTGGGTCGCAGGAACCAATTTCTCCACTGCGATCTCGGAGACTGAACCCAGCACACTACAGAGGGAGTCGAACTGACACCCCAAAATCATTGGAAACTTCTTTCCTCATTTAAATGAAATAGTACAATGTCCTGAAGTCATTGTTGAACACTAACTTGACAAGTGACGAGACCTGGTGGGGATTTTAACTTGAGCTGGATGTAACCTACCACTTTTGAGATTATATTGAACTTCATCACAGGAAAATACTTACTAATCTTCTTCTAAAATTTTCTCCATTTTGGAGATGGAAAATGGTCCTTAGGCACTTGTCCAGAAGAGTTTTTCAGCCTTTTAAAGACTGAGAATCTCCCCTTTATAGAGTAATTTTTAATGCGACCACCTGGTCGAAATGACTCTAAAATATATCTAGGGTTACAAATGAAAGCACTTTTTAGCAGCACTTCAACTTCTGAGAGCAGAGAAAATCAGGCCAGCTTGTCCTGCTCTCAGCTGTTCAGCACTATTTTCATATCAGCATTTTCATCTGGTGGAGAATTTTAGTAGAGTTCAGATTTAGTCTAATGAGCTGTCAATTATTTTAAGCTTTGATTTTTAATACCTTCATTTGGCCTTTAGTTATTCTCTTCCATGAGATCATCATCGACGCTTGCATTATTTTTGGCTAGCATTTTAGACCTTGCTCTTTCCGCCATGAGGTGAATTTATTACCTATTTATTTATTTTTTTGCTCGAAACCTGGTGCCCAAGCTGCATGTAGTGCAATACTGGAACTCCACAGTGATGTAGGGTTAACAGAGATAAAAGCAGACCAATCTGGTAAACATCAAGGCAAGTGAAAACGGATAATAACAAGAGCTGTTGGCTGGGAAATCCTGAGTCGCAGGCAGCTGGCAGAGAAAATCAAGCGGAAGAAAAAGGATTTTTTCAAATGCCAGAGCTGGTCAGAGCTAGCTGAATCCACATTCACTTGGCAATCAAGACACCAAGCTAAGCAGAGGCACACCAGCAAAAACAAGCAAATAGCTCTAGGGACCTGAGGCAGAAGACACCTGGAACTAGGTAGATCCAGATGCAATTAGGGTTCCTTTCTGATGGGGCAATCACAAGTGTGAAAGAATGTGTGCTGGATTGCTTGGGGTTTTTTGGTTTGGTTTGTGGTTTTGGTTTTTTTTTCCCCAATGTGTATCTAAAGGTAACTCAAATTTTCTTTAACTTAAAACTCATGTTCCTTCATTTCAAGTTTCTCTAGCAAAGACCTCTCCCACTGTCTCAGGTTTGGTCTTTGGGCTCAAGCCTCAGTGCTTTTGAGTAGCTCTTTCCAGATTGCTTTTTCTGGCTTTGGCTGCCTGGGACACACTGAGGTAGGACAGAAGAGAAAGGAGGGGAGTTAAAATCCTGGAAGAGCTCTGTTTGGGGCAAATATATGTCCCAGCTGTTATCCTGCTATAGAGTTGTTTCAGCAGAAGTACAAATCAGCTCCACATTACTCCACGTGACAAGAGAGGTGCCAGAAAAACAGTGGAGGAAAAATGGCTTCTTTCCACTTGCACAGTTTTGATGTTGGCCCTTTACAATTAAAATAAAATCATATTGTTATTTTCATCTGTGACTCAGAGGACTGAGTTAGTGATTGTATTAACAAGCAATAGTTAGGCAGCCAGATGCCTCACAGGATACATTTATCCTGTTTGTCTTTAAAACTGCATTTTAGCTTCGATTGTTCAAATGTCCTAACCTTTGCTAGCCAGAAAATGCCAGATATTTCTACATTAGCATTATCCCCATTTTTCAATCATTAAAATGTTTTAGTGTATAGAGGTCCCCCAGTCAGCAGAGTCACTGTTTCAGTGATGTTGAAAAGCTACTGATTCATTCTGATATGTTCTCCAGTTCTTCCTTTCTTTCACTCAGACAGCTATCCTGTGCATCTCAGCTATGCCTGCTTGACATTGTCCAGTGGGTGTCCAAGCTCAGTTCAAGGGAGCCAAGCGCAGGAGGGACACCAGCAGAAGGTGAACATAAGGAAGAAATGGTGCCAAAAATAATGATTGCCAGTGGTTCCTCCAAGAACAGCGAGGAAACTGAGGAATATTTCAGTCCTGGCTTTGAGTGGAATAACATATTTTTCTCCCAAGCAAATTTAAGATGAAGGGTAATGCTAAAAGGTATTACTTGGGAAGAAATACAGATGGCAACACAGAAGGGAGATACAGGTAGAGGCTGGCTTTCCTCTCTCCAGAAACATAGCAGTTCAGCTTCATGGAATGGGCAAAACTTGAAGGGGAAGACTCCAGTTTAAATAAGGAGGAGGCTGTGTATGAGTCACATCACTTGGATACTGGTCATCTGTGCCAAGAAAAATGGTTTCTAAGTGCTGAACAGTTCAGCCCATGGTGCTCATCTCAGTCACGTGGGCAGGAAGATGGGGCTGGGCATGCAGCTGTGTTTATCAGTCCTGATCTGCCACTTGCCACCCAGGCAGCCATTAGTGCCACCTCTGTGCTCCATGCCCTCCCACAGCAGCAGTGCAGCTAATTTCCCAGGCAAAACTAAGCAATATGTTGGCAGCCTTTTTATTGCCCTGAGGTCAGGTGGTGTTGGCAAAGGTCTATGCTGAAAAAGGAGGATTCTTCCTGTCTTAAAACATTAGAACAACTGTTTTAGACAAAAAGCAGTTTCTTCTCCCTTCTAATTACATCCAGGACTCCACATTGTGCTCACCAGTTCTTCTATGTCATTTGCAATAATACAAAGCCACAGAATCACGGAATAGTTGGGTTTGGAAGGGTCCTCAAGACCATCTAGTCCAACCATGCTGCTAGAGCAGGATCACTTAGAGTAAGTCACTCAGGAACACATCCAGGCAGGTTATGAATGCCTCCAGAGACTCCACAACCATTTTGGGCAGCCTGTTCCAGTGCTCTGCCACCCTCAAAGTGAAAGGAGGTTAGTCTGTGACTGAGTCCATTTCATCTGTGTAGCTCTTCCTATTTTCTTAATTTTGCACTTTACTACTTCTACAATCTCTACCTCTTCTGCTTACTCTGTTTTCCATAAATACTAGATGCTAAGCATGGAGGCTGGATAGGAAATGAAAATTTAAAACCTGGGATTAAACTGGGGTTGTTTAATCTGGAGAAGAAGAGGATGAGGGGAGACCTTATTGTTTACAACTACCTGAAATGAGGTGGTAGTGACATGGTTGTTGGTCTCTTCTCCCAAGTAACAAGGGATAGAACAAGAGGAAGTGGCCTCAGGTTGCACCAGAGGAGGTTTAGAATGGGTATAAGGAAAAATTTATTTACTGAAAGAGTGACCAGGCATTGAAACAGGCTGCCCAGGTATGAGAAATATTATATTTGGCTTTTGCAAGGGGAAGGTGGGTGCCATCGTTGCTTGGGACCTCAGGGTTCGATTCTAAAGCTGTTTGGCTGGTTGTAGTCTGTGTTGTGTAGGATGTGTATTGGGAGAGAAATGGAGGGAGGGTACGGCGTCGAGATGTCTGAGAGTGGCCAAGTCAAGAGGGCAAACCTTTGTCCCAGCCCTGACCGCAGCCAGCAGCAGGCGGGACTGGGAATGAGGGGGGTGGGAGCGTGCTTGGGAAATGTAAAGGGATTTGTGGAGCTAAGTATGAATATGTATGTTTGGTGTCTACGTAAGCTCAGCTGGTGTTGTTACGGCGCGCCTCTAGCCAGTCTGCTATCCTCCCGGCCCTGCTTTGCCTTTATTTTGTAATAAACTGTTTGTATTTAAAATCTATCAGAGAGCTCGTTTCTCACACAGGGAAGTTGTGGAGTCACTATCTCTGTAGATGTTCAAAAAAACATGTGGACATGGCACTCCAGGATGTGTTTTAGTGGGCATAGTGGTGTTGACAGTTGGACTTGATCTTAGAAGTCTTGTCCAGCTGAAATTATTCTATGATTCTATCATAGTCGTAATTAGCAGAGTAAGACCAAAAAAATTTACAGCTTTCACAGCTTGTGCAGCCCAGCTCGCTGGAACAATTTACACACACACACCTCCCCTATCCCCCCAGACATTTAGTCTATTATTTCTTTCTTCAAATCATGCCTAAAAATCCTTCTTTCTTCAGATCTTGATTTGCTTTCTCAGTGAAATGGCTGTGCCCAGCTGTACCTATGCTAGCACTTAACCTTTACTTGCCTAGTCCCACAGTTACAATAGTTCAGCACTTGCTGGCTTTGTTGGTTCTTTAGTAGAAGTTTTCTTTAAAATAGTCTAGCCGCAAGGGTGTAATGAGGTGCACAGCTGGGTACAGCTTTCTGAGCATCAGGAGGAAAGAGAACATAGTGGCACCAAAATGCTTAGTCCCTGCAAATGACTGATCTCCAGATTAAGGACTCACTCGGACCATTAAAAGAAACAACAAAATAAAACCACATAAACCAGAACAGTTGAGAAGGAGCAGGGGGGAGGTGATAAGGGAATAATATATAATTTCATTTTTACAGGCTCCATCTTCTGTCTTCCTATTCTCCCATAGAGCAAAGAAACCACCAGTCATTCTGTAGAAGGAGAGTAGAGAAAGCTTGTTTTAAAATGAGAATCCTTGAGCAGGGACTTGGAGCACTGTTTTGTCCTCACCAGCTGCAACAGAGCTGCTGTGTTTGTGCTTGGGAGCTTGCAGAACCCAGACTTGCCAGCATAGCACTAGGAGAAGCTGATTTTACTTGAAATGGTTATACTAATCTTTTCACTTCAACTGCAGCAGTTTCTGCTGGTTATGTGTACATATTATAGATCAAACAAAATCAATTGCTCCATTCTAGATACTCTACCCAAGGGAAAACATAGCAACAGCATGATATAATTCCACCTCTGAAATCCTCTTCCCAATACTTTTTCAAGTACAATGAGAACAAAATGTGATACTGTGAAAACAAAGTATGCCAGTCCCTAAAACTTTGATGATCTTCAAGATCATTTCCAACTGAAACAATTCTGTGGTTCTGCAATTAGACATCCACTCTCTCTTCAGCATCACACTCTCCACTCCAAGATGAAACACTTTAAAGATTCCAAGTATTCACAGAATCATAGAATTGTCAGGGCTGGAAGAGACCTCAAGGATCATCGAGTTCCAACCCCTTTGCCATGGGCAGGGACACCCTCCACTAGACCAGGTTGCCCAGAGCCACATCCAGCCTGGGCATAAAAACCTCCATGGATGAGGCTTCCACCATGTCCTTGGGCAACCTGTTCCAGTGTCTCACCACCTTCATGGTAAAGA
Organism: Picus viridis; assembly: GCA_033816785.1. Taxonomy (NCBI): domain Eukaryota; kingdom Metazoa; phylum Chordata; class Aves; order Piciformes; family Picidae; genus Picus; species Picus viridis. The sequence goes on along the minus strand of CM066588.1, from coordinate 20,685,383 downwards.
ACTTTTTCCTGATGTCTGATCCACTTCCACCCTCTTCTAGCTTGGATCTATTCCCCCCAGTCCTATCACTACCTGCAACCCTAAAAAGTCCCTCACCAGCTTTCTTGTAGGCCCTCTTCAGATACTGTAAGGCCACAGTAAGGTCTCAGAGCCTTCTCTTCTCCAAACTGAACAATTCCAACTTTTTCAGCCTGTCTTCACAGGAGAGGTGCTGCAGCCCTCTGATCATCCTTGTGGCCCTTCTCTGGATATGTTCCAGCACATCCATATCTTTCCTGTTCCAGGGGTTCCAGAACTGGGTACAGTACTCCAGATGGGGTCTCATGAGAGTGGTGCAGAGGGGGAAACACCTCCCTCAGCCTGCTGGCCACACTTCCCTTGATACAGCCCATGATATGGTTGGCTTTCTGGGCTGCAAGTGTATTCCTGTGACTGCTATCCACTGCTGTAGTGGCAATCAGCACACACTGAAAACCTGCTTCATCTCCTGCTCAAAGGCAAGAAAGGAGTATTGCACATATGTGTAGTGTCAGGGAAATAGGTTACTGTAATCTACAAATCATTCTCTCTTCTCTTTACCTTGAATGTAAATTAATTTGAGACAGCACTGGTGATGTTTTTATGTGTTACACAGCAGTGAATTCACTGCCAACATTGTATAGCCACCATAAACCAACTAAACATGTATCTCCCCTGCCCCCAAACACCTCCAACTCATTTTATCTCCACATGGGAAAAAGTAGTGGGATAAAGGTCTGATCATGCCTTAACCCAAAATAACATTTTGCTTTGTCAGGTTAATTATACGTTCTGACATCAGAAACTGAGATTAGCAGGCGGTTTTCCCCTGAGTTGCCCAGGGACTGTAGGATGAATCATGTCTGCTCTTGTGCTATAGCCAGGACCATGGGGAGCAAGGGATGGAAAGACCAGGGTATTTATTTTCCTGCTCAGGTCATGTTCTGGCTTTGTAGGTGCTGTGATGTGGCTGGTTGGTATTGCTGTCATGCCATGCCTGTCAGAAATGGCCATCATCTTCCAATAGATGCATTTACACAGCCACAAAGGCATATTCACTGCTCTGCTTTGATCTGGTGTGAATTCTTGGTACCAGAGTTAATTTCTCAAAATGCCACTGAAACTTTCTGAAATTTGACTTGAGAACAGTGCTCCACACAGAGCATTCCCCTTGCAGGGGGTGGAGGGGGAATAGCCAGACCTTTTTAACATTTAAATACAGAGAAAACACTCCCTGAGTAACTAAGATACCCTCCTCGTGCTTTGAGCTATTTAGCACCAGACACCCTGAAGTTAGCCTAAGTCTTAAATCTTACAAGAGAAAGAGCACTGACAGTTCTTTTACTTGCCTCTTTCATATCTTTTTATAGTTAGAGCTCTTCTGGTATTGCGTTTCCATGGTGGTTGCTTTTCAACCACTTTTCCCTCTCTCAGGCCCCTTTTCTTCACATCCCTTTACACTGTTTAAAACCTCCCATACCTGTGTGCAGCAGAGCTGCCCGCAGTTACCTCTGCCAAACGCCTGCCTCCCTCGCTCCTTCTTTGGGGCAGCTCCTTCCAGGCTTCGCCTGCTCTTCTTCCTCTCCCAGAGCTCCCTCTGCTGTTAGATGCTGCGGCACTGTGGACTAACCTGTGTAAACCACGGGAGCCCCAGACATGATTTTGGAGGGCTGATACAACTCACGCAGGATCAAGGCTACTCTGGGGTGATAGGAAGCAGCCTGGACAACATTGCCTGGCTGGGTTGGCCTCCTCCTACCAGCTGTCTCCTGTGCCAGGATGCCTCTTGAAGACAAATGGAGCAGCATCCTTGCCAAGCACCCATTAAGGATGTCATTCCTGTTGGGAGTCAGTAGATTAGGAAACACTGCTTCTTTGGACAGAAAAAAATGGCCTTTGTGCTGTGCCTCCAGCTGTTTACTGTAGGGCATTAGCATAATGCTGTGGAGTAGCTGTACATCCAAAGTACTGGTTAATTACAGGAGATGAAATAGGAGAGGAAGGGAGAATTATGCCAAAAAATACTTAGTGAAGAATAAAGGCCCAGCCTGTGAAATATATGTGCTATTTCTGCCTGCTGTAAGCAGGCTGGCCCTGCACTGTGACAACCTCTTTGGAAGGCACTGACACACTGTAGGTGCCTGGAGGTATGTGCCAGTGAAGCAGGCCTGGCTGAGCTAGGGCACTGGAGATTTAAGCCCCCAGCACCATGGTGCATGGACATGAGGGATGAGAAGGGGGGATGCTCATTCTCTCATTGCCCACTCCAGAGGCCATGTGCTGCAGAGCTGCCTCCTCTCCATAAAGTTGACCTTGCTGCTGACAAGATGCTCAGCAGCTCTTGTTCTGCTGGGCCTTGGGATGCATAGAGTTGAGGATAAAGAGAGCAAGAAATCCATTGCTCAGCAATGTGGAGGCCTAGCCTCAAAATATGCCAGTAACTTGTGCTGGTTTTGACAGAGGCAGTATCCTGCAGCTGTGGTACCCAGGGGTGGTGCATGGCTCTGCTCCCACACTGAGGGGCACAACAGGAAAACACACCAAGCTATCCCCTAATAACACATTGGCACACTTGTTGCATTTGCCTGTGTATGTTGCCATAGGAACTGCAGCCCCAGCATCTGCTGCTGCCTCGGAGCCCAGCTGGTTTTGGCCCACCGCTGCTCCTCTGCCTGCCTGCTCTGCTGGCTTCATCATGTGCCCCCTGTGCTGCTCATGAATTACCTGCCTCATCCTCCTTTTTTGGGCAACAATCAGATAACTGCTGTAGCTGCTAATTACTGCATTAGCTATAATTTGCCTATTAATTTGTCTCTCTCCTTCCTCCTATCCTGGCATATTACCATCTCTTCACCCTTTCCACCTTCACACTAGATCTGCTCTCTGACTCCCATCCCCTTTTCTCTTGCACTCCTCAAGCACACAAAGTCTTGCACTGCTTGTTTCCTTCCTCTCCACCTCCCTATTATTCACAGCTTCTGTGGTCTTCCCAAACTTGTCTCCTCCACCCCTTCTCCCAGTCTTCCTCCAGTTTCCTTTCCCTTAGACAACCTGCCCACCACCTCAGGCTAGTCCTTCATACGCTCCTCTTTATTCTAGCCCTGTGCCAGCTTCTCCCAGAACTGAAGCAGCCTTGCTTCTATCTTGTACTCTCTCTGGATCTCACAGTGTCAACATTTCTCATTTGTTGCTCCTGTTTCTTCAGATACCCCAGAAACTACATTTTCCACCTCCTAATTGCTTGTACTTCATGCCCTACTCCATCCTTTATCTCTCCAAATCCTCACTTTCCTCCACTCTCCTTTACCAGCCTCTCCAAGGTAAGCATGTTATAATCTCTCACTATCCTCAAATCCCATTATGACCCACCTCTCTTCTTCCTCATTCTCTGAATGGGAAATTCCAGCCAGCACCACAGCCAGCTCTGCTCAGCCTAAGAGCCCTGATGTATACCTTTATTGCAGGACTTGCACCATCATCTTTCCCAGCTTCTTACTCCTCTGTCCCCATATTCTCAGGTTTTGGTGCCATTGACTGCAAATTCTCTTTGAAGTCATATTCCTGTAGGAGAAGGGCTGTTTTCAGATAGCTTTGGAAGGTTATGGTTAGTCTTTGACTCAGAAAAGAATGTAAACATCTTGTGACTGAGGAGAGAAATTGGGCAGAATTTGGTTGGATGTGTTAAAATATTGTTTTCTTATTCTAGCCTATTGTATGCCTTAACTACACATGCACCAGTAGGAAATGATCAATTCAGATGTGGCACATGTGCCTTCTGATGGGCTATATAACCTTGCTGCATAACGTAATAAACATCTTTGCCTGCTTACATCTTGTCCTGGAAGCTGTGCTCAGGGTAATTCAAACACCTATACAACAACCCTATATTACAACAAAAGCTGATCCCTGACAACAATGCTATACAACAACACATTCCCTGCTGACTCCCAGAATCACTTTTCCTCTTATCACCTCCTCCCTTTCCACACAGCCCCTTGGACCAGTGTCTTCCCTCCATCCCCACCTGAGGCACATTATTCATCCTTCTTTGCTGCCATCTGTGCCCTGCTTTCTCCATCTGTGAGTCTCTGGAACTCCTGCCCTCTCCTTCCTCCCATGCAAAGGACACAGATGTCTCCTGGGGTGCCTTGTGAAGACCATCTCATTTGCCTAGAGGCTTTAGCTAGCATCTACAGTTGTGCTGACTCCCACTCTTGGTGGGTGTCTCTCCATCTTGCATCTCAGACAACTGCTACCTTCTAGGTATACTTCAGTGCTGCTAATACCACTTTCCGCTAGTCCTCTCGTTTCCATGCAAGTCATTCCATTTCTACACTCTGTTTTCCAACTGGGAACATTACTCTTTCTTGCTAGGTTTCTTCTTTCAATTCTCCAGTCTCATCTCACCACCTCAAACCTCCTAGTGGTCATGAAATCATTACATTTAGACTGTTGCTGCAGGACATGCAGAAGATGTGCACATGAGAGAGAACATAGAGAAGGAATTTGTCATTTGTATTATATCTTCTTACATGCTTCAGACCATCTGTGGAAAGCTGGCAAATGACTAGTTGGAAACATATCATAAAATCTTGTTATTTTACTAAAAACATTAATTTAGCAGGCTTAGATATGAGAACTCAGCAGAATGCTAGCAGCTTTCTCATGCTTCCCAATTTTGCTTGTCTTTTTAAACCAAAGAGGTCTCCTAGTTTATTGTGTCCCAGAATCTTCCTGTACCCCCTGAAACTTTAGAGCCCCCATTTTGCTGCTGGCTTGGCATGTGTTATGCATTGCTGTAGTCCCAGGTCCGCATGTGCTTGTTAATAGAGCATGGAGAAATTTTCCTGTGTGTTCTCAAGCCAGTAAAAGTGTAACAGCACTTCATTATTTGTAGTGACACCTCTGGGTCCTGAGATCAGTACATTATCATGTCATTTTTAAGCCTTTTTGCACTGTTCTTTTAGGTTTGTTGTGGTTTGGGGAGCAGATAGGTCCTTAGAAGCACAGGTCTTATCCATGAAATTTTCTCATGAAATTTTCTCATGAAATTTTCTATCATAAGTCAAATATTTTTATGTGCACTGGCCAGCCCTCTGCAGTAACATCAGACATCAGGCAAATGTTTCCTCCTGCTGTCTTTGCATCTCCCAAAAGACTTTTGGCTCGAGTGTCTTTGCCAACACAAAAGAAGCAGCAAAATCAGTTAACAGATCAAGATCATTGATGATGGTAGATGTGAGCTGCCTGTGATGCTGTTGCTATTTATTCTTCTGAACAAAGTACAACCAATTTGCCCAGGACAATGTTTTGCCAGTTACCTCTCCCAGTTACTATCCTTACCTCAAATTCCTCATGCTTCATACTGGTCAACAAAAAGGACTGTGGTGGGTCAACTGTGACTGGTTGCCAGGTGTCTACCAATCTCCTCTGTCACTCCTGTTCTCAGCAGGATGAGGTGGGGAGGTGGGAGGAGACGGGGGGCTGTGGGGTTGTGGATCGGGGTGGGGTAGAGTAGGGCAGAATATAAGAAGAAGTAAAAGGTAGGTTAATAAAAGCCAAGGCCATGCGTGAAAATGAAGGAAAACGGAAGACTTACTCTCTACTTCCCATCAGCAGCTCATGCTCAGCCACTTTCCAGGAAGCAGGGCTTCAGTACCTGGCTGTTCTGGAAGACCAAACATCTTAATAATGAATGTCCCACTCTCTCTCCTTTCTCTTTAAGAGCTGAGCAAGTATCATATGATATGGAATATCCCTTTGGTTGATGTGAACTGGCTGTCCTGGCTATGTCCCCTCCCAAGATCTTGACCACTTTCAGCCTGCTGGTGAGGGGGGAACATTAGAGGGACAACCTTGATGCTGTGCCAGCACTGTTCAGCAGTAACCAAAATACTGGCATGTTATCAACGCCTCTCTAGCTCCAATACAAAGCACAGCCATTATAAGGAAAATTGACTCCATCTCAGCCAGACCCAGTACGTACAGCTAGATCACATAAGGAGCACTGAAGGGACATGTAGGCCTCCCTTTCTTCCTATAATTGTGTTTGGAATATGTTTCCAATTGTCCTAGTCACAAAGCAATAAACCAAACCAAACCAAAACAACAACAACAAAACCCACCAAACGAACCAAAACAAAACCACAAACAAACAAACCTAACAAAGCTTATCTACAGTGGTAAATTGAAGATGTCCTATCAGACCACATTATAGAGAGCTACACACTATTAAATTTTTAGTTACATCAGAAAAATCAACATCCACATAGCTTCAGGACACAATGTACTTGATTTCCATATGCCCTGGCAGAAAAGAGAGAACAGATCTTGAAAACAAATGAAATCTTTCTTGGGAAGATGCCCATTAACATGCTCTTCTACCCCCTGACATGCCTACACATCATCCAACCTTCCCTTGCAGGAGATGAGGAAGGAGGTAGGCCACCCCCTGCAAGGCAGCAAGTTCATCCACCTAGGGGTCCTCATTCCAGGCTCCCCAGCATTCTCTAGGCCCAGCACATCCTCCTCTCCGTCCATCAGTTTTGTTGAGGGGCTGTTTTCAGGGTGGAAGACTAAGCAAGTGCCTTGCTGCATGTCACATTTAACGTTCCCAGCCTTGTTCTACTAACCTGACACCATCTGCTGGTTCCAACAGCCCTGTGAAGTGAAATCAAAAGTGAAATTATCTAACAACTCAACCACAGCTGTAGTACAATAGCTGGAGTTGGCCACTGTCAGAGGGAGCAGGGATCCTAAGATGGTTCACAACCTACAGTGCGTGGTGTGAGTTTTTTATAACCAGGGCTCCCCGGTTCCCTTTGTGCTGTGGTGCTCCACAATCAGGAGATGACTGCAGCCTTTGACTGGTATCTTCCAATAGTTGTTATAAAATAGCCACTTTATCCTAGCTCTGGGAAACTGTTCTTGTTTTTATGAGGCCACTCTTGCAGCACAACCAACATAAACAGTTTGCCTTTGCAGTTTTCACTTACTTTATTACTACAAAGATACTCAAAAAATTATCAGGCTTTGGAAGTCAACTCTTCTCCAGCTACAAACGTTCTCTGATCTGGGTCAGGGTTCTGTGCAAATCATACTAAGTGGTTGTTGCATAGCTGTCCCGGGAGCCTATGTGGGAAGGTATTTCTGCAGCCCTTTGCCGCTTAAAATAATGGCTCAGATTTTCAGGCAGGCCAAACTCCCACTGAAACGAAGGAACGAGGATTTGAATCCAGCCTAAATCCTACCGGCTGGGTCGAGTGAAATAAATTGTCCCTGGTGTCTGGCAAATGGTCTGTCGCAGCAGGGCTGCAGGGTGGCGGTGCTGCCGAGCCCCGACAGCAGGTGCCACTGCGGACCGCGGCTGGCCGTGCGACGCCGGCACCGCCACCAGCACCGCCACCGCCCAGCCCGAAAGCCCATCGGGACTCGGCGCTGGGCGGGCGGTGCTGTAGCCGGGGCGGGGGCTGGGACCCCGCGGCCATCAGCTCCGGCGTGGAAATGGCCCCACGGAAGCGGTGGCTGAAGCGGGGCCTGAGCGGTCCGTCGGTAGGAGGCGCCCGGGCTTCATCGCGGGCTTTAGACCTGTAAAGGTCTCTGCGCTGCACTCCAGGAGCATCACTACTACTCCGAGGGTTCATGATAACGCTCTGGAAAAAGGCAACATTTTCTTGTTTCCATGACCAATAGGAGAGACACCCATAGGACAAAGTGTGCTTTGTTAAAGCTGTGTTTGGTTTATACCTACACTATGAATGAAAGAGTGGCATCAGTTTTTTTAACTTCTGTTTTCTTTCCAATTGACTTTTGTGGCCAGGAAAGCATTGCACACCTAAATATTTAAAAGATACTACCAGGGAGAGAAAAGAGAAAGAAAGGGACAGGAAAAAATCCTACCCTGCATACAGTTAATGGATTTATTCTAGTGTTAGGGATGGAGGAAGTTACAAAGACTTCTCATGGAAGTTTATATGGACAGATCCTCCAGAGGACCTATCCCATTTAGATCCCTGCCCTCACTCATCTGGGAGGGCTAGATGATGAGAGGAAGTAAAGAACCATAAAACTGTTGAGGCTGGAAGAGACCTGTGAGATCAAGCGCAACCTCTTGCCTAGATCTTTCAGTCCCACCACTGCTGCTGAGCCACTGCCACTAAACCATGTACCTAAACAGACACAGACACATTGTGGTCTTACCTGCCAATAATGAATATTGCTTGTGCTGGGCACCTGAATGCACAAACAAGTGAAATTACTTCTATGAACACACTTTGCTAGTTGATAATTTTTCTTCCAGCTCTTTCCTTTCAAGGAAAGGAAGGAGATTTGCTTTCAGTGTCACCAGTGAGCTTTTGCAGGGCAGATACCCAACATCATCAGCCTTCCCCACTTGCTTCACTGCTGCAGTAAATATGGCTTTAATGTGGACTCTGCCAGCAGCCACAATTCTGATGAAACACTTGAGAATTTGGTGATCATGTACAGCTTCTTGATATGCCACTGAAGGAAGCCAGAGAAGAGGACAGGAAGAGTCCACAGGAAATGGAGGAGGGGCTGGCAGTATAGCTGCAGATAAACAGAACACAATTTGCCTGCCCACCACTTCAGAGAGCCCAAAATTTCTGAGACAAGTTTTTGCACAGAGCTGCTAGATAGTTTTTAAACTCCTGAGACTGGTCCATGCAGGAGCAGTAGCTGGAGAGCAGAGAGGGCACCTAAGGAGGTATTTGAGACCTGCAGTCCTAAAGATGGGAGTGGAGCACAAGAGATGGTTAATTCAGAGAGCCAGCAGAAAGGAAAGGAAAAATGCAGGACCAAAACTGGGTGCTACTCTGTCCTGAGCACTGATGGGGTAACAGGAATCACCTCTCTGCAACAAATGTGGGTGGTACAAAGAAGGCAGCTTGCAGGTTAACCCACCAAGGGGACAGTCGCAGCACAGCCATATCAAAGACTTTTGCCCTGAGCAGCACATCCTGTTAGCAGGAGAGGCAAGAAATCTGGCCCCAAGGTACTGCTTCAAACCAGCTGACACTATTAACTGGATTTGACTTACTCTTTACATCCATGAAGACAAATTAAACAGGTCGAAGTGTCTCCAGTCAATGCAAATTAATCCACATGAGGGTTTGTATCAGTAAACTGTAGAGATTTGAAGGTGTGCTACATCATTAGCCTCTCCTGTGGACTTTCCACTCATTCAGACACCTTGTCTCAAGACCTTCCTGCATCATGGACATATATGTTCACTCTTGAGAGCAGGAAGGTTTTTCAGATTTCCATGTTGTTGCTGCTAGAAATCCATACACCTCCCTCTATTAATGGCTTAATCTCACACTACTTCCTTTTTAGCAGCAGTGAAAATCAATAAAAGATGCCCACATGATATAATTACATGTAATAATGACACATGATTACCGAATGACCCAGTTTCCACTTACCGAGGATGCACAGTCTTAGTGATGTAGGACTGTCCACAGAGTTAGAGCATGATTGTTTTGTCCCTTGCAATACCAGGGCAGTGTAATTCTCTGCCTGCCTTGGCCATGTGTTGAGGTTTCCTTCCATAAACCTGAGAAACTTTCTGTTAGTTCAGCCAGATCCCTTTCCCAGCGCTTTGGGAAGCCCCTGTTGCTGTCTATCTTGGCCTCAAAGCTGTTTTCTCAGAAAGTGCCATCCTTTTTCTGCTTCCAGAAAGCTGTGTTGCTGGGTGAAGGACTTCTGGGTTCTTATCAGGCTCTAATTTGACATTTTACTGGGTTGGTCTTTCTTTCCTTTTTTTTTTTTTTTTTTTTTTTTTTTTTTTTCCTTCTTTTTTTCCCTGGCTGCTCAATTAGACTCCAAGTCTTCCTGCAATTCAATGATCTAAGAATCCAGGTCACCATATCCGTCAGAGCTGCTTCCTCCTCCACTTTTGCTGAGCTGCTCACAGATCTTCCTCCTTCCTGGGCAGACCTCTATGCTCCTCGGGCAGCACCTGCAGATGTGGTACCTCTCTCCTCCTCTGTACATAATGTCTCCAGCTCCCCTCATGGTTTTCCTTCTTGAATTAGAAACAGCAATCAGTTGAACAATTCCTGCCAGAAATATTTCTTTGATGCCTGAAGTTTATGAGACTCAACACTCTTCAAGGGTCCCTAAAGTAACAGCAGCTGCTGACAAGCTTTGTGCGTGGATGTGAAAAGCCACCCAATGCATCTCATTTGTTGACTTGCATTCCACACAACTTCCACCAGGTCTTTATGTCTTCCCTCCTCATGCTTATGTCAAGGTTGATGGTGCATGCAGACACCTCTCTGACCCACTGGAATCCTCAAGACCTGTATCCCTGCCCACGGCCCAGCAGCTCAATTTTGGGAGCTTGGCATGACTGCCCTTGTAGGCTGCATCTAGCCTTGTCCCAAGCCAGTACTGGCTCAATGGCCTAGCTCAAGGACTGACTGCCCAGGCAGAGCCTACTGCTGCCTCCAGCTCTGGGAACCATGACATTGCCAGCCTGGCTTCACCCTGCCGGCATTATGGCCCCCATGGTCCCACTTACCTTTCTGCCTGTAAGTCCCAGCTGCTCACAAGGCCCACATCTTTCAGCCCCATAGACTTCTCCAGCTCCACAACTGTAACAGCCTGTGCTGGTGCATCCCCCCCCAGCTACCGGCAGTAGTCCAGGCATGTAGTATGGAAGAAGCACTGGAGGGTCTGCCTGCTCCCAAACCTGAAGCTTTCGTTTGCATTGCCACTCTCCAGCACTTTATTGTTCAGGGTCAGATGCACCTCATCCCATGATAGCTTCAAATATTTTCATCAGTTCTGCTTTCTGTGGTGCCCACAGGAGAGCCTTTCAAGGCACTGTTTCTGCCAGAATAGTAGCAGTGTCCCATCACAACATCTGTACTGCAACAGGATAGCTGCTAGCTGCTATAGATCTGCCTTCACGTTTCCCCCTCCCTATATTTCCATGGGAAGCATGAACCTTACCTCTTGAAATTCATCTATTGGCTGCTGCTTGATAAAAGCCAATTCCTAAAGGAGCCTGCTCCACACACCGACCCATGCTGAGATTCCCATTAATAATTACTCAGTCTGTCAGTCAGGTTCGAAGAGCAGGGGGGTTCCTTACCTACAGATGTTTCTGTGTCTGTCTTACTTCCCTCTGGTTTTAACGTGATAGCACACACAGGCTGTGCTGTGAACAAGTGAAACTGCATGTTCCAACTTCGATAGAAGCCACTGACAGGCTCTATCTTTTACGATTCAAAGGTATTTATAATTCAGCAGGAGGCTTTCAAAGTGCATACATATGTACATACATTCTTCTTTCCCTTTGATTTAATATTTTGCTGCTTTTCAGAGGATGTAGCTACTCATCACATACCTGAATGATCATAATTTTTTTAAGAAGTGGAGATTTTTGAATGTCTGTTTCCTTTTTCCCCCTACTTGCCTGTTTTTCAAGTTGCATTCCAAGGAGTCTCTTTTAAATTCCTTTTGTCTATTCTTTAAAGACTGCTAGACATATCTTCTTTGCTCCTGCTGTGTTATCTATAATCCTTTACTGCTGCCTGCAGTCCAAGCCTTTCTCTCTCTGGGTAGTCCAAAGTCGCTGTAACACAGGTCTGACCTCTGTTCTTTGGTCACATTAAAGGCATCTGACCTTTTTTTATAGGTGCAGATAACTGCACAGTGCTGGCATCCCCTCTTCCTGTGCTTTGTGTACTGAAGATTTGCAGTAGTGCACCTGAAAAAGAACACTCTCCACTAGACCTTATTCCCTGGCACTTACAGGGAATTCCTATTCCAGACAATTCCAATTAATTCCCCACAGACAATTCCTATTACCCTCTTTTTTCCCCTGTTACCTAAGAATATGCTTCTGCTTCATCATTTTCTGCAAGGACGAGAAAAATTATCTTTCCGTATCCTGGAAAATTTCATTATAAGGAGATTTCTGTGCTTGCTCTCCTTACATCTGGGTAACTCGACAGGTCTGAATAAAGTAATTCTCAGAGACAATGTCCAACGGCAATAGGGCAAAGAGCAACAGGGCAAAGAAAAAAAAAAGGGGGCAAAACCCCAACAAACCTACATTTGACATTCATAAAGCAAAACAAGCCTGTAAATGGAACAAATTACTGAAATACCTTGCCCTGGCTCCTGTCACCAAACCTGTTTTACTTTTGCCTGAAGGGATCCCCTTGAGCCAGGTCATTCCTGATGATCCTTGCTTCCCCACTGGGAGCCCAAAGCCCATGATGTCCTGTGAGTTTCTCATTCTGAAGGCTCCTTCCCAGAGCCTAGGGCCAGACTGTTGCTGTCCTTTAGCAGCCCTAAGCCAACCCTGAAGCTGCATCACCCGGCCACTGCGGAAATGTGGTTCTTGGGCACCCTTCACTGTACCATGAGCAAATCCAGCATGCAGGGTGAAAGGGAGAGTGAAGATGGCAATGTAGGTTAAAATAAATAAATTCTGCAGCTTCCTTTGTTCTGGTTCCTAGTGTGAGACAGCAGCTGATATTGTCTGGGATTGCCCACCACACTTGGATCAATAAAACAGACCCTGTCTGAGCCCAAGGCATTTGCCATGGATCTTCAGGGGAGGAACTGTAGGGCTGTCCTGGACTGCACTTAGAGCATGAGTATGCCCTACGGGCTCTGGAGCTGGTGGCTTTATACTGCAGCTCAGGAGGCCAGCTGGTTTCCAGGAGCTGTAGTTCTCACGCCATGACAGCTTCCATGTCAGACTCCCATTTAAGTATGTTAAGGAAGACTTGCTTAGGAGGAAAGAAGTTTCCCCATGCTCATCCCTCACTACTAAGCATGGCATATAGTACTCAGCTTTGCCAGCTGAGTTGAGCAAGTGCCCCAGGAAGAGGGACCGGAAAGAAGACAGAAGAGTTTGTATTTTGTGGCCACAGACATCTACTTATCTCCCAAGGGCGTGCAGAGCACTGGTCCCTCTATTTTCCTTCTAAGAATAAAAGCAAACATGGCACAGCAAGAAAACCTTTGCTGTTGCTTTTATAATCAGCATGATGAAAACAACAGTTCCCAATGGCATTACAGTGCAGAGCTACTGTAAGAATTGCTGATCTAGAGCTACTTTCCAGACAAAGTATTTCAAAAGCTGCTTCACCTCATGCTGCCAGTGTTTTGTGCAGTGGTTCTGAGCAGTGTAACCATATCCTATTAGCCTGCAGGCACCTGGGGTTTCCATGCTGGCCAAACCTCAGCTGGAGAGAGCAGCATTTCTCCCAGCTGATCCCACTGTGTGCAGAACTGCAGCACAGAAACTCTAACTTTGAGCACACTGATAACGCTGTGGGCTTTTTCTGTGCTGGCTGTTGTCACTCACACTGTGCCTGATATCCCTCTCCCTGGCACCTCTCTGTGGGATGTCCCCAGTCTGTCCCCTGGCTTGAGAGCAGCCTAGGAGTCCTAGCAAGTAGCACCAATTCTGTGTAAGCATATCCCTTAGGAAGCTGCCCTAAGCACTTAGGTAAGAGATGTTTGGTCTTAGATGTAGCTCTGTGGCTCTCTAGTGCTAGGGAATAATTATGTCACTTGCCTCAAAAAACAAAAGGGAAAAAAAGAAGAAAAGTAATGGGAACCAACACCCTGGTGACCTGCTGCTGAGTGGACTCTTAAAAACTGTGGGAGGCATCACAGCCACTTCATAGATCTTCCAGAGGAAGCAGCTGCAGTTTTAATCCTGACATCAACTATCCAAATCTGCAATTAGGCAAAATACTCTTTTGGAGTTGTCTCTATATCTGTAGTAAGTCTGCCCAAAGTGTGTAATTACTTGGACCAAACTGTCCCACTGAGGCCAAGCTGAGGATGGCCGTGACAAGCTCCTCACAGCCATATATCCCTGCTCTACAGCCCAGGCAGGTGGTGCTGGGGAGTGCAGGCACCCGCGACTCAGCCCTGGGCACTCCCATGGATCAGGGACATTGCTGGCACCATGCCCTTGGTCCTGGTGACAGTTTCCATACCACTAAGAATGAATCTTGATGTGCTTTGCCATTGCATTACTGAGTATTGCAACTGCTGTGTCTTCCTGCCAGTGTCTGCTCTGCAAGTTGCCTTACTCTGTTCTGAGTCTACCTGAGACGAACAAGGGAAATGCCACTTGACTGTCAGATATTTTTCTCCTGACTCCTTTCCAGCTTCTTGAATCCTCTCCCTGTTTTCAGACTCACATGTGCTGAAGTAATTCAGTCATGTTTAGGTTTTGCATTGCCACTAACTCCATTACTTCATGGATTTCTTCTGTCATGAAGTTCCTGCAGCTGCTTATGTCTTGCCAGTTAATTTCTCATACATTTCCTTTCAAATCTGAATTGAATTAGCAAGCATACACAATGAGCACAATAGAAAGAAAGAAAGCAGATAAAAGCTGACACATACCAGATGCCTCTTCCAGCCCCTACAACACCAAAAGAGAGTATGGGTGAATGTCAGGTGAATGAGAGAAACCAGGACACTGACAAACAACTCGCCAGAATTTGATCATTAGCTACTTCCATGGGGGCTTTGAAAATTCCCTGCCCTCAGGGCATGACCATTTCTCTGAGCTTCCCAAGTATTGTGCAGTTCAAGCAAGACATTGAAAAGGATCTCATTTGCATTAGAAGAATGTTGAATAATGTGGAAACCAGTGACTGAAGGAAGAGCAGCAGAAAAGACCATCCTAAGCAGCATGTGAACAACAATAACAAAAAACAACCCCAAAACCCCACACACTATCAGTTTACCTTCTCAGTAGGATACTCTGCCCATCTGTGAGACTGATCACTCTCAATTATATGAGCCTTCATTAATTAGTGCCTACAGTACTGCAACACATACACACAAAGCATTCAGTGCCCAGGAGATGTTAATTCTCCTCATCAGCAGTACCACAAGCTTACAATTCTATACTCCGTTTTCTGCTCTAGCTTTCCATGGAAAATCCAATGAAGGTCAAAGCCCTTCAATTCAAGGCAGCTGGTGGCAGGCAGCAATGCAAGGCTGTGGGAAAGAGCCTGTGGCTGGGAGGTGGCATTCACAGATAGTGAGGTCCAGCAGCAGGGATGTGGACCTCACTGGAGATGGAGACCCAGAACTCATCCTGAGAGCAAATCTACCTCCTCCATGAAAAAACATCCACCAGCACAAAGGATCCCATCTGCACAGACTGCACCACACCACGCAGCCCAGATTGCTTGGTCCACAGCTTCAGTGAAGCCATTTGAGCACAGCACTGATCCTAGGCCAATGCCCTACACCTGCTACTTGCTCTCTGATTTAACCCGCACCAATACAGCTGCTTTATAGCTCCTTTCAGTGCAGAGAGCAACAGCACTGCCCTCTGCACCTTCAGTGCAAAGTCCTTCATTCTTTATAAGCTGAGAAGAAAAATATGTACACAACTGAAGTGTGTGATAGAAACATAGCTTTTCAAACCCTTCTCATCCTTTTTCTTGCTTCTAAGCCATGATGCTCTGCTTACATTTCAAATATATGTAAATATGCAAATAAATAAATACCTGTCTCTTTCTCCTAGGTTCCATTTTCCCTGACCTGTCTACTGCAGCAAATGCTCAGACGGACCCAGCTCCCTTAGTGCTGCCCTCCTGCTGCCCAGAGCAGGACCCAAGGCTGGCAAAGAACAATCAAGCAGTGGCAGCTGCCCCACTGCCTGCCGCCTGCAAACCAAGGCTCTGTCCTTTGGGTCTTGTGCTGTCATGCCACCAGCCCCATCAGACCTCTCAGATATGCTCAGCTGTGTTTTCACATTATTACAGAAGGCCTTGGAGAATAAATATCAGGAGTAACATACTGCTTCCACGATTCTCTGCATTCTCTTCTTCCCAGCCTTGCTCAAAGATGCTCTGAAATAGATTTTAGGCTTCCTTGAATGTAGAAGTTCATTCAAAAACTATGTCCTTCCCCAAGCAGAGTTTTGGCTTATTTCAAGGCTTCCTCACAGAAACTCCATTAGTGAATGGCTCTGCTGGCAGCAGCTCAGGTGACTGGTGTTGAAGAGGATTGACAGTTGTTAAAGACCTCTCCCTTTCTTTAACTATTTGTTAAAGTTATACAAAGTTATCTTGGAAGATCTGAGGATGATGCCTTTTAATAACAAGAAATAAGGCATGAGAGGTTTGTTCAGAGTTTTTGTTTGTTTTACAACTCTTGTAAAACTCTTGTAAAACAAGAGTTTTACAACTCTTCAAATTTCCAGTCTCCCTTGATGATCTCCCAGGGTGAGCAGAGCCTACAGCTAAAAACTTGAAGAAGTGAAAACATAACATTTTTAACATAAGTGGTTTTATCACTTCTGTTTGCCAGATACTTTAGAAAGTGTAAGAAAAATAAGCAAAGCCTTTCACTGTTCTTATTATCAATTGATCAGACACTTGAAGCACTCCAATTATTTTTTGCAATTTGTTTCAAAAAAAAAAAAAAAAAATGCTGCCTGTTCACTCTGATGTTCTTCCTGCATTGTAAAGGATGAGGAAGGTACAATCCTTTAGCCTTGATTTGTGGTTTGCTTTTTAGATCCACCTTCTTCCTTCTACATGAGTCACTTCTGGCAGCTGATAGAGGTTTCTTCCTCTCTGTGCATGAAGCAGGGGAGTTGCATGAGATGTTTCCAGCATCTTTTGGGGGAGAAGTCATCCTCAGAGTCCACTGCTCCGCTGGCAACCACCTGTGTCCCTGGTCCCTCTGTGCATCATTTTATCCCTATGCTATGCCCAGCCTCATCTGAGCCAAGTTTCCTACAAGCACTGTATCTCATGGGATTTCCAGCTCAACAGCAGAGGAAAGATGAAGCTTTCAGTCCCCTTTGCCCGCAGGCTCTCTCACAGTCCCACAGGGAGGTAAAAGGAAGTGACTGTTTATTAACAGAGGATGCAAATGTGAAAGAGCTGCAGAAAGCAGATCATGGGGAGGCACTTCCCAATGGAGCCGCTATAGTTCTGTCTGAAAAAATGGTTTTGCAGTAAAAAGGAGCTAAAAGCTGAGAAAATACCCATGTAGGCAAGCACTAAGAAACAGAGAAATACAGTATTTCCTCATCTGACCTGATAATTGCTGCTATTTATGTTGTCAGCCCATGAATTCAGCACACTCACTAAGGTGATGTGATATGGGGCTGCTTTGTGGGTACTCCACTTTGGTGAGCATTTGGACTACTGCTCAGATAAGAATTTCCTTAAGCTACTTCCTTTGCTTTTTAACATGCAAAGATGTCCCTTTCCCCACTCCCAAAGGAAAGTACCTTGACTGGTTGAGGATGTAGCAAGGTCAGTGCACCATGGAAGGGAGGGTCCCAGCAAGCCCCCACTCTGCACTTTTTCAGTTTAGCCGGTGAGCACATTCAAACCCAGAGGGTGGGTGGCAGAAGACACTAGGCAATGAAGGAGCCAGAAATAAAGTTAGGGAGAGGAAGTTCAAAAATAGCTGAGTTTTTCCTGTAAGTCTGGGTTATTTGTTTAATTTGTTGTTTTGGTTTTATTTTAGGGACCTCTTCCCCCCCCCCTCCCCCAGTGACAGGGGAACAAGGAATGGGAGAAGCTTTGGGAAACAGGCAAGAAAATAACAAAAAAACTTTCATAACAAAGGGAGGAGAAAAAGAGAAATATTTAAGAGAAATTATATAAAGGATAAGAACTACTCCTAGATATCCATCAGATTTTAATTATGAAGAAAGAACAGAAACTGAGAATGGGAAAACTTACTCTCCCACCCAGGCTTTCAGCAGTGACATTTGCAGATGAATCCTTGTAGGCCTCTCTGGCACATACCCCTAGGCTAGAGTTGCTCTGGTCCCTACAGCCAGCCAGGGACAACCTAAGGGGTGAGAGTCTGGCTCTCTGCCCCCAGAAAAATCACACAGTCTGGCCACCTTGAAGTCCATTCAATGTCCTGCTCTCCTTACCACCTGCTTCCCTCCTACTCCATAAGACCTGGTCACAACCTCACAGCTCCATGGGGCAGTGCAGAGCTGAGTAGAGTGAGCTGCGGCCTGAGCACAGCCAGGATTTCAACAGCACAAGCTGAGGGAAGAAGAGGTGAGCCCAAAAGAGAGCAAACCAAACCAGTATGTTGCTGACACAGGGTGCATCTATGCTGCCAAGGGCTCTTGTGGTGCTGTGCCACCTTCCAGCTTTACTCAGCCTCTGCCAGCTCCTTTCACAGCCTGGCTTCTCTAGGACTTTGCCCAGCTGCACACCCCCTGGAGGGACTTAGTGGGTGAACCCAGCCCCTGCCCAGCCAGGAGAGCTGGTGCAGTCTCTCACATGAGTGAGATGGCTACCACAGTGCAGACACATCTAGGGATGTGTGCTGGTGGCAATGTGTAAAGCAGTAGAGAAGGATCAGAGATTATCTTTACATCACAGATAGAACTACATTTCCTGCCTTGGCACATCAGATTACTTACTGTCTGGTGTATTGCATCTGTCACCTGGATCAAATAAGGGTTCATTATACATGGAAAGTGGAAGGACCCCCTTAAGGGCACTGCTGGCTGCATATACCTCTGCAGTACTGCACGTGGAGTTGTGATTTTCAGGGAGGTCTGCTGAGATGCAGTGAGTGAGAGGCTGGGTACCAGTTTCTGACATCAATGTGTAGCTGAGCCCTCAAAGGATCCCAGGGAGAGTCCCAGGGATCCCTCCTGGCACAGGTGTCCGATACATGGGACTAAACACAAGCCTCCTCCTGGGGCAATGGCTGGAATCAAGTTTAGTGTGTGCTCTGTGAGTTAATTAGCAAGGAATCCAGAGAGGCTTCTCCAAGCCAGCCCCCAGCATCATCTTCAGTGAATTCTGCTTTTTTCACCCCAGAAATGGCCATAATCCAGAAAGAGACCATCATCTGTCCCCTACCACACAAACCATCACTGTGCAAGGGCTGAGGCCTCTTGGCTCCTGCTGTCTCCATCAGCAGCACTGCTCAGCATGCTCCTCACCTCAGTCCCTGCCCTGTACCCTTAAGATGTTGCTTGGTGTCCCCCCCCCAGTTTCTTCCCAGTCTCCATACTGTCTGCTGCTGATTGGTGTCTCTGTGAAAGACACCCAACACCCCGAGGTCTTTCCTCTCTTTGCCACAGCTATGAAAGGGAAAGCAAAATATTTGAATTTGAATGTTTTGAAGTTTTGCAGAACAAACAAGCTTCTTCATGTGGACTGCAATGGGGGGGGAAAAAATCAGAGAATCTCCATAGGGAGCAATAAATCTGGCTTCTGTTGCATTGCCTGTGCACCTATGGCAAATAATACATTAAACACCTGAAAACACAGTGCTCAGGGGCACCGAGTTATTAAAATACTGAATCAGTCTTGCTATCTTGGGAGGAAACCAAAACATCCAAGGCACAAGTGAAGAGGGGATCAAAACCCAGTGAGAGAGCTGCAGGACTAGTAGAAGCATGACACTAATGGAAGTCACTTTGAAGGCTCCTAAAACTGGGAACATTTCACATATAATGAGAAATGGCTTAATACGCGATGCCCTTGGAGGCCTGAAGCAACTGTCAACATGTACTTATGGAGTGTTATGAGCCTTCCAAGCTGTAGAGGAAAAGGGTGTGAAAAATGGAAATATGCTTGGGGTGGAGGCAGCTGTGGGCCATTTATTTGTACTCTCTCTGAATTCCTTGCTGGCCTTGTTTTTAAATCATCATTATCACAGATCCTCAACAGCTGAGTGCTCTCCAATGGAAAACTGTCAAGGCAGGCAATGTGTAAGGAAAACATGCTCATACATTAGGCAGATCTCTCAGGCATAACTTCTTCTAAACAAGTACTGGATGAAATTACAGCTCAAATGGATGGATTCCAGTACAGTTTCCAGTCAGTTTAAAAAACTTTCTTGGAAAGCTGGTTAAATGAGATTTAGATAAAGCTTAGGCTTGACTGCACTGTCATCAGGGGAAAGCATACACACACGCATAATTAATGACTGACCTGGGGGTAGATTGCTCACTTTTGTTAGGATACTATCTCAGTTCATACCAAAATCCTGGCTGCAATTATTCAGTTAGCCCATGCTGTATAGTGGGTTACACCTAACAACTGGGATCAGGGACTTGTGAACACTCAGGGATAGTGGTACCCAACTGTAAGTCATTTAGGTAGGGATGTTCTCACCTCTTTTTGGCTACTTGAGATTGAGCATCCCTTTGTTGTTACTGTTTACCTTGCACCTCCAGCCAAAGGGGCGATGAAGAAGGAGAAAGCATCCTATGCCAGATGAGTGGTGTGAGGCAGAGGGACCTAACATACCCTGTCCTACGCTGTGAGCCTACAGGTTAGTTCAATCAGCAACTATTCCTTATGCTCAAATCCCTGTTAAAAAGATGATGGGCCAAAGGCTGACAGGACTGAGCACACCTACAGCAGTGGAGAGGAGAGGATGCTTGAAGCACCTCAAGCTGTCTCACTTGCCTTTTGCCACACTCAGTTTTTAAAGCTTGTCTGCTCTGTTGAGATGATACACAGCGGCCGAAAACTCCTCCAACTACTCTTGGAGACCTATGCTCCAGCCTTGGAGTGTTGGAAGTACAAGGGGAAGACTGGCTTGGAGAAACTCACCACTTTGGTTGTCTATTGGCCCATTAATATTTCTTTAGTTAGTTTTAAAAAATAATTTGAAAGGAAAAAAAAAAAACAACAAACCAAACGAAACAAAATCTGGACTATAGAAACAATCAGGTCTGAAATCTGCAAGTTTTGGAAAGCTGTATTTCTGACATTTAGGTGTAACTTCTCTCATGTGATTTAACCCCTTGTACTCTTATGAATGAGGACTCTTAAAGCCTACCTAATGGATATCAATGCTGCAAAGATGGGGGGAAAAAAAAAGTAAACACAGGCTTCTGTCTGTTGTTTGGTTTGGGTTTTTTTAATGAAACTCTCAAGTGTCCTAGTGGCAAACCTCATAATGGGGTGTCCGTGGGAGTCCCATGCCACAATCTGGCTGTTGGTGTGGATGCTGCAGTCACCTCATCCCACCACCTTTCCCAGAGCGACTGCTGCCTGCCTGACCACCTGACATAGCTGGCCATGGACCTTCTAGAGCAGCTGAGGCAGTCTCCAATGCTGGCTGTCACTGTGGGCTGAAAAGCCACAGAAAAGGAGGCTTGTGCCAGTGGCAGCTCCCTGCATTGCTATGGCAACACATCTGTTTCCTCCACTTCCCACTCCCTGCCAAGGGAGAGATCTAGCCCCACCAGTGTCAACACAAGTCCGGGAGAAGTCCAATTCCCAACAAATCATCTTTTCACCAGTCCCTTGCTCCCCAAGCTGCAGCCTTCTCTGCAATGACTGCAAAACCCCTTAATCTCCTACATGGATTTTGTCTCATTGCTGCTGCCCTGTTCATAAAAAAGCAACAGAAACCTGAAGCACTCAGGTGCCTTTGCAGTATTGGGGTCAGCAGCACCTTTCCGAACCATGGGTATCATCACACTGCACAGGACACAGCAACCTCCTACTTCATCACTTCACATTTTTTCTGGGACTGCAAGCTTTTATTTGCCCTCCTCAGAGGCTTGATGATCAGAGTTTTCCTTTCAGATTTGCCATGAAAGATCTTTTGTTCTGGAAGAAATACAGCTCACAGGAGAACGTGGATTATGGTCCTAAGAAAGGAGGAGCTCTGAAGAAGTTGTGAATGGCACAGCTCTATGGCAGTTAGACCATTAACCTCTGAGGTGCTTGAATGCCAGCACTGGCCAGGGCAAGCCCCTTGTGCAGCTGGTTTCTGACATCAGGCACAATCAGCAGTTTGGAAGCACTTCCTCTCTACTGTCACAACTTCTGCAGAAATAATTGCTGGTGAAGGAAGAGTGTGTGCTTGGCAGTTCTTCCAGCACCTTACCAGGGCACCCATGCCAAGCTCCCAGGAAGGGCCACACGGGCCCCACTACCTGCTTAGCCAATCCAGCCCTGAATACATAGGACCACTTGATTGCACTTCCACTGGGCAAGAGCCAGGCTTTGCAAAGCCATTTCCACCAGCTCAGAAAGTTACTTTTCTATTCAGCCAATCCATGCCCTGATAAGCTGCCCAGCTTGAAATACCCTTGGCTTCATAGAAGCTTGGCAGCTCACTGAAGGAACAGGGGTAGAATCCCCCAAAAGTTAGGCTGCATTTTTAAGGAACATTATAGCCTTATAATGTTGGTGGTACTTGTTTACCATGTCTTACCCCTTTCAGCATCCACATAAGGGTTCTGACATGCTGCTGGCAATAGCGAGAGGGGTCAGGGTTCCCAAAATGCCACAGATTGCACATTGGGACCTTACAACAAGGCTGTAACAACAGATTACTTATACTTAAATAATAAATTCTGTCCCTTTGAGCCTGGCAATCTCCTATGCAGCACATCCAGTACAGAGATGCTGCAGTCAAGTGGGTGAAGAAAAGGCCTCACAGGTAGCTCACCTTCAAAACATAGAAAAGAGGTGCAGCTCTGCTCCTTCCAGCTGTCCTGTGTCCCATCACAGTGAGCCTGCCCCTCTCACCCTCCACCCCTGAACTGCACAGTATTGTGTGTCTCGAGAGACATTAAAACAGGGTAAACAAGATTGCAGATCTCATCAGCACTGATCCTGCCTGCATTCACTCTCGGAACTTCAGCTTCCTGAAGTTACTCTTTGCCAAGGGGATTACTTTGCTCTGTGGTTTTGTTTGCAACTTGTTCTGGACTTGTAAAAATCTCATTTAGTTTCTAACTGTAGCCAGCAACTTGTCCCTAAGGGTAACCTTGTTACTTCACTGAAGTTCCATGATTCTTTAACTACTTTCTTGTCTCAGCTCACAGTAAGAAAACAGGATGCCACAGCTTTGCCAAAATATTTTACTAAACAAATAGAACTGCAGGCAGTCTCCACAAGCCAGTCTAACAGTGCCACATGACCCCAGCTGGCAAGGAACCAGGGTTACATTTAAATTCAATTCCAATTCAGAAAAACATCAACACTTATTTACCACAGCCCATAAAATTCATGTGACAAAATACGTCCAACAGACAGCTTAGTAGCCCTCTTACTGTTGTGTAAAAGCACAACAAATCAAGTCAGCACATGCTCTCCAGTATCACACCAGTCTGGTAGCAACACATGCACTAGCAAGAGACTCCTCACTGAAAGCTCTGTGTGCTCAGGGGTTCTCAGAGTATTTGGCAGCCCTAAATGCCCTAAATTCCCTTTCTACCTCTGTCTTGTTGAAACCTTTCACTTGTCTGAAGTAGCCCATTGGAATGCTCGTGGAGGTGGTGGAGTCACCTTCACAGGAGGTGTTCAGGAGAAGACTTGATGGGGTTTGGCTGTATGGTCTAGTTGTTGGGTGGGTTGGATTGTTTGATGGGTTGGACGCGATGATCTTGAAGGTCTCTTCCAACCTGGTGTAATTGTATTCATTGTATTGTAAGTAGCTAAGGGTCCACCTTTAGTATATGCTATACATTGCAGAACAGTGACACATCCCATTTGACCCATTGACATTGCCATTACTGCTCCCAATGTTGATGCCACTGCCACCTTGCCCCATCAAGGATGCTGCTAGATGTTACCTAGAGCCTGCAGAACAGTTCAGCTTGCCTGCAGTGTAGGGGTTTTACTCCATGCCCTCGGACCGCACACCTTGCCAGTGCTGCCCATGGTAGTAGCTGGGAATATGGCTCTGGGCAGACCAAACTCCACTGGTCATGGTGATTGCATTCCTTGAAGCTACTGTATTTGTTTTCTCATTGGAAGCTTAACCTCTGGGCACACTCTGTCTCTCCCTGACACAGGACAGATGTAGGAAGCCCTGCTCTGAAAGCCATCTCCACTTCAGACCTGTCCACCTGCAGGCAGCCCATGTGTGAGGAGCCAGCATGGCGCTACCAACCACCATGATCAGACTCACAGTTTACTTCACAGCTATTAGCCACAGCCCAGTCACAGCCCAGCCTATTTCACAACAAGACAGTGATAAAAACATACATTTCCTGCCAGCATAAGATCTTTGAAATGTGTGCCTGGAGCCAGAGTGAGGTCCTTATCTTGGTCTAGGCTTCCATGAGGAGAAGCTCAGGGCCATTGTCATCCATGCACATCTGCTAAACCTTACACTCCCCTGGGTCACACCAGTCCTCTCTGATACCAGTGCAGATGGGACAGGTCCAACCTAGATTTGTCCATCAAGTCCTCTGCACCCAGCACTACAAACAAGAGCAGGATGCATGACAGGAAATCAGGAGCTGAGCCTGGGGCATATGGGCATCCATGCATGGGTGGAGGTGGACCTGCAGAGACCTGCTGTGCTGAGCCACCCCCTGCTGCCTGCCCAGCCTTGACTGGGCACGGGCCCTGTGAGGAGGCTGAGGGGCTCATCCTCACCATCCTGGTAGACCTGATCCTGCCTCTGAGCTCCTGCAGCAGCCCTGGCCTTTGCCTGTGGCCATTGCTCCCATATACCCAATGCTCATGGGGAATGGAGGCAGCAGTGGGAAATAGAAATACCCCTAATGGCTGCAGCTAAGGCAATCACAGATGACAAAAAAGAGAAACAGAAACCGCTTCTTCATCTGAATCTTCATACATGCCCCAAAGGAGCAGAGAGGACAAACACGCAGCTTTCTTACCAGAGGCCACACTATCAAATGCAATATAGGCAGACAAGCAGACCATCATGGGAATGGGAATTCCCAGCAGTTATTTCACATACAGTGAAAGACAAACTGGTCCTACTGTTGCTGCTTTCTGGCAAGCAGGTGACATAGTGGCTGGTGGGGTTGCGCCCTGGAAGCCCCTGGGCTGTGAGGCAGGGGTTTCTTGGGGATGGTATCTGCTCTACTTCACTCCTGCTCCCTAGCACATGCGTTCAGAAAACTTGACAGAAGAGGTTTGTTTGGACTTAACTAACTTGGGCCCTGAACTTCTCCTCCCACCAGCATACAACAAACAGGACAACCTGTGCTCAAGAATGATGTCATTACCCCAGGTATCTCCAGGGTGGTTTCACCTGCATTGATGTTCCCATCCTGCTGGGTGTGGCCCCGAGATGGTATCTCCTGCAGGACCTGTGGGAAGGAGCAGGGCTGCGAGGAGCAGAGCAGGTTTCCCAGTCCTCTGCATCTTTGCAATGAGCAGTCCAGAGGTTAAGAGCAGGCACCATCAGCAAGGTTTCCTGTACTCCTCATCAAGGCCAGCTCCATCCCAGGGGCAGTGTGTCCCCTGGACAGCTCCATTAGGGCTTATCGAGGGGCAAAGCTTGACTCAGTTTGCTGTGTTTACTGCTCCCCATCTCTTCCTGGGACCTGAGAGGAGCATTTGATGCTCCCTCTCAGCAGAACAAAGGTCTCAGTATAATGAACCAAAACTGAAACATATTATTGCTTCCAACTTAAAGATACAAAGGAATGAGGAAAATGCCCCATGCCAAACGTGGGCAGCATGAGCCCATCAGGAGGTTGGCATGTGTTATGTCAGACACAAGGGCTAACATCACCATTTCCCTGCTGGCACAGTCATTGACTAGGAGGAGGCAGGAGCCCTCATAGCCCCATCTGCACCTGGGCTGGTGCAGGGATTTGAGCTAGCAGAGCCCCCACCTTCCCACAGCAGAGCATAGGGACCAGAGTCAGGGATCTTTCCTGCAGGGGTGCCTTCTTTGCTGGCCATTGATCTGGCTGCCAGAGTGAGGGGATGGAAGCAAGACCATGTGGCTATAAATCCTGTCAAGTCTAATGATATTTTTACAAGCATATTTTCCTGACTTCCCTCCCAAGGGATCAAACCCAAAATAAAGTTGTATTTGATCTTCAACCCAGAAACAAAACGTTTCCCAGACAAATAATCACATTGCACTTTGACAATGTTCATTATTACAAAAGAGCATTTTATTTCCTTTTTTTGTTTTTCCTGGGTGTCCTATATAGCAAGGTAGCACTATGCAGGTCTGTTATTATATTAAGATTCTTGCTACACAGATTTGAAGTTTGTCCATTTGGTCAAATTTCAGTTTTTCCTTGGCATTCTTACAGGACTTGTCACCACTTAAGCACATGAATTATTGGGAGTGCTGAAAACATGATATGAGACCTGGGGCAGGCGCTTTCCAATCAGAATTTGCAGAAAGTTGTTGGGCAGGCTAGATGCAGGAAGTCAGCACAAACAAATTGACAAACTGGGAGATGCACCTCTCCAGCTTTTAATCAGAAAGTAGATTTGATTTTGGGGCTTAATGTTCTATTAAGGTTGTCGCCTTATTTTTGACTCACTTTCTCATCTCTGCTTCCATTATGCAGAAGATTTGCATTATGTTTAAGCAATAATGTAAAAATGCCTTGCCAGAATTCTGAAGTTGCTGTAAGTTGCTGTACTTGTGAGGCACCTGATTAATGCAAGTAGTTATATAAACTCTTTGTGTGTATATATATATAAACCATGCCAAAAGTATTATCCACAAAATGTCCATTCAGTCTAAGTCAAATACTAGAGGTTACAGAAAAGCCTAGTATGCATTGCATGTGAATACACATATGAGCAGTACATGAATCACTGAGTAAATATGGCACTTTTACAGATTTTCCTGGATGTCACAGAGAACTAGAAGCAATCTTCTCTCAGTCGACGCGTTTCTAAAATACTGTAACGGGGGCTTGGGAAATAAACCCCCCAGACTACACAGTAAGAACTTTAGAAAAGTCAACAGTGCAGCTACCTGAGTTTGTTTCATTAAGTTTAATCAATTAACAGCAATGTGATATTTTATCATTCACTGTGAGCCTGAGGGTTGCCTACTCACAAAAGCCATGCTGCCTAACCCTGCTACAGATAAAACAGCACAGCTCTCCAAGCATGCGGCTCGGCAAGATAAGGAACTGACGTAGCAGCTCAGCACCTCCAAAGTGACTTGTCCCACCATCTCCTTGCCTGGGGCTGCGGCTGAAGAATCCTATCCCCTTGCAACTCTCACCCTAGTGCCTATCCAGTCCTTGAGACAGCTAATCCATCAGAAAAATCAATCCTTTTTTTTTTTCCCCACTGGCTTTTTAGCTGGCTTAACAAGTTGGTTTGTCCTGTGGAGGGATCAAACCAGCACCAGACCAGTAAAGGTACAAGAGAAGCAGCTGGAACATGTTGACAGGAATAGGGAGCATGGGAGGAGAGAACTGCCCCTTTTTGGCGGCAGTGAGTTATTTGACTGAGCTGTCTCAGGAGATCCAAACCCTTGGAGGAGATACAGTTATTAGTGCAAAAGTGCTTACACCAGTATAGTTTATTCCTACCAAAGTGAATAAAGATATGCCAGCAGAAGGCACTTTATACTCATGTAACTGTGTCCACATGAGGGGTTGCACTGGTATAATCGGTAACAAACTGCCTCCCATCTCCTGCACATGATCCCCTAAGTGATATATTTACAAAAATGGCACAGAACAAGTCTCCAACCTTCAGTTACGAGGCGTGCATAACTTCCACTCAGAAAACGGACCAGAAACTCCACATGAAACAACATTAGAGGCAAAATAAATTAGGGCTTTAAAATGCTACATGTAGGAATATAAAAATCTGTTTAAAAAAAAAAACACCCAAACTTTAAATGTAATCCCATATTTCAAATCTAAGTAAGAGAACTATACAGCTCCACCAATTACTTGGACATTTTAAACAGTTTACATTCATCGGGGACAACAGCACTTTGGTTTACATAATTAGGTTAATATGAGCAATGAAGCATTTCTCTCCCTCACATTACATCAAAGTGAAATACATTTAGAGTATATGTACTGCCAAGCTGTTCCAGTAAGTGCATTCTACACACGAGTAAGAGCAGCTCCCACAATAGCTACATCAGTTACAACTCTTTTAACAGAAGTAACTAAAATGTCTTTTTAAAAAGCTTGCTTTGATTCCTTCATGCCTGACCCATTTTTGATTATCACATGGATCTTCTCTGGAACACAGCCAAGCGCAAAAAAGAAGTCAGGCTCGGTAGTGTGGCAAGCCCACATACTAGATTGCATAGCACACCCTGGATTAACGAGGAAATTCTCATTTTAGTCTCCCCACCTTTATAAATCACTCTTAAAACAACAGTATGCTTTTGTACTAAGCTCAAGAACTGACTAACTGTAGCTCAAGACACACAATAGCGGTTAGAGAACATTTAAGACCAACCAGCCTGACAGCCATCGAACAATTATTTTACATAATTTTCAACAATCAGCAACTCAACCTCTGCAGTTTATGAACAGTGTTGCCCCCTAGAAGAAGAACTAGCTTTTCCTGGACATTCTTGCAAAGCACTTATCCTGTGCCTGCGTCCGAGTGTTGTTGGATAGGACAAAGAGTTCTCCTCCCAGCAGAATATTTTACTATCATACGGTAGTATTTGATTAGCTTAAATTATCTAGTGAGCAGCATGTGAGTTATCCTACACCTGCCAAACTCTCTAAAAGAAAACAAATGGCTGGAGTAAATAACTTCCCAACCTGATGCATAAACATTACAGATTACTACATTAATTAAAAAAAGAGACTTCCAATTGTATGATTTCTGATTTAATTACTAGCTGGGAGATGAAAACAGAGCCTTCATCACTGTCCTCTGGTAGGTTGAGACTTTTGAGAAGTTAACATACTCACTTACTCTCATTTTTGCAAATCTACAAATGTTCCTGTGCTGAGCTTGGTTCTATGAGACCCAAGTTCAATTAAGGAGCATATTAGATGCTATTACCTTGTCAGAGCTTTAGAAACTAAACATGATTGCACTTGTTCTGGATCCCATTCCTGCAACATGTCAAGCATCCTGGTAGGGATGTGAACTGAGGGGGCAGAGGGCACTTGCTCCCTCACAGGATGGGGGCTTAGTGGAGCATAGGGATTTTTCAAGACAGTGTTTCATCTTGCTGGATTGACATTTCCAGCACAGTGAATTCCATGCACCCCTTCTATTCAAGATAGCAGCCATGTCTCTTTGGAAAACCTTCAACATGAGTCACTTCAGTCTTGACTCCTCTGTGAACTGTGACCTTACTCTTCCTGCACCACAGAGGAGATGGCAGTCAGTGCCTCCTGCTCAGCACGGTATGTGAATGCACGGCTCAGCTGAACTTGCCAAAAGGCCCTGAAGGAGCTCTGCATCCTCCCTCAGACCCATTAAAATACATTAAAAAAAAAAAAAATCTTTTCCACTTGCTTAGACCATCTGAGAAAACCATGTCATAAATAAAAAAGGATGGTCAACCCAGATTTGATTTTTTAAGATGTTGAACACCTTCTACTGCCACTGAAGAAAACAGGAAATAATGCATTCAATGCTGGCAGCACCACCCATTGAAGACCACGTCCTAAGGGGTTACCAATAACCAGGAAGACAATATAATCATCTATTACAAATGATGCAACCCAAAGTATACAGCTTAAACACGGTTCCCCTGTTGGGAGTAGGCAAAAGAGAAAAAAAAATAACAACAATAATAACAATTAAAAAAAAATAAAAATAAGTAGATAAAAACCATTTACTTTTACCTGTAAAAATTAACTTAGGAGACCCTTGTTCTCAGGGCAAAACAAACTTAAAAAATATCATAGAACAGTGAAAAAATACCAGAAATTTTTTATTTAAAAAATATATGTACTCCTTAGTCCAAATTTGTTTACACAGAAAGGATTTGTCTGGAAAAGGGAAAAAAAAATAATGACAAACCTAAGTGCACACTCGGAGTATGCGGTTTCTACAGGCTATTTGGTAGAAGCGTTATCTCTGTAAAACTCAGTGAGAAGTTATTCGGCTTTCATTTGTTCCCTGACGTCAGAAGGCAACGTTTCAAATAAGGTGTCCTCTACAGTGAAACCAGTCCGCTTCAGAGCTCTACATTCACCCAGCTCAGGAGGGAGGATTTCAAAGTGATTGCCTTTAATATCCAAGTGGGAGAGGACTACCAAATTACCAATCTTAGGTGAAAGAACCGACAGGTTGTTTTTCCCAATTTTCAGAGTCTTCAGTTTTTTGCAAAAGTATAGTTCGTCTGGCACACTCTCCACTTTGTTGCAAGTGATGGAGAAGTATTGTAAACTCTGCAGGACTCCTATTTCAGGTGGGATAAAGCGAATGTCATTGTAAGACAAATCCAGATATCTGATTTTGTTGCATAGGAATAGGTGGGATGGAAGAACTTCAATCTTGTTATGGCTGAAGGAAAGTCGTTCGAGACTGGTGAGCTTCTTTATATGCTCTGGAATGTATGTGATACTGTTGTACCACAGCTTTAGGATTGTCAGTTTTCGCAGATGTTGAAAACTTACTATTTCTTCAATGGATTTGAGGTTGTTTTCCTTTAGATCCAATTCCTGAAGACTGAGAAGGCTGAAGACCGCATGAGGTATGCGCTCTAAATCACAATGAACTAATTCCAGCTGTGTCAGATTGACCATCTTCTTCAGATTGTTGAGCATCACTAACTTCGTGCCGTCATTATGGATGCACAATTTTTGCAGGTGACTTGAAACATCAACTGCAGATTGTGGGATTTTGGACAAATTACTCTTTATGTAAAGAACTTTAAGGCTTTTAAGTTCCCGAAAGGACTCCAGCGTAATGTTTTTGGAAATATCGTGACTTAGGGAGCCAATTAAATAGAGCTCTTCCAAATTTCTGAGGCCATACATCCAGTGCGGAAGTTCTCTGATGTCATCAAACTTGACGCTCAAGATCTTGAGATTCTCCTTCAGAAATGCCAAGGCGGCACTGTGGATCTTCACAGAGCACTGGTGCAAAGAGAGCTCCTGGAGATTGTCCAGCTGTGCAATGGTTGCCGGTATCATTACGTTATTAATGATCTCAAGTTTCAATGACTGCAGCTCAGTAATTTCAAAAACCGTGTCTGGTAGTCCAGAGAGCATGAAAAGCTGCAGCTCCAAATGGCTATGGGAGTTTGTCTGCAGCCTCTGCCGCAGCTTATCTGCAGTCCACTCGTTGTTTAGGTTCAGCTGTTTCAGTTTATTTTCACTGACTTCAGACAGGAAGACAGCAAACCGCTTGGAATAGAGAGGATCATACTGATCGATCATATGAAGCATAAAAGCAAAGTCGTTCCTGACATCAGGGATATCATCGATTCCGGTCTCTTGCCGAACATATTCAAAAGAATATTCTTTCAGCGATCGGTAGAACAGCCAATAGAGTGTATAAAGGCATGTGAGGCCGTAGATGCTTACAAAGCATAGGTAGCAGTAAGAAAGTTTAGAAAACAGATGTGCCATTGTGTGATTACAGCAAAAATTCTTATATCCTGTCATGTCTTCGATGTCAACGTTACAGACTACTGTAAAATTAACTTCTGAGACAAGTGCTGTGTTGTAGGCAATTATAATAAGGAATTTAATCACCTTAAGTACAGTCTGGCGAACGTACATGACGTAGAGTATATCACCTTCCTCAACGTGCAGCCTAAATTTCTTCACCTTTTCAAACAGTGCTTTGGCCTGTTCACCTTCTTTCTTATCTAATGCCCCAGGTGTTCCCTTATCCACAACTAACTTCTCCGGGATTGATTTTAAAGACTGTGTCTTGACCAAAGTGCCTTCAGTGCTTGGCTGACCAGTATTAGACTTGTTTACGTTGTTCTTCCTGTTATCCTTCTCTTCAGAGTCTTCCCCTGACACTTCAGATAAGGCTCTTGTTGTCCAGGGAGAATCAAAACATTTCCCAAGTATTGAAATGAAGTGCTCAATTTTGGAGCTTGATCCAGGGAATTTGAACCAAAAGTTACTACAGAGCATGAAGACCAGTGTGTGTATAAGGACGAGGTAAGGGAAGTACTTGGCATACCAGTGCAGAGCACGTTCATAGCAGACCTGATTTATAAAGCTGTATTGCTGAAGGTCCAAATCAGTCTTCAGTCCTTTCATTTCAACTGTAGCTGGAGGGGTGGATGGCTTGGGTGGAGGAATGGGGGTTGTGTCTGGGATTGTGTTAAACACATTTGAACTATTAGATTGGTTCTGGCAAGGCAGCACACGCTTTGGAAGGCATATTATCTTGTCTTGCATGACCTGAAACACACAAAAAGATATATTTTAAACTAATGTACAAACAATGCTGGCAGTACCAATGGGTAGCTGTCCTTGGAGTTCCTCCAGCTGCCAGGCATTCCTCCCCACAGCCTGGCACCTGGTCCCACTGTCTGTGCTATTAGTGTTCCCAACAAGACACTTGTTCTATATGCCACAACTAGGTCACCTCTTTTCATCTATGGTTAGTTTTCCGTAATTTGGATAAGAGGGCATTCAGATAACTAGTAAAAGGAAAAGTGGGAGAAGTGCTTCCAGAAAAGACCAGAGATCTCCTGCATTGCTCTCTCCAGAGACAGACTGTTCTTGTCAGGGGTATTCACCTTGGCTACATGACGTTCAGCGATAGCTTTGGCTTGAAAGTAGCATAACTGCATTCATGTGGCTGTATGCTCACACTGTGGTGTCTTATCACACCAAAAATGGCTGACAAAGAGCTGACATGGGCATATCTATGCTGGGACATTATTAATCTTCATTCTTAATACAGACAGATAGAGAATTCATGGCAATTTTACTCAGTTCTTATACATATACACGGGCACATAGAGTCCTCGTACCACACACCAAGGGGAGAAAAAGGAGCTCTGGATTTCTGTCCTTAAATCTGTCTACAATGCAAAAACCCAAACCCAAACAAAACCAACCAACAAACCAACCAACCCAAACCACCAAAAAACAAACAAACAAACAAACCCAAACAAACAAAAAACCCAACACAAAAGCTGTCCATCCATCTCACTAGACTGAAGTCAGAGTGCCTTTAGAGACCAATCACCTTTAAGTTGGGATAACAGCTTCAGCTCAATGCAAGGCTCCCCATATGTCTGAATTTAAAATGCTTCTCCATGTAATAAACCAAAGAGCTCTGCTCTTTACCCTGAATGACTAACCAGGATTCGCCCAAACAAAGAATGCATGTGTAGTGTAGATGTGTTCTTTGAGATCATGGTTGTGGAAAGCACTAAATACAGGGTATGCAACAAGAGCTACCAACATCAGATGCGCCTTGATGATCCACCCTGGTGCAGGGAGATGCTGAGATGAGACCACATGTGTTTTGAACACTGTCAGTGCCATAACTGTTGACATGTCAAAAACTCCTGGTGGTGAATGCTATTCTAATACACACCCTTACTTACACTCTGAATTCACACCTTTGGTAATAAGTTGGAATGAAAAAAACAACCTATTATTTAGTGTTTCCAGTGGAGGCCAGTGACAAGCGCAGTCCCTCAGGGATCAGTCCTGGGACCAGGCTTGTTCAACATCTTTGTGGGTGACATGGACAGTGGCATTGAGTTCACCCTCAGCAAGTTTGCTGATGACACCAAGCTGTGTGGTGCAGCAGACACGCTGGAGGGAAGGGATGCCATCCAGAGGGACCTTGACAGGCTGCAGAGGTGGGCACAAGCCAACCTCATGAGCTTCAACATGACCAAGTGCAGGGTCCTGCATCTCGGTCGAGGCAATTCCAGGCACAAGTACAGGCTGGGCAGTGACTGGCTGGAAAGCAGCCCGGAGGAGAGAGACTTGGGGGTGCTGGTGGACGAGAAGCTCAACATGAGCTCTCAGTGTGCACTTGCAGCCCGGAACGGCAATCAGATCCTGGGCTGCATCAGGAGAAGTGTGGCCAGCAGGTCAAGGGAGGTGACTCTCCCCCTCTACCCAGCTCTGGTGAGACCCCACCTGGAGTACTGTGTCCAGTTCTGGAGCCCCTATTACAAGAGGGATATGGAGGTACTGGAACGTGTCCAGAGAAGGGCCACGAGGATGATCAGAGGGCTGGAGCACCTCTCCTATGAGGACAGACTGAAGGAGTTGGGGCTGTTCAGTCTGGAGAAGAGAAGGCTCCGAGGGGACCTCATTGTGGCCTTCCAGTATCTGAAGGGGGCCTACAGGAAGGCTGAAGAGGGACTTCTCAGGCTATCAGGTAGTGATAGGACTAGGGGGAATGGAATGAACCTGGAGGTCGGGAGATTCAGGCAGGGCGTGAGGAGGAGGTTCTTCACCATGAGAGTGGTGAAGCCCTGGAATGGGTTGTCCAGGGAGGTGGTTAAGGCCCCGTCCCTGGAGGTGTTTAAGACCAGGCTGGATGAGGCTTTGGCCAGCCTGATCTAGTGCAGGGTGTCCCTGGCCATGGCAGGGGTTGGAACTAGATGATCCTTGTGGTCCCTTCCAACCCTGACTAATACTATGATACTATGATATTATTTTCCAAACAAGCAGGTGAAGTTAAAAATAATAGATGGTCCGTTCTGTGTGCTTAAGCAACCACTTAGCTACTAATGTAAAAATCAGCCTCATAAAAAGAGATTTTTAAACATGGACATCGTAATTTTCAAAATTAAAATATCTGAAAATAGAGAATACATTTAAAACTGCAAAACTCCAGATGATTTCACATGAAATTTGGAACACAGTATGTGAAAATCTTGGGCCACATAAGCGAGCAAATTCCCCTGAAAGTTGTTGTGTCCCTTTAGCTCTATTTCTAAGTTATGCCAAGAAACTTAGGATTCATGTTTGAACTAGCACTCTAACTTTCTATTTTTGTGGAGCCCATCCCAAACAGTACTTTCCATTTCTTCTCAGCTTTTGGCTCTTTAGCTAAATGTAAGTAAAAGTGATTGACAGCAATGTCAATTGTGTACATACAAGCATCCTCAGAGATACTCCGGAATGGCAGAGGCATAAAATTAGTTGTGGGTGATGTTAATAAAATAAGCACATTCATTTAAAACCTCTTTGAAGCATAAGGACAGAAAGAATGTTAACATCATCTAAATAAAGAAAAAGATATTTAAAAAAAATTATATTTCAAACTTGTTAACAGAAAAATGGTAACAAATAAGAACTTCAGCTGATTATGTGTTTTGTTATGCCAAACCACGGTGAAAAAAGGCACCGAGGCACAAACCAAACCAACAGCTCTTCTCTTAGCTGGCATCGCTCCATCGAGTCTTACATAACTGCTCATTTACAGCTGCTAAAGGTCTGATCTTAATCACAGAATCAACCAGGTTGGAAGAGATCTCCAAGATCATCATGTCCAACCGATCATCCAACCCTATCTAATCAACTAAACCATGGCACTAAGTGCCTCAGCCAGTCTCTTCTTCAACAGCTCCAGGGACGCTGACCCCACCACCTCCCTGGGTAGCCCATTCCAATGGGCAATCACTCTTTCTGTGAAGAACTTCTTCCTAAGACCAAGCCTAAACTTCCCCCTGCACAGCTTGGGACTGTGTGCTCTTGTTCTGTTGCTGGTTGCCTGGGAGAAAACCCCACCTGGCTACAACCACCCTGATGTTGCTACCTAAACAGCTTTAACCCTGAGACCAGCAAGTTTTGTCTTTGCTCATGGTGAACCCAAGAGATGAAACGAGACGTGATACCATCCTTGCAGCATCCTTCTTCGCGTTGTTCTTCCAGCACCCCCGCAAGCCGCCCCCTTGCATCTGTCCCATCTGCTTTACCTGCAGTGTGCACCCGAACACACCGATCATCAGCATGGCGACGGAGAGATAGTCTGTGAACACATCCCACCAGGGCTTCAGCACTCTGAATGCCGGCTGCTGCTCCGAGAACTGCCGGAACTCGGTGACGGGAATCATCTTCCTGTAAAACAGCAAGACCAGCGCTCAGCCTCCTGCAGCCCATACCCCCTCTGTCTGTAAAAGCAAGTACTTCTGTGAGGTTTGAGAAAACTGTCTCTGGAAATGAAACTCCCAGGATGTGGCATAAAAGCTCCCATCTACCACCCAAGTGGTCCATCTGATGCCCTGCCTCAGAAGAAGGATGCTCATGCTGCCCCGCTGCAGCTCCTGTGAGGAAGGGAAAGTAGAACCTGGGTCCTGTCCATGCAAGTTGGCAAATCGCTCTCTGCATTGCCTCCAGCCGTATCTGATGGGTCAGTGAGGCCTTCTGAATCCCTGAAAATCAGCCCATTCTGTAGATAGAGACATTCAGCTTTATACACATTAGTCTTGATCTCAAAGGTCTGCCTAAAACACTTGCCCTACATTCAAATTTCACAGGCCCTTTTAACTATCATGTTTCATTCTCCCCATAGTGATTTCAGGGATGCTTTGGAATATTTGTGTGCGTAGTCACTGCAGTTTTAAAATCGACTATGTTTTAAGTGCAAGTTGCTTTACCTTCACCTCACATGTCTAAGCTTATATTATCACTTCCCCTGAAAAATCAGCTATCACATGAGCATGTACAGGCAAAGCAGCTGATTTTAATGCCTACAGCATACTGTGTACCTGGATCCATGAGATCAAACCATACTGAAACTCCCCAGTAAGATATGATGGAAAGATAAGCTCACGCAGGAATGCAACAAAAATACTCCCAAAAGCAATTTACAATGTTTCTCTTTCAACTAACACCACAAATGCTCACTACATTAACTTCATACCACAATAATACAAGTTTATAATCTTGATCCAGCTGTACACTGGGACTCATTAGTGTGGGTTTGGTGCCATCCAGCTGTGCACATGCTTGGTGAGAAGCACACACTTGCTGATACTCTTGTGTCTACAGACTTAAAGGATTCAGTTCACTCACAGCAAGGAAGGATTCAGGCCCTAAATCCTGCAATCCATCACAAGCATACAGCCATCCCAAGAATTTATAACTGACTCACTACACTGGCCATACTTGTGTGGGAAGATGCTCACTTTGACACTTTCTCAGGGACTGCTGTGCCTTTGCTTGCCCAGCTCATCCTCAGGAGGTACCACTGTCCCCAAAGGCACGAGGTGACATCTGTAAATGAACTTGGGTTAGTAGCTTTGCAGCTTTCTAAGTGAGTAGCATAAAAACTCTTAAGACCCTGTTCCCTGCTCTTCTCTCATCTTGCAACCTTTCTGTGTTGCTTTAAGCACTACTTGGCCAGACAAAAGAATATTTCTCTTAGCCTCTTGTCCTTCCACAAGGTGTCCCCAGGATCACAGAATCATCAGGGTTGGAAGGTCTAGATCATCTAGTTCCAACCCCCCTGCCATGGGCAGGGACACCTCACACTAGATCAGGTTGCTCAGAAATACATCCAGCCTGGCCTTAAAAACCTCCAGGGATGAGGCTTCCACCACCTCCCTGGGCAACCTGTTCCAGTGCCTCACCACCTTCATGGTGAAGAACTTTTTCCTAACATCCAATCTGAATCTACCCATTTCTAGTTTTGCTCCATTCCCCCTAGTCCTTTCACTACCCAACAGCCTATGAAGTCCCTCACCAGCTTTCTTGTAGGCCCCCTTCTGATACTGGAAGGCCACAATAAGGTCTCCTCAGAGCCTTCTTTTCTCCAGACTGAACAGAACAGCCCCAACTCTCTCAGTCTGTTTCTGTAGGAAAGGTGCTCCAGCCCTCTGATCATCCTTGTGGCCCTTCTCTTGATACACTCCAGCATGTCGTATCTTTCCCTTAACAGGGGCTCCAGAACTGGACACATACTCCAGGTGGGGTCTCACCAGAGCAGAGTAGAGGGGGAGAATCACCTCCCTCAACCTGCTGGCCACGCTTCTCTTGATGCAGCCCTGGATGTGAGTGGCTTTCTGGGCTGCAAGTGCCCACTGACAGCTCATGTTGAGCTTCTCATCCACCAGTACCTCCAAGTCCTTTTCTTCAGGGCTGCCCTCAAGCCAGTCACTGCCCAGCCTATATTGATGCTTGGGATTTTTCCAACCAAGATGTAGGACCTTGCAGTGGGTCTTGCTAAACTTCATGATGTTGGCTTGGGATGGACACCACAATGCCAGATGAAACTGCACACACCTTTCACATGCCTGTCAGTCCCCAAGAGGAACACAGACTATCCTCTGAGCACTTGGAAATTAATAGGCTATCAATGAAAACGATGGCAATGCAAGCCTGACTTCACACAACCAGGCTGGAGGCTCAGCAGCCTCCATGCCAACAGACCTGAATTGCTGCAGTGGCTGTGAAGGAATGCAGCATTCATTATCTGACTGCATGCAGTCAGGAGCCACAGTTCTGATTTTTCTGTGCCTGTCTTGCAAATGCTCAGTAGACATATTGGGGAAGATACATCTCTACAGCAGAGAGCAGCTAGGATAGCTACTGGAACAAACCTTTGTTGCCTTTTCTTTTAGACACACTGGGAAAAGAAAATGGATCTTACAAATTAGAGGTGCCCCATGCACCTCTACACGCCCCACACTCCTTCAGCTGAACTCCAGGAGAGAAGACTCTCCACTGACAGCTCCAAGATGAAGAACATCATGCACCGATCACTCTTCCATACCCATATGTATTTGACTGCTACTGGCAAGGAATTGCCCTCCTGTTTTTTATTTCCTGGTGACTGGCAATGACTGTTGGCATGCTTTAAAACATCATTTTTCTGTCAAGCATTGAAAAATAGAACATTCTTAAAGGAATACACTAATACAAATGTCAGCTAATCAGTTGCCATGCAACAACCCTTTCGAAAGCTCTGTAACACATACACCACTGTCAGATCAGGCTTTGAAGCCAGTTAGCTGGCTGGAATGCCATCAATGGGCCCAACAATATGTATCAACAGATTGCTTTTAAATCACAACATAAGTTTCCCCCCCTTTAATAATGGCTTATGAGGGCCTTTTACATTCTGATGCCACAGCCTCTAGAGGTTTGTAAGGTTGTCCCAAAAGTATGGACAATTTGAGTGTCAAGTAAGGCAAAGTCATGTTCCCAGCAGTGGAAAGTCCTGAGAAAACATGAGTGCTCACATTCACCAAAACATGGAGAGACCCAGTCCTCACTGGTTAGACATATGAGGAGCTCTGTGTATCTGGGCCATGGTGCTATGAAAGCCAGCTGTACTGAAACAGGGGCAGCACCTGACAGCAGAAGCAACTAGAAACTATCCTGCAAATTATTGTGCAGGGACAGCTTTTAAGACCAAAAATTAATTTGGCTCATGCATTTGATAGGTTTCACTCCGTATTTTCAGGGATCTTTGTTGAATTATATATTTGCTTTATATCTTCTAAGTGATGTATGAGGTATTTAGATGAAGGCAGATGGTTTCTGGCACTGCAAATACAAGCTCCCCTTCAGAGGCTGCTGATTGCATAGCGTGACTCCTCATTAGTAGAGTGCACATAATGTTACCCTGGTTAATGGGCCAAACAGAGGGACATCCACATACAGCAAGCCTCTCTGGTCTGTGCTAGAAAACCCACCTCTGAGGGTGGAGGGTTTGCAGTCCAACATCAGACATCAAAATCTACCTGCCACTTATGTTTGCCTTTAACTTTAAAAAAGAACATGAATGTTACTGAATGATGGCAGTGCTAGTGCACATAACAATGGGAAAGAAACCAAAAATGTCTAATGACAGGCAGTATTTTGTAACTTGAGGTAGAAAAGCCATTCACAAGAAGACTGGACATGAAGAAGTAGGATAACGGTTCTCTAGCATCCTCTGGGGAACCTGTAATACTTCTCCCCTTGATGCACCAGCAATAAAGAGAAAATGCTTGAAAGAAGTGTATAGTAGCCCAGGCTTATCAGTGCTGCTGGTATCTGCAGGTAGAACAGAATAACATGATATTGGGTTTTATTATCTCATTCTCCCCTCTAATTTCTTTCCCATTCTGGCTTGTCCAGTGACTGAAAGAACATCCATTAGTAGTGGCTCTGAGGTCTCAGAAAAGAAACAGCAGGTCCAGATGGCTCAGAGCAATCCTGAAAACCCCTTCCTGGCTGTGGCTGGGAGTCTGGCTCTTCCCAATGCTACACTCAAAGCCACACCACTGCCACACTCATTTATAACCACATGTAAACCAGGCACACACTAAGGAAAGTGATTCAGTCAATCATAAATTGAAACAAATCAAAACAGGGATGCTAAAAAGTCACACTGCAGGTCAAATCACAGTAATTTCTGGGACAGCATATCATCTACTGTAGATTCATATCTCTTCTTAGAATACAGAGATAGAGGAAAAGGAGTTCAACATTCCAAACAGTGAAAAATAAGACAGCATTAATAATTTCAATTCACTCATATGCTATTTAATGCTATTTAATAGCACAACACATCACAGCTGAGAAGTGGAGTCTGATTTATGTTAAATACTACTTTAACCTACTTTGGGAATTCTGAACTCTAAATATTGGATTTTTTCCAATTAAAATCAGAACTCATTCTCTTTTTTCTCTCTTGCATTTTGAACAATCCTCAGTCTCCAGAGGAAAAAAACCAAACAACTGTACATGAAATAAATAATCTGGTATTTAGCTACTAGAAGGAAATAAAAAGGAACGTGGACTAAAAAAACTTGTACTGGATGCAAGCAGTGCTGCAGAAAAATGCTGAAGGTTTGCCAGATTAAATAAAAACCTAACAAACAAATAAAAACCCAAACCAAAACAAACCCAACAAAGACTGGGGTGAGAGAAATTTATTATTATTTTACAATTTCTAGGACATAAAGAAAACTTGATGAGTGAAATTGAATACATAGTAAGATGAAATACTGAAATCCAGGTACAAGGAAGATGTGATATTTACCCCGCAGAAGAACTAACTACAGGAATCAGCTAATGCATGGGCAATTCCAAGTGAGACAACAAGTCAATGTGACCTAAAAGAGTCATGGAGAATAAATAGATCCAAGCCAGAGAGGAAATATTGGAAACAAATTAGACTTAATAAATCAAGAGATTGAATCACAGAATGGTTGTGAAATGGCCACACTGTGGAACAAACCAACTTCTCAGCAATTGACCTTCATCAGAGGGAATAAAGGAAAGTACTGGAGACTGTCAGGAAGCAATGACAGCTCTTGCCAGTGTGGCTAAAGAGAAAATTTGGAATGTTTTACAAACTGGGCAGCCCACATAATGTACACTGCAGAACAGAAAAGAAATTAATTCATTAAGTTCCTGCTCACTGGCAGCGGAGAGGATGCTCAGGCAGGGAGCGTGTGGGATTTATGGGCCTTTGCAGCACTGGTGCCCCTGAGGCCAAGCAGGGCAGCCAGGGCTGCTGGGCAGCAGCCAAACCTAAGCCACCAGCACCATGTCTGCAGGGCCTCTGTGTGAATGGGGACAGAGATGCTGACAAACACAGTTTCCAGCTGTAGCTACCCTACCTCCACCAGTGACACCAACCTGACAGATCAGCTCTCCCCAGGCATGGCACCATGTGCTCAGGCTGCCATTGTTCCAGCAGTGCTAGCTGTCACAAAGTAGTCAGCAAAATCCTGGGCACTACAAGCTACTCCCCACAGCTTCGTGACCACTAACTTCTGTGACCTGCCTTGCAGCAGCGCATGAGGGACCACAGACAGACAGTCCAGTATGCCACATGGGCAGACACTTGGGGACATAAAAGTTTACACACTCGACCTGTCTGAGGTGCATGATGCACCCTCTCATAAAGCTGTATTCATCTTGCACCTTGATAGATGCTTAGCGAAGTAAAATCGTATTAATACTCATAGAAGTGCCCCTCTGCTTATAAAACTGCTTTTGGCTTCTAGCAGCTGCCAAGCCCAACGCTTTTAGCTATTGCTAGGTGGTGGGTGCTATTTTTAAGCAGAGTCTCACAGAATAACTTCATTCATTTTAGGGAGCACAAGTTCATGGATTGACACCAGCCCTCAGAAGAACTGGAGGGTAGGCTTTCGGAGGAAACTCTGTTACAGGTGAGAGCTGCCCCACTGCTCCCACTCTGCCCCACCCCAGCTTTTAAGGCACAGTTTGTAGAGATGCTGCAATTTTAAAAAAGCACACTGAGCAAAACATAGAGAAATCCCTGGGAAGTCCTGCCCTTATTGCACCAGTGGTGAGTCCACTGGTGTGCATTCCTCACCAAATCAGACTTGTAGCAGCTCCCACCACCATCCCAACCACAGCAAGATGGCTGCTAGGCTGCCTGTATGATGCTGTTGGGAAAACTGCTTACTGGTCTGCACCCTTTCACAGGCATTGCTTGGTATTAACTGACATCAGCCAGCCTCTGCCCCAGCTATGGCCTCCTCACCCAGCAAAGCCCGGAGGCCTGTCCCTGTGATTTGCTGACCATCATGCGACAGAGAAGAGGCATCACTGCCGCTTTGTGTGCTGTAGGCAGGAGACCAGCACTTGCTGAAGCTGTTTGCCAAGCCACAGGTGTAGGCAAACTTAACATCCCCATAGGAAAGGAGCTTTCCTTTTGGCATGAGGGGCCTTGGGCTGGTAACTGCAGGGTCCCAAGGGACAATTCAGACTGGGACTGCTTGTTCTTTCACATCAGAGATCTACTGAAAGGACCAAGCACTGGGCTAGGCAAAACCCGCCCCCCTGGCTGTTTTAAACATACTGTATGTGTTAGGATAAATTATGAAATGCCTTTTGGGAATAGTGCTGCAAGTAGGTCTCTGGGTTGGTTCCCATACATGATTTATTGCATATTCATCTTCATTAAAGGAACAGAAGACAACACATATTTAATACGCAACGAGCTTGTGATCTATTAGCAGGGACTCAGCAAGCCTGAGTGCTGTGGGCCACATGTGCAGGGGCTACAGTCCAGTGGGTTTTGCTTTACACAGGACACGACACTGCGCACTCTGAACACCACACCCTGCAGTCCTTGATTGTAAACATTTGCTACTCTGCATGAATACCAAAGTCAATTTTCAGGTGGTTCTGTGCTGTCTAGCCTCTGCAGCCTTGGGCCAGGAACTGAGGTCAAGCAAATTATGTTCTCAACACAAGGCCTGAGGCTGCTCTGAAAAGGAGAATTTTGCATTCATATTTGGTCCGATTGGGAACTGCACACCAAGACACTTAAACAAGAAGGGCTACACGGAAGTTTTACAGTCAGGTAGTTCTTAAATGCCCAATTTAAACAAAAGCCTTGGTCTAGGCAGAGCCCCAGGGCTTAGGGCCACAGTCTCCTCTAGCTGCATCTGATAGGCACAGCCTGGCACAAAAATTGGCTTGGTACTACCATCAGCAGCAATATTTTGATTATAACTACGCCAAATCTGTACTTTCAGGATGGGATTGAATCCCCCAAATCACTGTAAAGTAAAACCTGTCTAATTTAAA
Organism: Picus viridis; assembly: GCA_033816785.1. Lineage (NCBI taxonomy): Eukaryota > Metazoa > Chordata > Aves > Piciformes > Picidae > Picus > Picus viridis. The sequence continues at coordinate 20,642,233 of CM066588.1, read as the reverse complement.
ACAAAAAATTAAATTAACATACAGCAAACAATTATTCAAATAATTTCTAGAAACAAGCTTAGGGAAGCAACTTGTGATTTTATTTTAAACTTTCCAGATCCCTCCATGCCTCCAAATTTGGCCTGTGTATCAGGGATGCAGTTTTCACTGCATTGTGAACAGCTGCCCACAGCTGACTACTTTATAAACCCTTGGAAAATGTGGGTTTGCATGTGTCTTTTGATCTCAGCAGCTGAACAGTCCATCTTCAGCATGCCCCTCACAGATCCCGGCACTGCCCATGCTGGCACCACAGATCACAGATAACAAACCTGCTTCATTTCACCACCTAACCAGGAGAGGGCTAAAAGTGGATCCAGGGACAAGGCACCAAGTCTGGAAAACTGAGATTAGACTAAGGGGGAAATACGATGATAAGGGCTGGAATTAGCAACTCCTAATTCCCAAGAGGTGGATGTTCCATCCTTATCTGTGTATTCTCACACACATTGCATGTGCACTGAAATATGTCTGAAGTATCCTAACATTTAGGTTGGGTAATTATCTTGTTACACGTTTGCACTGACCAGAATGTGCAGCATTCTGGTAAGTGTAGGTGCTTTGCTAGTCCCTGGGTAACACAGCACAGCACACAGCCTTCTACTAACTTCTCCCAGGTTGTGAGGCATTTCAACAGACCAGTTTCCCTGCTAAGGCTTTACAGTCTTTGCCATTTCCTGTAATTTAAAAACAAAACAAAACCCACACAAAATCCTAATACAGAAACCTGTCAAAAGGTTTTGGCTGGAAAAACTACTTTGAATGCTGGCTATTTGGGAACAGAGCAAAGAAGTATCACATGCTGCCACTTCTTCAAACATGATGGGTTACTTTTCGTTCCACTGACCATAAGTGAGATTTTCATAGGATAAAATGCCATCATTCTGAAGTCAGAAATACAAATAAATGACGCTCTTTCCCAAACATAAATCCCACGTTAAGGAACTGGAAAGCCATTAAAAACAAAACATTTGCATCTAAACAGTTATTTTTAAAAGTCCACGTGTTTACTGCATTTTTAAACAAATTCATCTTCTTTAGGCTGAGTCTGGTGAGGAAGTGTGGCCTGGAGGAACATCAGAGCATGAGTCAGGAGTCCCCACTGGGACCTGGTCATGGGGTCCCTATGCTCCTGCTTTGGGCACAGCACCTTGACTACAGTATTACAGTATTACCAAGGTTGGAAGAGACCTCGAAGATCATCGAGGCCAACCTGTAACCACAAACCTCACAACTAGACCATGGCACCAAGTGCCACATCCAGTCCCCTCCTGAACGCCTCCAGGGATGGAGACTCAACCACCTCCCGGGCAGCCCATTCCAGTGACGAATCACTCTCTCAGTGAAGAACTTTCTCCTCACCTCGAGCCTAAACTTCCCCTGGTGCAGCTTGAGACTGTGTCCCCTTGTTCTGGTGCTGGCTGCCAGGGAGAAGAGGCCAACCCCTTCCTGGCTACAACCACCCTTCAGGTAGTTGTAGAGAGCAATGAGGTCGCCCCTGAGCCTCCTCTTCTCCAGGCTAAACAGCCCCAGCTCCCTCAGCCTCTCCTCATAGGGCTTGTGCTCAAGGCCTCTCACCAGCCTTGTTGCCCTTCTCTGGACACGTTCAAGTGTCTCGATGTCCTTCTTAAACTGAGGGGCCCGGAACTGGACACAGTACTCAAGGTGCGGCCTAACCAAAGCAGAGCACAGGGGCACAATGACCTCCCTGCTCCTGCTGGCCACACTGTTCCTAATGCAGGCCAGGATGCAGTTGGCCCTCTTGGCTGTCTGGGCACACTGCAGGCTCATGTTCAGCCTCCCATCAACCAGCACCCCCAGGTCGCTCTCCGCCTGGCCGCTCTCCAGCCACTCTGACCCCAGCCTGTAGCACTGCCTGGGGTTGTTGTGGCCAATGTGCAGTACCACACCGCCAATTCTCCAGCTGCAAAACTGAAAGATATCTACTTTCTTTGCTACCTTTGGTGGGAAATATGAATGAATAATACTACAAAATCATAACATAGTGGGGTTTTTTCCAGTTTTCTGCAGCGGTCGAGTCTAAATTGATAGATAGCACATAAAAACTTCCCTGCAAAGCCACTGGAGTTAATTTGATTTTATACTACACATGACCAAAATTAAGTGTCACAGCTGGTATTAGTTTGCAATCTAGGGAGCAGACAAAACACAATCAGCCCACAGAAGACATTACTCCAGCACCCCCAGCTACAAAAGGTGTGTGCAGCCTGTGTGATTTTCACAGAGGCTACACCTGTGCCAGTGCAGATGGAAGCACACTGGCCAAGAGTAGGCTGTCTTCTGCCTGACAGCCATTTAGAGTAGAAACAGGGTTTCATTTCCAGGTGCACTGAAAGGTGAAGGCTAGAATGTGCCACATGAACTCCAGCACAGCCACAACCCAGCTACTGAAAAACTGCCCTCCATTATACCAACTGCTGTGACCAAGTTTCTCCAGTGCCCAGGTTCTGCAGGTCCACAACCATGGGAAGACTCCAATGAATCACTGGGGAATTAGTTGCTTGAGAAAACGGAAAAGATTATAATTTCCAGAAACTTGCTGAGCACCTCAACCTTTTCCATTCTTTTCCCCTCAGAATTTCTGAGACCCATACTGCAATTATCCAGCATACATTCGGGCTTTGGTTGACCCCCTGGTTGCCTAACACCCAGAAGGTAGCATAGTGGAGTTAGAGGTGGTGGTGAATTCCCCCACTCTGCTGTGGCAATGGAAGCTCAAAGGCTTGAACTCAGAGGAGACATAAGGGACATAAGGAGGAGACATAAAGAACGTAAAGAGGAAGTAACTTAAATAAAGTGCCTTTCAAAATACATGCTGCAATTTCCACCTACGCGTACAGTAAGTATGCTTTGGCAACACAGCCCAGAAAATAACCTTGCTGTGTGTTTTAGTTGAGTCATAGTACTTTTTCATGTATTACGTACCAAAAGAGACTTCCTATTGTCGGCAGTGGTTTGTCTTCAACTTGGCTGGACTGAAGACAAAAAATGTTCAGGGCCAGATTCTGCCAGATAAAATCTCAATGAAATTGATAGAAGTTCTCCCTGTACCAAGCACATAGGTCTGTGTGGAGATTTGCTTTGCTGAGTCCAAATCTAAAGAAAAGTTACACTCTACACATCCCCATGTCAAAGACTACTTCAAAGGCAATACTTACCATTTTTCAGCTCTGGGAGTAACATTCTTAGTTTATCAAGGCTCAAGCTGCCAGCCCTCTTTCCAGAGCTGCAAAGCGTTCTTAATGCAAATGAAAACCTTTATCAGCAAATCAAAGCACTGAGCAAGAAACTATCCAGTAAGTGGTATTTTAGTACTACTGAGATATATCTAAATGATTGAGAAAAGTAAACTCACATCATGTTTTAATCAAAGTTACACCAGGTTTTCCACAAACACTTATTTAACATACTCAGATAATGAAGACAGAAAGAATGACACAGAATACCACGGGGCAGACAATAATACACAAACCAGTGCCACTCATTGTTAAAGGAATAGTCAGAAGTCTCAGGTTAATATAAGTGCTCGTAATAAAAAAATGTTCAGCTGATATAATTAAAAATTTGTTCCTAATTGGGACAGGAAGTACAAAGGGTCCATTCAGAGTCTTAAGCAGCTCAACCATCTGAAAAGTTAGTTAATTTTTCATTTTTTAATGCCCTGATCGAGGCAGAAACATTAAAGAAATGCCTGCTTTCATGATTTGTGAGACTTCTTCATATAAAGGACCTTTTTTGCCCCTGCTTGCATGGTACACAAGAGAGCTTTCTAAACTTTATAGTAGTCTTGTAAACACAGATCCCAAAATTCCTGGACAAACACACAGATATTCTCAGCCTGAAATACAGTTGATGAATTTTCTTCCTTCCAAACCACCCTTTATGACAAAAATTCCCAACAATGAAGTTCATAGTCTCGTCCACATTCTGGAAAGAATAAGAAATACTAAGACAGATCCACACATACTTGAAGACAAACATGTACAGCTACAGAATCACTACTCATGTAAGATGACTTCTAAAGATAATAAACTTCAGAGGTGTGGAACACCAGAGCAGACTGAGAGTTTGGGCTCCTCAGTCTGGAGAAGAGAAGGCTCCGAGGAGACCTTATTGTGGCTTTCTAGTATCTTAAGGGAGCCTACAAGGAAGCTGGGGAGGGACTTTTTAGGGTGTCAGGTAATGACAGGACTAGAGGGAATGGAGAAAAAAAAAAAAAACAAACAACTAGAAATGGGTAGATTCAGATTGGATGTTAGGAAAAAGTTCTTCACCATGAGTGTGGTGAGACACTGGACCAGGCTGCTGAGGGAGGTGCTAGAAGCTCCATCCCTGAAGGTTTCTAAGGCCAAGCTGGATGTGTCTCTGAGAAACCTGATCTAGTGTGAGGTGTCCCTGCCCATGGCAGGGGGTTGGAACTAGATGATCCTTGAGGTCCCTTCCAACCCTAACAATTCTATGATTCTATGATTTGCCTAAAATCTCTGTTGGGAGTTTTCCAGCAGTGTCCAGACATAGCCTACCAAAGAGAGATTGGCTCTAAACCTGTTTCATCAAAAATACCCTTACTGCATCATAAAACAGAAAGAAAGGCTGCTTCCATCAGGCCTAAATTTTGTGGAATGAAAGCAGTTGCTGGGGGATGAGGGAGTGGTGGTTTTGATCACACGATTGCAAATCTACAAGTCCTTGAAATCTCGTTGTCATGGGTAAACAATGGCAAAGCGCAAATACTCTAGTTAATGACATTACACTTAACAGTGGTCTTTTCCAATGATACAGTCTCTGAACATCTTGCTCTATAAGCCTACACAACAACTATCTACCCAAGACAGCTCATCAAGCATTCACCCTGGCTGGAAAATGAAATAAAAAATGATGCTTACTCAGAACACCAAACTTGCAATCTGACAGCAACTTGCACTTGTGAGCTGTTGTGTTTTGCTGTAAATCACATGCACATCAGGATCACATCAGGATCTTACACTGCTGCACTCAAGGAAGAGCTTGATCTGTGCTCTGCTCCAGAGCAAGCTCCCATCTTGCTTTCAGTGTGTGGTAGTTTTAGGCTGTACCTTTAAAATTTCCACAGATCTTGTACAGGAAGTAGTAAATAAAATTGGAAGTGTTCTCAGTACTTCAACAGTCATATTGCTGGTTTGTTGAATTTTGGGTTCCCATTAATACAAAATCACTATGTGCTATTGCCGCTGAAGGGGGACGTGCTAGCATCTCCATTTTCAGCAAATCATAGTTTAGCCAAGGATTTGAAATTGGTATAAAAGGCTGAGTGCTGCTCACCTGAAAGTCAGTGGAAAAGTTAAAGTTTACTTCAACAAAGAGAGAAATGCATTTTTAATGTGTCTACAGGATCAAATGTTTTCACATATGCTGTTTCATATTCAGTGGCACTTCGTATGCTCACGGGGACTGCAGCATCAGACACTTTCCACAGAGAACAGTGCCATTCTGTGCTTCAGGGGAGGCCTTTAAGGCCAAGAAAAAACCACCCACTGCATCTTAATGCAGGATTCTTCCAAACAAATGAAAAACATACAAAGCACATACAATGCACCATCCCACCTTTTAAAATCTGACCTGATCAAACACTAGATTGTAAATGAGTCCTTCATGGGAGATGGAAACAGAGTGGACACAACCTCCATACTGGAGAAAATACCTACAAAAAGTCATCCTGGTCCAAACCTATGACTCTGTATGGTACAGCTGTAAAATCTATGCTGTCTGATTTTCTGCTTGTGTCAGGGACTAAAATGTAAATGACCAGGAAAGCTGATCTAGTGTCTGTCGGGTTTAAAGACACTTGCTTGCCTTGGGATAGGAAGACAGCAATGCCTGCCCTGTATTATGAACAAAAGCAATGGAGCAATGTCCACACATGTCCAAGATGGTGAACCAAACCTAGTATCTTCATAATGAGAAAGAGATCTTAGAAACACAAACCCCAACGAAAGTCATTGCATTAAATCTTGAATTTGCATCAGTTTTGTTGCACACAATCCCTGGGCAAACAGCTAAAGGATGAAGAAGAGTAAAGTTTCTGTTATGTTGAACATGTGAAATCCAACACTTGATACATTTTTCTGACAAATAATTTTGGAAGGAGAATGGCTTCTTCACTTTACTGCATAAGGCCTTAAAGGAAGTATTTTGAAGTTCTCTTGTGGTGGGTTATTTTTCTTTTTCTCTTCCCTAAGTTAAATTGTTTCATTTTCAGGGTTTTTTTGATTATACAGCCCTTGCCCTGCCCTTCATAACTCCATGACAATGAAGGCAGTATCTTTTCACTACATTTTCTCAAGGAGAAAAAAATCCTGTGAAATTAAACTCTAGCTCCTGTTATTGTGAATTGTTTGGACAGTAACTGATTTTTTAAAAATTTTTCCTACTTCCCACGGCATTCAAAAAGGCTTAGGCTGGGAAGTGCCTTTCTGGTGGTGAATACAGGCCACTTCTGCCAGTTGCAAGTGAGGTCAATGGACAATCAAGGGAACTGCTCCTCCCAGCACTCTCTGACCCAGTTCATTATTTCGGGTCTTACTGTGTCCTCACTCCAGCGCTAAGGCCACCTGAATACTGTTAAAACCTTCTCTCCTGACCAGCCCGGATGCTGCCCCCGCACCCATCAAAGCCCCTTATTGTGAGCCTCAAAAAAAACAGATACAGAGGTGGGAAGCAGCTGCCTCAGGAAATCAACTCAAACTGGTACAGTTTGTGATTGCAAGATAACCAAGCACTGAGGCAAGGAATTTGTGTGAAGAATTCATCAGTCTCCAATTTTGTTCTTCACCAACAACCAGCACTGGCCCTTTCCAATACTGGACACACAAAGTAACTAAAATGTTAAGCTTTCCATCAGAAAGTTTATTTTAAAAACTGCTTACAAAAGTAAGTAGTAACAAAACAAGCAAAAAACCAACCAAAGTTACATTACAATAAAAGCTCCAGTGAAGGCCAGCAGCATTCAGACTGGAGGAAAACAGCATCACGGCTGCCACATATTTAGCAAACTCAGAATGCAACTGGAAAAGGAAATGATTCAGAAACCGCAGGTGCTCAGCACTAGGGTGCTGTGGCTCTCTGGCAGCCCCTGGGCACGGGCACTTGTGAGACAGCAGGAATCCAAGGCCAGGTTAAAACTGGGGATCAGCTCTGAACTGACCTCATACAAGCTCTCATTGTTGATCTGCACCAGAGGGGCAAACAGGCATTCCTAGGAGAAAAATGTGCCTAGATGACTGAATGCTACACCCTCCTGACTGCTTTCATCACACCAAAAGGAATCATAAAAGCAGGTCCAATATACGGGGAGGGACAGGAGGGGAGGGCAAAGTAGGGGTGTTTGAACTGGGAATTACTATTTCCAACTCTGCCATCTTTTTCTTCACTGTCTTGCAAGGCACCTTACTATCTGTCCAGTTTCCCACACCATCATTCAAGCCTACAGTGCTTTATGGGAGCAAACATGTGCGTGCCTCTGTCTCCCAACAGTGCTGCTCGTAATACTGAGTCTTTCCTCACAGAAAGTACACATTCCAAAAGTAAAGCAACATTTTAAAAGACCCCCATGCTTATCTTTGTAATAGAATTCCTCACTTTTAAATGTTTGCATCCTAATGAAATTCCATCAGGATACATTCAGCAGTCTTTCATAAGCCTCTCATTTTGCTTGGTCAACTCTTTCCAGTGAACTGGACAAACTGCATTTCGTGAATAAGGAACAAATCCGCCCAGCATGCTGCGACAAGGCAGAGCTGTTCATAAACCGATTTAAAATCAGGACTGGGATTTTAAAAAATCTCTTCATAAAGAGAACCACGAACGCCAGAACCTCGCAGTGCCGCCAGGGACTGCGTTCCTCCGGACCCAGCAGCAGGCACCCGCCAGGACCTTTTGGGGCTCGGGAACTTCGCGCAGTCTCCAGGGAGAGACTGCGTTCCCCGCATCCGCGCTGCCCGGCGGCAGGCACGGTGGGAGCGCGGCCGAATCGCCACCTCCCCGTCCTGCTCGCAGCCTCCCCGTAATGCGAGGCGCTTTGGGGATTTATTTTGTGACGGGGAAAACACCACCAAGGGCTTCTTCCCCCGAGCTGCCCGTCTCCACGGCGACTGCTTCACCACCCCCACCGACTCCGCTCCTGGGAAGCCCCGCTTGGCTCCGGGCCGCCGCCCTGCGGGACACCCTCGGAGCCGCCCGAGTGCCGCGGCCGGCAGCAGGGCGGCCCCGCCCGGCAGGGGATGCAGTGGGATGGCGGGGGAGTGTGGGGGGCAGGGGGAGTGGGCATCACGACCACTTCCCCGCGTCCCTCCGCGGAGGAAGAGGTGACGGCCATCCCTTCGAAAGTTTAGATCCCCTAGTGCTGCCCAGGGACGGGGGCGGCACAGCCGATGCCCCCAGCGGGCAGAGCAGCGCCCCGCAGCCTGGGCCGGGCCAGCCCCTTGTCCCCGCAGGGACGCAGCGCCAGCCCCGTGGCTGCTCTGTCCCCGCGCAGCCCCCAGGGCTGCCCTCTCCGCAGCGATACCCCGGCTCCAGGCTCGGTGCGGCTCCGCCTGGCGCAGGGAGCGGAGCGTGCAGAGAGAAGCAGGCCGGGCGCGGCAGCGCCTACCTGGTCCGCGTCCGGGCGGGGGCGTGGGGTCACGGGCGGCAGCAACCGGGTGCGATCATTCCGCGATGCGGTAGGGTGCTAAGCGCGGCGGGCAAGGCAGGGCCGGGCGGGGCGGAGAGGCTGCCCGCAGCCGCGCTCCGCCCGCCGCCGCTCCGCCCCCGCCGCCGCGGGGCCACGTCTCCGGTCTGACGCACGCGGCGGCGGCCGGGGGCGCCGGGCCGGGACAGGCCCCACTGGCCGCAGCGCTCCGAGCGCGCCGACTGCGGCGCGGCAGGCGGAACGGCCGCGCTTCGCCCGCCCACGCTTCTCCGAAGGCCGGGCGGGAAAGGGGCGTTCATGGTAACCGACAGACAAGGCCTCCGAGAGGGCCCGCGGCATCCCTGGCTGGAGCGGTTGTCAGCGGTGCCCCGACGGAGCTGCCAGGTGGGGGCTGGCTGGACAAATGCGGCATACGCGTTTTCCACGAAGTGTATAGTTTGCGCCATGGAAAGTCATGAAGGGTGAAGGGGAGCCGCAAGTGGCTGGCCCCGAGCTGGCGGGCGACTGGTCCGTGGTTTGGAGGGTGACAACAAAAATTGTTATGGAAAGACCTTGACCTCCATGCACTAGGCTGTGGATGGACTATGAAGAGGCCAGGCTGTACAGTGCCTGGGATTGCATTAACAATAGAAAAGTGTCTCAAAGAGTGACAATTGAATACACAAACATCCGGCCCAGCAATTCAAAAAGCACAGACTGAAAACTGCTGCTGAAAGAAATCACATATTTGGAGGGACTTTTGTCCAGCATTTCCAGGAAAGTTTTACATCTCTGGTGGAACAAAGAGACAGGACAAATTTTGCATCAGACAGAGGTGCTTGTCTTCTAATGACTTGCCTCTAACCTTAGGGACAGCGTCTGTATTCCCTCAGGGGCAGCACAAATATGTAAACAAAGAAATAAAAATATATAAGCCCACTGGGGGGAGTTAATGGAAACAAATGCAACTCGAAGCATCACAGCTGTTTTGCTGCAAAAATATTAACTGGAAAGGGATGTGGACTGCGGGTCTGCTGTGTAGGGCTGTGGGCAATTCTGATTTCATGTGTTACTGCTTCATGGACGGCTGAGGGAAAAAATAGGTTCTTCATTTGGGAGTCACTCGTGTGATTTATAGCAGTGGGAGTTAAGCTCATCATTTGAGAGAAGCATTTGGTTAAGTACTGTGCAGTGCAGAGCTGCTTTCCTCAGCTGAAGCCTTCAGGCTTTCTGAGGCACCTCAAGAAATGAGGTTCTGAACCCAGCCGGAGCTGGAAGAGGTTGGCATAGCTCTCTGAGCCTAAAAACCTCCATCAGTATTACACTATTACATAATTGTAAGCATTAGTCTTGTGCTTCAGGAGATACGGCTGAAGAATGAAACAGGAAAATGAGCAAGGTTTCCATATGGACAAGAGCACTGGGTTTCTTTTTTCAGTTAAAGAAACAGTTACGGTGACTGCTGCATTCTTTTTCTTTTTTTTTTTTTTTTTTAATTGGTTTCTTTCCATTACTCTTAGCTCCTGGCAGCAACTTAGAGAATCCCTCCCTGTCCTGGATGGTTTCTTCTTTCAAACATTTGCAGCAGTTGTTCTGTTCACCCTTTCATCATCATTCAATCTTTTCTCATAAGTCAGTCATTCCTGCTACCTAATTGTGCTGCTTTTCCCTGAACTGCCCCTCGGTTGCTCGTTTGTTTTATGGTGACATGGTGGCCAGTAATCCTGCCATTGTTAACGCTTCCTGTTGTGGACTTTTGGGTTATTTTTGTTCAGAGTTGCTGCAGTACTTGGAGGACTGAACTAAGCTTCCCTTGTGAAGAATAATTACAGGCAAGGTCACTGATACCGCAATAGAAAACATGCCCCATGGATAATTATAGCTGACAGGTTTGGGGATAGAGGCTTCTGGTACACAACCTTCTGGTGGAAGAAGGCCCAAAAATTCATCTTTGATAGTAAACTCACACTTGGGACTCATATACCTTTGCTCTACTAGAAAGATTTTGCTGCCTGCAGAAAACTAATTTATTCGTTTGTGAATTCCTGCATTATTTCCTTTAAAACCACCTAGGCAGGTGAAGTCTCAAATAATTTGGGGGTATTCTTTTTTGCTGAAAGTATTGTTTCTGCCAAAATAATAGGCAACAGGATTCAACCAACTGTATGACTGCAAGTTTTTACATCCTTTTATTTCTTTGGTTTAAATTGACTCTGGCAAAACATGGGGCAGGTCACAAATGCCATTACTGCAAATTTGGTGCATTTGCCTTCACTGGCAACTGTCCTGTTCTGTCACTTACCATTTACAAACTCCAGAAGTGTTAGTGCTGCTACTGAGTGCAACCTTGAGGTGCTTAACGCTGCAACAGAACCAAGGGGAGTTCCACTTTGTGCTTGGGTTAAAACTGCCACAGACCAATTTCCAAATCCATTTGGACAGAGGGAGAGATTGCACCATCAGTGCTAAAGCGACAGTCACCTCCTGTTCATGTATCTGATTCTTGAGTGTGATCCAGGTTCAGGATGCCAAATCCTGAAATTGTTGCACCAACATAGCACCTGCAAGGATATAGATTCCACCTTCTACTGGTCCTTACTCAGTGTTGTGTTGTTCGGTCTTTTTTTTTTCCTCAGCTCTTTACAGTCCCTTGATAATGTGAGGATGCACCCTGAAAAAAATCAAAGACATCCCATACCCTAAAGTCTGGGGTTCCAAGAGCAGCCCTGAAACCAGGGATGGTGCTGAGCAGTGCTTGACAGATCACATACCTACTCATCTTCAGGACAGATCAGGGCAAGAAAATAGGTTTGAGTACAAGAGATTTGTCTGTACTTGGAAATACACCCACAATGAAAGTGTTTTTCATCAGTCACCTCTCCAACAACTGTTGAAAACAGCATAATCTACTAACACAGAAAAGCTAAACTGGTTTCAGATGAAGTACCAAAAAACCGCTGGTGTGATTTGATTCAGCTCAAATCCAAAATGCATGATTTGACAGTTCTAGTGCTTCTTAGCTGCTTGAAGTTTCTGTTCAAGTTTTAGCTTTTCCCCTGGTTTGCCTTTCCCTAGTTCTACATTTTAACCCACCCCCCTCACAAGATTAGTGGTTTTGAAATACCAATTTTAAATGTACCAGATGTTAAATAAGAGCAGTGTGCTAGAAATACAGGCTTTTAAAACAATTTGCATGGATGCTATGGGCTGAGTCTGGGCAGGAGAAGCAAAGGTTTGGAGAAAACTGAAGAATCTTTTCTATAATTTCCTAAGCCTGCAGCATTTTCTATGTACTAAACCCTGCTTTAAGCAGAAGGAAAACACTATAAGCATGTTTAATCTCATTAGCTCTTATTGTTTCTAAATAAAGAGAAGCCACATTCATCATTGGTATGATTACAATGAAAGCAGTGCAACTGCATCAGAGAAGAACTCAGACCAACTAGTTCTCTGTAGAAAAGCTGTTGACAAGCTGTCCCCACTGCACCTTGTATCGCTGAGAAAACAGGGAGATAAAGACTTGCCAAAAGAAATATGACTAACTCCCATTTTCTGACCTGTGACTGAACCAAAGCTCCTGGACCTGATCAATGCTTTGCCTCTGTTACAATTCTGATCATCATTAGGTTTTCTGCAGCAAGCTGTCTGAAAACATCTTCCTAACTGGGGAGCTACACAGCTATGCTTGGTACCGACCATTGCAGCTCTGAGCCACAGAGCCCTGTGCTTCACAGGATAGAGCATCTTGTCTAACTTTAGATGTGATGCAATAAGTGGAGGTAGCTCACTCGAGGCAGGAGGGATAGAGCCAGCAGCCAGAGCTTAGAGTGAGCATATTGTAATTATTAAATGCTACTTTCAAAATAACAAAGACTTATTACTAGCAGTGCACCTTTATGGGTGTGAGTGAATAAGCAAGCTGTAGCAAGGCCAAACGCTTACCAGGGAGGATATTAGGACCAGAGTCAATTGTCAGGCTTGCTGTCCTCAGGGTGTAACTGAAGCTACTCCAGTTCCTGATTCCCAGCCACCCCCACTCTCTGCTTCCTCATGTTCTTTGTTGAAATTCTGTAGATTGTATGACACATGCACGTTTCTTTCTACAGAAACATTATCTCTCACTGTCATCCAAATACTCATAGAGAGATGGCTTAAGTCAAGTGTTTGGTTTTCTCCACAGCCGTCTGTCTATCACACAAGCCAGACTCTGCTAATCACAGAGCCGAGTCTATTATTTACTGGATTTATGCACAGAATCTATACATGAATACAAAGTAGCTTTACTTGTAGTGAAGTCTTAACTTGCCAGAGCTGACCTCTCGTGGTTTGTTCATACCAGAGCGCTATTGGCCTGAGTCACTGGTTACATGGTGTGTTCCCCCTGGCTGACATCCTGCTAAGAGAGAACAGACTGCTGGTGGTGGTCCACTTTGCATCACGCTTTGGGCTTGGATGTTTCAAGCAGGGTCCAAGTCTTCCACTGTCATTAGTTCTCAGCTTGGAATGTTTTTCCCTAGTTCCCCCACCAAACCCCCATGAAATTTCACCACTGAACTACCTACCTTTTTATCTACTGCCTTTAAATAGTTACTTACAGATCTTCTAGCAAACCTGTGTCAATAAATCATAATTTAAAAACACAACACATTCTTAATGAAAGTATCCTATTACACATCTAAATGACAAAGTAAATGTTTGAGAAACAGGTCTCTAAATTTTTAGTATATTTTTTTAAACAGTCAAGATAAACAAAAAGTGTTTGATAATCATCTGGAATTTTTTAATTTCCTATTTTGCATGGGAATTGGTGTAATCAGCCAGATGATATGCTTGTTAGCTGGGAAAGGCTCAGGGTTAGAATAGATTCTTAAAATTAGAAAGTGCTAATATATAGCAGCAGTCTTGGCTGCCTAAACTTAAATAAACAATGTTTTGTGTGTATTGCTGAAACAGATCAACCCTGAGAAAACCCATATGTCTAAATGATTTTCTGAAATACAGTACCTAGCAGGAGAGGCAGTCTCAGGTAACTGGGGATGAGCTAATCAATAATTTACTTCCAGAGGGGTTGTCTGATACAGACATAGCTGACAGGGAGCAAAATGTGTAATTCAGAAGTTTCTGTATGAGCTTAGTTGCTTTAAAAGTCATGGGATTCCTAACACAGAAGAGTCTGCTCAGATAAAAGTAAATCCATTTTTGCATTTACAGTGCTAAGCATCACTGAGCTATTCAGCAGTAAAAGTACATTCTGGTGTAAGTTTGCATGCCCAGTGTGGAAGCACAAGATTGGTCATACTGCTGCCGCCAGCAGAGGCACTACAGAACAAATATCTCCCCATCATCGTTTTAGTTTGGCACTGGTGTGATGCTTTACATTGCTGGCATCATTAAGCTAGGCCCATGGAGAGGATGAATGGATGCATGTTTTGCTCCTTATGCGTGACACAGGTCCAAGCCAACAGTATTTCCGACAGTGGAACTGGCACACATCCTGCTCTGTGCTTTGTGCATATTCACCAGCTGACAGTCGCTTATGTGGAATGCATCTGACCACTGCAATTATGTCTGCTGCGTTCAGACTTGCCCCCACTTTGAACCACAATGTTAAAGGTTCTATTTTTCCCCCTCTGTTACTTGTCACTCCTGTATTTGAGCCTTTTATTGCATTAGGAATTCATTTCAGTCCAACTATTGGAAAAGAAAAACAACAAACCATAACATAAAAAAACCCCTTATGGATAGCTTACAGCTTCAACCCTACTTACTTAACATTACTTCATCAGGAGAACAACCCAACATACACTGCTCTAGGACTCCATTTGGTACAAAGGCCTCTGAATGTAACTTCATGGGAGAGTGAGCAGTATTCAGGAAGACTGGGACAGTCTTTCGTGGTGAGAGAGCATAAGTAACAGCAAGTTGTGGCCTAATGTAAATTTTCAGTCCACTATTCAGGCATTGGACACAGTGTACACCTGATTCTTTCATTTTGCTTTCTCTTTTCCTAAGTTGTCAATAGTTGACTCTCCACAGGGACTGCATCCAATTCAGCTAGATCAGTGACTCCACACTTGACAGTCTATTCTGTTGCTGGCTGTGAGCCATTCACACAGTTAAAAGGATATAGTCCAGGACCTTCCTTCTTACAGCCATAAGGATTTCTGGTGGATGTGATTTACAGACTTGTCCAAACAGTCCAGGCTGTATTGCCAGAAGTTACTACAGATACGAACAATTATCACATTAAGGTAGGCTGTATTTGCATGCACATACATATATGTATACTAAAGGAAGCCTGCATGCAGCAGAGAGCTAAGACTGGTTACTACAGCGCAAACATAAGGGAATGAAACATCCATGTAAGCTGTTTTGTCTACCTGTTGAGATATTCAAGACTTAGACTATGCGACAGACAACTTCCCTTTTAGACTGGCTAATAATGATTTAAGAGACTGAACTCTCCTTTTTTCTATGCCTGGCTTCATCTGCTGTATTGCATTTTTAGAGCACTGTATATGACAAACCTTCCAGGAATTCTGAACACAAATGGAAGTTCCACTGAATAACTTCAAGCAGCAGAACACCACACAGCTCAGTGGAATGTGATGAATTTCCAGGAATAGGATTGTTTCCTGGATGCTATTGTGTAAAACACAAGTGTAAAGAGAGAACAAAAGGTAGTGCTGATGGTCTGCACCACTAGGCTAATTTTAGTTTGTGAAAAGAGGAATGAAAAAAACAGACATGTTATAAGACATTTTTCTAGGCTAAGAGGAAACCTTTATGTCAAGAGCTAACCCTGAAACAAAGCAGTGCAAAATTACCGCACCATAAAAATGTAATCTCTTCATGATTTTGTCTTCTGAAACCGAATCCAGTTTTAGCTTGAATGCACTGCTGATTAAGAGATTGAGAGGTGTATGTCCATGCTCCCATCTAGCAATAACAAAGGAATGACTAGGCAAAAAGCAAGAATGATCTACGAACAGATGAACTCTGCAGTTCTGAAGGGAGAGCAGTGCATTTTGAGGTTCTAAAGCAATACAAAACCTTTTCATTAAGAAATCAGTTCTGCTGACTACAACCTACTCTGGAGCAGTGGTTAAGTGGAGCACTTTCAAAGGAAAGTGCCACACAGCATGTGAAAGAATTTAGGTTTCTGATAGAGTAATCCTCCCAGCAGAGCCTTCTGCTCTCTTCCTTCAGGGATCCTCTGCTCCAACATGCTGGAGGAAATCCTGCATTTAAATAAGGTCACTGTTAGAAGTGCAAAATCCAGTATGTTTTCAATCCTGGAAGTGCTTTCTTCTCAGCTTTAACAAGCCCAGCTTGGGTCCTGACACACTAGCAATTCATGACTAGTTAAATAGCACAACTTCTAATAAGGCATCAGGTGTCAAACCCAGGTGACATCGTGTTTACTGTTTAGTGTTTGCATATGTCTAATTTCAAGTGATCTTTCCACCATATACAAAGATGCCTGGATGGAACACAAAAAACAGGTATAACGTTTCACAAAACAGGTTTCCAAGTACTCTCATTCACTTTTTAGTTCATCAGAGAAAGAGGCAGGAATATGAAAGCCCCACTTACATGAATCCAAGGATATGGAGCTAGGCTTATCAAGTTCTAAAGAACAATGACGTGATACTGTAGTAACTTCGCATATCTACTTATTATGAAGAGCAGATTGTGTCCATACAGCTAAACTCTCTTATTGCCACTGTCAGGGCTACATCACTGGCCTGTGTTGCCCAGAGTATTGCTGGGAAGGGCACTGACCAGTCCAGAGCTGTGCTATAGACTATGTCACAAGAGAGTATGCTAGTGCTTGGGCCCCTGCCTGTTGCCTGTTTAGCTTACCGACGCAGACATTGTCTGCACAGCTGCAGAAATATTTGCACACTGGAAGAGAGGAGAGGGCAGCAGAGCTGTCTCCCTCAGCAGAACTGTTGGTTTGTGCCAAGTCACACTAATCATGGAATTTCAGCTTAGCCCTGACAACAGCACTGTGTGCCAGATAGATAGCACTCCTCCAAACTTGCACTGGGAAAACACATAGCAGTGACAGTCCACCAAAAGTGCTATACCATAGGAAACAGAAACAGAACTTTTTCACCCTGCATCTGTATTTTGCCATTACCTCCACAGCACCTCAATGTTGCAGCCTTTAGCCTCTGCATCCAATATGACTTCTGCACACAAGGCATCACTGTGCACAGATCCTGAACTAGTGCAGATGAGCTAGGAGAGCTGCTTGGCACAGCCCATGGACCTAGCTTACAGCCCAGAAGCAGCCAAGCTAAAAGGGAGACAGCAATGCAGAGCAGTTCAGTCAGAGAAGAGGGCAGTCTGCATTTCCTCTCCTGGCAAATCTCTTAGCAGGAAGTGAGACTGGCAGAATGAGAGAGCTCAGAGGGTTGTAATCAGCAGTGCACTCTAGTTAGAGGCCTGTAGCTAGCAGCATTCCCCAGGGATTGGTGCTGGGTCCAGTCTTGTTCAACACCTTCATCAGTGACCTGGACAAAGGGACAGAGTGCACCTTCAGCAAGTCTGCTTATGATATGGTCCTGGGTTTAGCCAACTGAATCTGCTGATGTCATGCCAGCTTTAACATTGAAGTTCTCTCTGGAGTAAAGTATCACGGAGCTTGTAGTTTGGATTGCAACATGAGAGACTTCCTGTTTCTGGCTGGGCCTTTCTTCTGTTTTGGGGAGTTGGTCTTTTCCACTGGGCTGGCTGCAGGCTTGGGGTCATACGCCTGGCTTCTGCTCTACTTTTCTGCCAAATAGGCTGAGGTAATTGTACACCATATCATTCCATTAAACTCTCTTTATCTCAACTCACAGGGCTTTTGTATCATTCAGTGAGACCTGGACAGGCTGAGAGTTGGGCAGAAGGGAACGTCATTGAGTTCAACAAGAACAAGTGTAGGGTCTTGCACCTGGGGAGGAACACCACCATGCACCAGTACAGGTTAGGGGCCGACATGCTGGAAGACAGCTCTGTGGAGAACCACCTGGGAGTCCTGGTGTATAACAAGTTAACCATGAGCCAGTAGTGTGTCCTTTGGCCAGGAATACCAATGGTATCCTAAGGTACATTAAGAAGAATGTGGCCAGGAGGTTGAGGGAGGTTCTCTTCCCCCTCTACTCTGTCTTAGTGAGGCCACATCTGGAGTACTGTGTCCAGTTCTGGGCTCCCCAGTTCAAGAGAGACAAAGAACTACTGGAGAGAGTCCAGCAAATGCTACAAAATTATTATGGGACTGAAGCATCTCCTTTAAGGAGGAAAGGCTGAGAGACCTGTGCCTCTTTACCCTTGAGAAGACTGAGAGATCTTATCAATCTTTATAAATGTGACCGTTTTGTGTGTGTGTGTGGAGAACCTTCTCTCACCACCACAATAAATATCTAAAGGGTGTGTGCAAAGAGATTTGGACTAGATTCTATTCAGTGGTGTCCAGCAACAGGACAAGGGGCAATGGGGCACAAACTGCAACACAGGAAGTTCCACCTAAACATAATGAAAAACTTCTTTCCTGTGAGGGTGAAGGAGCACCAGGCTGTCCAGAGAGGCTGTGAAGTTTCCTTCTCTGCAGACTTTCAAGACATGCCTGAACACATTCCTGTGCAACCTGATCTGGGCATACCTGCTCTAGCAGATCCTCAGAGGACCCTTCCATTTTATGATCCTGTGAGAAGACAGCTTCTACAGGGGAGGAGAAAAAGTTTGTAAAGTACTGTTTCATTTTCTTCCAATCTAACAAATAACATATTACCATCTCAAGTTCTATAAAAGTGACAGAAGTATGTTTATGAAAATAGAGAGACAGGAAATTATGTGGAACTTTCCAACAGAAGCAACAGCAACAATGAAAATCCCAACTAGTTAAAGCCTTGGTAATTACACCTGGGATCACCCAGGCAGTCTTATTCTGTGCCTTTGGGAATAGGCCTATCTTCCCTTCCTCTTCCCTGTCTTCAATGTTCCCCTTAGACCTAGCAGATAAAGTTACAAGCTGAAAGGAGATTTGGTATGTATAGATACACAGTTGAAACTGATACATGCTCTTCCTAAAAGCGTTGCTTTCTTTATGTCTTCCAAAGTTCATCAACTTCAACTAACAGTAGAAGCAATGTAGGCCCACTGCTGAATGAGGTGAGTGCCCTGATGACAGAGAATAAAAAAAAGGCAGAGCTACTGAATGCCTTCTTTATATCTGTCTGTACTGCTGGAGACTGTCCTCAGGAGCCCAGACCAAGTCAGGATAAAGGAGGGGTTTGCCTTGGTTGACAAGGACTGGGTTAGGGATCAGTTAAGCAATCTGGACATCCATAAATCCATGAGTCCTGATGGGATGCACCTGTGGGTGCTCAGGGAGCTGGCAGAGGTTGCTGCTAGGACACTCACCATCATCTTTGGTGAGTCATGGGGAACTGGAGACATACCTGAGGGCTGGAGAAAAGCAAATGTCACTCCAGTCTTCAAAAAGGGCAAGAAGGAGGACCCAGGTAACTGTAGACTGGTCAGCCTCACCTCCATCCCTGGAAAAGTGATGGAGCAACTTATCCTTGGCACTGTCTCTAGGCATATCAAGATCATTTGGAGCAGTCAACATGGTTTTACCAGGGGAAATTCATGTTTAACCAACCTAATAGCCTTTCATGAGGACATAACCAGATGGATAAATGATGGCAGAGCAGTGGGTGTGTTTCATCTTGATCTCAGGAAAGCATTTGACATTGTCTCCCACAGCATCCTTGCAGCTAAACTGAGTAAGTGTGGTCTAGGTGATGGGCTAGTGAGGTGGATTGCAAACTGGTTGAAGGAAAGAAGTCAGAGTCTAATTGGAGACCTGTATCTAGTGGAGTCCCTCAGGGATTGGTACTGGGAGTACTGGTACTATTCAGTATATTCATCAAGGACCTGGAGGAGAGAACAGAATGCACCATCAGCAAGTTTGCTGATGACACAACACTGGGAGGAGTAGCTGACACACCTGAAGGCTGCATTGCCATTCAGCAAGGCCTGGAGAGGCTGGAGAGTTCAGCAGGGAGAAATTTAATGAAATACAAAGACAAGTATAGAGTTTTGCATCTGGAAAGAACAACCCCATGTACCAGTATAGGTTGTGGACTGACCTGCTGGAGAGCAACTCTAGGGAAAGAGAACTGGGGGTCCTGGTGGATAACAGGATGACCATGAGCCAGCAATGTGCTTTTGTGGCCAAGAAGGCCAATGACCTCCTGGGGTGTATTAGGAGTGTGGCTAGTAGGTTGAAAGAGGTTCTCCTCCCCCTCTACTCTGTCCTGGTAAGGCTACATCTGGAATGTTGTGTCCAATTCTGGGCCACTCAGTTCAAGAAGGACAGGAAACTGCTTGAAAGAGTTCAGCACAGAGCCACAAAGATGATGGAGCGGAACATCTCCCTTATGAGGAAAGGCTGAGGGAGCTGGGTCTCTTTAGCTCAGAGAAGACTGAGGGGTGACCTCAATGTTTACAGATATGTGAAGGGCAGGTGTCAGGAGGATGGAGCCAGGCTCTTCTCAGAGATATCCAGTGATAGGACAAGGAGCAACAGGTGCAAGATGGAGCATAGGTGGGTCACCATGAATATAAGAAAAGTCTTTTTCGCTGTGAGGGTGACAGACCCTGGAACAGGCTGCCCAGACAGGTTGTGGAGTCTCCTTCTGTGGAGACATTCAAAACCCAGCCTGTGTGGCCTTCTCTAGGTGATCCTGCTCTAGGAGGGGGTTGGACTAAATAATCTTTTGAGGTACCTTCCAACCCCTAAGATTCTGTGATTCTGTGTGAAATGCAGAGTGGATGATTTAGCCCAGAGGATACTGCATTCATCGTAACAAAGACAGTTTCTGCAAATCTTGTAGGATGAAGAATATTTACATCATGTTGCCACAGGAAATTAAAGTAATTATGTGATCTGTGTCATTCCCCTAATAAATACCACATGTGCTGGCTGATTTCAAACAAATTTAACAAGAAAGTCTCAGATAAAATGAGTTCCCTCAAGTTGAATGAAAATAGGCAACTGCCTGCTTAGGGGAAGAAGATCCTGCAAGTGTTCCAGCCAAGAGAAAGCCTGCAAGATTTAAATTAAACATATGAAAAATCTGTAAGAGGGAGGCCACTTTTAAATACCCAAACTATGAGGAAATAAATCTTCAGGGACACTGGTGTGTAGGCTAGACTTTGTTCCTTCAGCTGCTTATGAAATCATGCAGTGTTAGGCTCTTTCCTGGTTTGTTTTCTCAACTTCCAGCCAGTTATGGAAGTTCGTCAGAGAGTTCAGGTAGGCTGTAAGCTTGTCCGAGCTATAAACAGTTGAAAGCATCTCCAGGTAGAAATGTAAAGATAACACTTCTACATCTGGAAGATCCTAGGGATCCCCAGGAGTTATGCTGCTGCTGAAGTGCATTTTGTACTGACATCTGGAAGACCTAAAATTGACAGCAAGGGCTCCAGAAAAAGTTTTATTTATTGGTCTACCCTGCTGGCTTTGCCACTGTTCCCCAAGGCACTCACCAAAACCAAACTCCAGCACAGAAAGATAAAGACCCTCAGATTTTTTTTTCTTGCTCCCAGCACTCTAAAAGCCCACATTTAGAGAAACTCCTAACTTCAGGTTTACATCTTCTGCCTCCCTGACCGGGCAGTGGCAGGATCAGTGACACCCTGTCATGAACATCGCAGCCGTTTAGAGAAATTAACTGCTATAAGCAAGAGACTGTCCTCTAATTACATGGTAGTTGGTGCTCTGTTAGAAGATGATGACGTTGACCTCTAGTGACTAGTCTGAG
Organism: Picus viridis; assembly: GCA_033816785.1. Taxonomy (NCBI): domain Eukaryota; kingdom Metazoa; phylum Chordata; class Aves; order Piciformes; family Picidae; genus Picus; species Picus viridis. The sequence continues at coordinate 20,620,705 of CM066588.1, read as the reverse complement.
CATGGTGGTATGATGATAGTGAAATATTTCTATGAACAGCTAGCCCAAATTTCAGTGAAGATGGCACATGAGAACAGTCACCTGTTCATCACGGAGATGATTACACATCCCTTCCACGGAAGAGAAACCCCTGGATGAAATGAAGCCCCCCTATGAAGCTGCTATGTAGCCTAAATTATGCCTGCAGAGGGATTTAAATAGAGGATGATTGTACACGGATGCCTTGAGCTGTACAGGCTCTTGAGGCTGCAGCCTCAAGAGAGAGAAAACGCACTTAGATTGAGTGAAAGAACTAGACAAAGCAGCCCATGGTGGCAGACATCATGGCATAATCCCAGGAGAAAACCAGAGGGTGAGGAGTCAGTTAGGGCAGGATCTACATTGGAATCAAGTAACTAATCAGTTTCTCAAAACACAAAAATGAAGCAAGAGAAGACAGCAGTGATTCATTGTGAATAAGCAAAACAGCAGAGGAACATCCCAACCCACTGTATTTCTTAGCTGACACAACCCATTAGACACATTTTGCCAGATTATTAGTAATGGAAAATGTTAGACATTTAAATACTTCCCTTCAGGGAGTTACACATTTGATTTAAAAACCTCAGCCATCCTACATAATGAAACTATTTACTCAGTTGTGTTTGAAAATCATATAGAGTATGTTATGAGGCACATTCATAGAATAAAACCAGAAGACAATACATGATGACTTAACTTACCCTGATCTTATCCACAGATTAAAAACAACAAGTGTTTTATTTCCCTACTTATTCAAAGAAATTAAGAAAAATCTCCAACTCTTCCCAGCAGAGCAACTTAAGGCATATGAAGACATTAACAGATATTCAGAAAAGGTTGAAGAATGAAAATGACTCAAGGATTGGGAAGGAGGATACATTCCAAACCAGTGACACAACCCAAGCGATGTGGTGACTATAGTGCCCCATGCAGAGAGATACCAGCAAAAAGGGAACCAGGTGTGCAGAGCATGCTCACAGGTAACTTTTCTGACATTGATTTGAAATGGGGAGAATATTAAAACAATTCCTAGTTCCTCCAGAAGTAAGTAATGGTAGCTGTTTCTCACTAGAAAAGGACTTCTTGTGTTTTGAGAAACTTGTTTCATTTAATGCCTCAACTTCTCTAATAGAGCTTAACATCCTTCTTAATATCACTGCTTACCGCAGCTTGTACTGGTTGGCATCAAAACCAGCACTTTGGCAGCAAAAAAGTAAACTGGAGATGCACATTTTCCCACTCAAATACATAAATTAAGGAATTCACTTTAGTGGGGGTTTTTGTTTGATTTGGTTGTTTTTTTCCCCTGCTATTTGGGTAATGTATTTGCTCTGCATGGAGTGGCTAATTGGCAACATGAACTGGTACTGCCGTCCCTCCAAGAGTTCCATTCCTGGTTTCCAGGGTTTTTTTCTCCATACTGCAGTGACTGGAAATCAAAGGTGTGTTTACAGACAGACCTCTGAGAGTTTAAATTATGATTTCTATTTAATTTGTTAAGATATTTTTTGAAAGATTTCAAAGAAATTGTCCATACCTGAAATCATGTTGCAGTTCCCATGACGCCAGGCAATAGTCCCGGCAGGGGGAGATGAAGAGCAAAGCTGCATCAAGCGTGAGCAGGAGAGTAATGTCAGGGAAGCAATGCCTTCCTCCCAGGGTCCTTGAAGCATTTAAAAGCAGAAATAAACAAGCATTTAAAAGAAAATATTTTTTAATTAAAACAAATTAAAACCAAAATGCTAAGGAGCTTGGTTTCATTTTCTGGGTATAGCTGGTTATTTCTGGACACTTACCCAGTAGCTTAGTTTTTAAGTCTTTAGTAATCATCCATGTATGTTAATTGCATTCCTTTGGTTAACATTCCTCAGCATACATTCTGTCTCTCAACTGCAGATGTTCTCAGGACATGTACCATTAGGGGAGAGAAAGGCAAAGATGTTGCTTGGTATTTGGAAATGTGTAATGCACCTAGCTGCACCAGGTGCATTTCCCATGCTTTACTGGCAACCTGATCAGTTATGCTAATGAGCTTATGCTAACAAAGCTCTCTGATTTTTCAGCATAGTACTGTGCCTGGGAAAGAATGACAGCGACTCTTTCACCACATAACTGTCAGAGATGACACTGGCTTAATAGGTGTAAGACAGCAAAAATACAGCCATTAATTAAATGAATTCTAAGGATGCAAACAGAAATGCTGATACTGAAAGACTCAGATGTACAACAAAGCTTTCTATTCCAAATAGTTGTTTTTCCCAGTACTCTGCCTAGCTCAGGTCTTTCAACATGTATCAGCAACAGCCACTAGAAAATTCACAAGTTTGTGTCCCAATCTGTGTGTTTGTTTCTCCATGTTTTACACTTGGGTATGGCTGGAATTTAGGTCACATTTCTACCTACGAACCATCAAAACTGGCACAGCCACCAGCATAATAATTCCTATTGTGCCCCTCCCAGCCTTTTCTCTCATGCCAGCACAAGCAGGAATCCTCCTACGTGCAAGGCTGTAATTTTATCAACAGCTGGACTCTAAGGGGGACGCAGTAACCACTGTGATTTAACATCTCCCTGCCCTCAGTACAGAAACCAAACCAATGTTTACCTAGACACGTGGGTGATAATCTCACTGTCATCTATAAACTGTAGGAGACTCCTTTGGCCTATGCAATTATCGCTATGACTAAAACTCACTTAAAAGTTGGCCATTAATGAGAAAATTTGCGGTTCAAATCAACTGGCACACAGGCCTTCCTTAAAGAGAGAAACTTCTAAAAAATGCAAGAGGAAGATTGCAGCTTAAAGGAGTTTACAGACCTAATAACCATACTAGATTTCTGCAGCATGGCTTCATTATTTTTTCCGTAAAAAAACCAAACCCAAAACACAAAACAGCAGCTTTTTCAAAGAAGAAGGAAAAAAAAAGCCAAACCACAATTTGTCCTCTGCTCCAGTTCAGTTTCCTTGAATCTGCAAGGTCCTGGAGCAATACTCTAACAGAAGCAAATGACTGATTAAGCCTGAAGTCTTAAAAGACAGGTTGTCATGTGCTATTTGCTACTTCACTGCTGACTCAAGAACATTTAGATCTCGTGCACATTCCACCTTTCCACCTGTCCACTGCTTCAGCTTCTTACCAACAGTTGCACATTTCCAGCACAAATACCTCTGACATATTAAGAAGTACTCACTCTCAACTATTAATCTTTATTTGAGAACGTAACTTATTGAAAGCCCCCATTTAAACACAATACCTAATATAACTCTCTATTGTAGCCTACTGCAGAATTTCAGACTCCTTTGTTGAGGCTTTGCTTGTAGTCTTGACAGATCTGTGTAAATCTACAGCAATAGAAACCAGTCCCTCTTTTATAAGCTGCTAGCATTATTAAATCCAGAAAACCAGGCAGCTATAGGTAAAAGCGAGAGCCAGTAAATGTAAAGCTTTGTCCCTAAAATTTATCAGCATTTTCTCTTAACTACTGCAGGAAAGACTGTGTTATCAGTTTAGACCATTCAGTGGATTTATTTCTCAAGCTAGCAAAACCACACACGCTTGGCATAAAACCAGATTTAAATCAAATAAGATCCATATGTCCTTGCCTTTGACACTGTTGCTTGTTCCTAGCCATTTTTAAAACAGAAAACTGTTATCCATTTCCTTTTCATGCATGTCTTATAATTCATATCCACACAACAGAAAAACTAAAATCGTTGATTTACGAGCTCCTTTTATCAAGGCATCTCTAACAGTAACAATAGTTATTTGGAACAGTATGAAATACCCTGAACTGCCACTGCCTTTGGGTGGGAGTCAAGCACATTCACTAAGCGGTCACTCAAAATCTCAGCACCTCACAGAATCAGTCCCTGCACAGCTCTCAAGTAACTTTATCAGTTTGCTGTAAGTAGACAGACTGCCTTGAAAAACAAGCAGTATATCTTACCTGTCAGATTAAGTAACCGATTCAGGAGTGAAAGGGACTTCTTGTACAACAGTTGGACGAGCTCCTGCCCTAGCTTCTCTTCCCTCTGCAGTTTTCCATCCTCAATACAGGAGCAGCCTTGTTGCTGTGATGTGGCCACTTAACTTTTGCCTACCTCACAGAAAGTGATGCCAACTTTAGATTACCTTTATTACAGAATCACAGTGTGTTAGGCGTTGGGGGGTTGGATGACACCCCGTCAGGCTGTGCAGCCATCCAGTGTGACCTGGATAGGCTGGAGAGCTAGGTGCAGACAAACCTCATGAAGTTTAATAAGGAGAAGAGCAGAGTCCTATGTCTAGGGAGAAATAACAACATGCACCAGTACAGGTTAGGAACTGCCCTGCTGGAAAGCAGCTCCTTGGAGAAAGAGCTTGGAGTGCTGGTGGACAGCAAGTTCTCAATGGAACAACAATGTGCCCTTGTGGCCAAGAGAGCCAATGGTATCCTGGGATGCATCACGATGGGTGTGTCCAGCAGGTCTAGGGAAGTTCTTCTACCTCTCTGCTCTGCCCTGGTGAGACCACACCTGGAATGCTGTGTCCAGTTTTGGGCTCCCCAGTTCAAGAAAGAGAGAGAACTGCTGGAGAGAATCCAACAGACAGCCACAAGGATGATTAGGGGACTTGAGCATCTCCCCTATGAAGAGGAACTTCCGCTGCTTTGGGGCTATTTAGTCTTGAGAAGCCTGAAAGTGGATCTCATCAATGTGTATAAATAACTGAGGGGTGGGTGTCAAGTGGAGGGGGCCAAGCTCTTTCTGGTGGTGCACAGTAATAAGAAAAGGAACAACAGGTTCAAGCTTGAACATAGAAGGTTTCATCTCAACATGAGGAGAAACTTTACAGTTAGGGTGACAGAGCACTGGAACAGGCTGCCCAGAGAGGCTGTGAAGTCTCCTTCTCTGGAGACTTTCAAAACCCACCTGGATGCATTCCTGTGCAGACTACCCTAAGTGATCCTGCTTGGGCAGGGGGGTTGGACCCAATGATCTCTTAAGGCCCCTTCTTACCTCTAATATATCGTGATACTGTGACCTCCAGAGATCATATAGTCCACCTCTACTGATCCAAGTTGCATAGGTATGCATCCAAGCAGGTTTTGAAAGTCTTCAGAGGAGACTCCATGGCCTCTGAGCATCCTGTTCCAGTGCTAGTGCTCTGTCAAACTCAAAGTAGAGCTAAGTTTTTCCTTATGTTCAAGTGAAACCTCCTCTGTTAGAGTTTGTAATCATTTACCCTTGTCCTATTATTGGGCACCACTGAAAAGATCCCAGCACCAATCTCATGATCTCCACTCTTGAGATATTTATAAGCATTGAAAAGATCCCCTCTCAGTCTTCTCTTTTTCCAGGCTAAAGAGCCTCAGTTAGCCTCTCCCCATACAAGAGATGCTCCAATCCCCTAATTATTTACATGGCCCTCCAGAATGAGCTGTCCATCACCTTTCCAGGGATAAAGGTGAGGCTGACTGGCCTGTAGTTTCCTGAGTCGTCCTCCTTGTCCTTTTTGAAGACTGAAATGATACTGGCTTTCCTGCAGTCCTCAGGCACCTCCCCTGTTCTCCCTGGCCTTTCTAAAATGGAAAATGGCATAGCAATAACCTTAACAGCTCCTCCAGTACTCTTGAGTGCATTCCATCAGGGCCCATGAATTTGTGGGTGTCCAGCTTATCTAGATGATCACTAACCCAGTCCTCCTTGACTAAGGGAGAGTCTTTCCTCCAGACTTTCTCTCTTACTTCCAGGGATATGGATTCCTGAGGGCCAAGCCTTAGCAGCAAAGACAGAGAAGCAAGGAAGACATTCAGTAACTCTGTCTTCTCTGTTTCCTGTCACCAGGTCACCCATCACATTCAGCAATTTTATCTGGTATTCCTTTTCCTACTTGAAGAAGCCCTTCTTATTTTTTACATCCTTTGCCAGGCTTAATTTCAAGACAGTCTTAGCTTTCTTTCTTGCAGGCCTACATACTTCAGCAATGTTCCTATACTCCTCCCAAGTGGCCAGTTTCTTTTTCCACAAACTGTGAACTCCCTTCTTCCATCTGAGCTTCTCCAGAAGATCTTTTTCTCATCCACACAGGTCTCTTGCATCCCTTGTTTAATAACCCGGACTGAAATAAAACAGTACAGCAGCTGCTGCTGGAGAACCTGAATTGTAGCAGAAAGCTCTCAAAAGAGCACAGAAAATTATATCACTGCTCCATAATCAGAGCACTAATCTAGATAAAACAAAGACAGCTTGAGGAAGGCTGACAGTGTTAGGGATTTATGAGCCCACTAATGAGACCACAGTCACTAATTACTGTGGGTTACCCATCCTGAAAGCCTTAATAGTTTCTCTCCTACTCCTAAATTTTCAGGCAACCACTGCAACCAAGGTAACCGAGCAGTTCTTATTCAATGAGACCAATTTAAGGTATGCTATTTGTGAACTCTTCAAGAGGTTTTTTAATCTTCCTATTCTTACACTTTCCACTTCATTAATACTTCACCTGAGATAAACATATTTAGTACATTACCAAGACCTGTTTAATATCAGATCTGGATTCAACAGTATTTATGGGCATATATGTAGCTATATACACATATCACAGCCCAAGCACAGAAGTTCTAATTAATACTAGTACTACAAGAAAAAAATAAAAAAGGGAAAAAAGGCAGCCAAGGGTAATTACTTGGCAAGCAAATGCAAAACTGCACCCTAAGGAATCATCAAAAGGGATGATATTGACATTTGTCCCCTTCTCCTACTGACTTTGGTACTTGTCAAACTGTACCAAACTCATTCAGCTTTCTAAGCCAGCAGAAAACTAGTACAAGAAAGGGTGTTTTGCCTGGCTTTTGCATCAGATCACCTTGGCATATGGTCCAGCAAAAGCCAAAACAATGGCATAGTCACACCACAGGGTCCAGAGGATTGGGACTCTCATTATGCTGGTGCAGAGAGGTTAAACATCTTCAGCTGTAATCAGCAACTTCACTTGAAAGCAAGCAAAGCAAACTCATGTACAATTTTGTGTGACTCCACTGCTGAGCAAGGCTGAGTTATAATGAGCAGTCAATTCACTGTTTACTTGCAGGTTAGCTATGTTTTTCAATGAAGAGTAGTGATCTGTGCTCCTCCTTTTCCCCCTGCCATCCATACACTAAGAGATTTTCAAGTTGCACTGCCAGTGAGAGTGCAGTGACTGGCATTCCTACACAACCCCCCATTACAGTTTTCATCCTTGCATGCTTTTCAAATACTTACATTAGTTACCTTGTATCTTTCGACAAGAGTATTGGGTCTGCAATACATAGATATGAAAGTATAAGAGAGAAGAATGAAGTTTTATTCAGTTTCATAAAGAAGTTTCACAAACAGTAGAAGCAGAGTTATAATTTTTACAAAAGCACCTGCTTAACAGCATGCTGACAAGCACTACAGACTAATACATCACTGTGTTAAGCACCATACTGTCACAACTGCCTATTAGCAAGTGATACTTCTAAATAGCCTTACTGGGCTAAGTATTAATAATGATCTCTCAGATATCTCCCCTGTTACTCTGAGCAATTACTCCTTTCCCCTCTCTCTGCAGGTAAACCAATTTTCATCCTCTCTTCTCCACCTCTCCAAGTGTTAAACACACATGCCTTGCATATCAATACCACCAGTAAGCCTTTTAGCCAGCTCCTGCTGAGCAGAGGTCACATTGATGCACAACAATAAAAATGGGTTGTCAGTTACTAGAGTCTGAACAGAGAGAGGACAGATACTTGCATAAATGAAGAAACAACAAGACAGAGACATAAGAGTTCATTTACTAAGGATGCTATACTGACTTAATGCCCAAACTCTCTCAAATACCAGTGCAGCCCCAGAGTGCATTGCTACTGCCCCTCTCCATCACCTACATCCCAGAAACAGAGAACTGAGATAAACTCTTCATGTAATGAATGCTAGGATAACAACTACTTCAGATACAGCAATTCCTCAGAGGTCACTGTATCCTACAAGCAAACAGGCCTGCAGTATCACTGGTTGCTTCCTCCTCTACAGCCTACATTAGCCAACACTACCTGTCAGCGTCATTGTTACAGCAAGTGAACTGCACCACCTCTGCATTCTCTCTGGGAAATGCATTACCATGCTTGCACATTTGAGGGACTACCCAACCAATAAGGTCAAATAAAGCACAAAAAGCCTGATCTGTTCCTGATCTCCAGAAATACCCCAATCTGTGTAAAATTCAGGATATAAACAATCCATAGGATGACATTCAGTGCCTTCTGCTGTCAGGATTTGCAGCCATGCAAATTTGTGAAATTATCCAGCTGCTCCTATGCTGTTTATAATCTCAGTATTTACTGAGGTGGAACAGGGAAGAGGGAGAGTCACTTTTTAGAAGTGATTACAGAATGAATTCTAAGTCACAGTTTGGAAGACAAATCTACATACTAAAGAAGTTTCTTAGTATGATATAAACCTACTGGTTAAAGAATAAATTAGAACTAAAAAATAAATTGCCATAAAAACAAAATACATAGATCTGTAGGGGCATGCAACAATAGCTTTAAGAACCCTTATTTTACTAACACTACCACCTTGAAATGGATAAACTGAAAGTAGTTTATTAGTTATTACATTTAATCTCCAAGAAAGAAGTGCCACAGTTCTGAAGAACCTTCCTTGTAAGTCTTAATTTTGAAAGAGAAGGAGCTAGCACTTGAATATGTAACATTACTTGCATGTTTGGGCTTTTTTCTTTATCTTCAGAACATGGAGGCAACCCCAGGTTCCAATAGAAAGCCACCAGTTATCATCTTGCATGTCAAGATAAATAAGATCTTTGAGCTAACACAACATGTAATACTTGAAGCACATTCATGATTTACTACAATCAGCATTACTTTTAGCAGTTTAGTCACATAAACAGGGAAAAGAATCATCGCCTTGTCACATCTCTCAGTACAATTTTGAGCTGCATGTGATATTTATCAGCTCACAAAAATTGAAGTGGGAGACTTGGAAAAGGTTCTGTAACAATTAAAATGGAAGCTTAGTTCTAAGTCAACAGAAGAGGTTCTCTTCTAGCCCAGAACGTGAGAACTACTTTGATATGAAGCATAGTGCTCCTTCTCACTGCTGTTCATTACTGGTACACTTCCCTGTAAAGATACGGCTGGAATAGCTGGAAGCAGACTTCTAAGCTTTGCATTAAATCCAATCTCTCATATGGAAAATAAAGAACATTTCATAGCATTATAATGCAAAAAAAAAGTTAATTAAGAAAAAGTTCACAATATGGAAGGTCACAATACAAAGCTCTTAAACACTATACAACACTGGAACAAGTTTAAAATTTTTTCCTAGGTGACAACGATACTTATGATACAAAGTTTGACAGTGGAGTCATATTGAGTCCCTGAAAATACTTTTATGTTAAGAAATACTGAATATTAAGGTCATAGCTGAAGTGAATTCAAGAAATTCAGAGTTATATTTGTCTCCACCCTCAATTTTAAGCTATAGCATTGGGTCTCATGGTACAAAATGGATAATAAAGGCACACTGTGGTTTGAAAACAAGGCTAAAGCTTCTAGCCTTCAGACTTTCTGGCTTGTCTGGGTGGTTTATAAACTCTCAAACATGCAGTGAAAAAATCCAAAGTGCTCGAGGGGGGCAGAGTGGAAAAAAATAGTCTGCAAAAAAATGTAACCCATTTAATCTATAAAGCAGTATTTATGTCCTTATACCTTTCTTAGGTTCTCATATGCTTTGATGTTACCCATTTTAGAACTTAATTATCTTTCTCTAAGTTATTTCTGTCACTTCACTCTGACAGAACTAGCATAAAACACATATTTCATTGTTTGCACACATCAGTTCTGTTGATGATGAAAGAGATACATTGCTAAAGTTGAAGTTATTGGCCAAGACAGTTACTTGCTAATTTGAACTTTTCAATACAGCTTTCTAGTTTAGAAAAAGCTTTTAAAGAAAATGCTTGCTTAATCTTTTAAAAATTACTAGACTGAAAGCCTTGTGTGTCAAATTCTGGCATGAAACATTCTAACACCCCTATATCAATTAACAAAACTCTTGCAACACAGGTGCAAATCAATGTACTAGCTCTGTCTGTGAGCCGTGTCAGCTCCTATAGAACTATTATATAACCCAAAATTAATTGAAAGTTTGGAAGGTCTGTATATGAACACTCTGAAAGTCTTTGAGCAGCACTGGTCTGCACAAGAACAAAACTAACAGTTTACAGTCAACATTTCTAGGATTACATAAAAAGTTTTAGTTTTACCACATTTTGGTTCCCTGAGAAGAAGAGTGCTCTAACTACAAAGACTTTTGGAATTCCATCATTGAAGTGATTAAAAATCCACCTCTTGCACTGCAACTGCAGAGACATTTACTTCTGTGCTGATCAAACTTGATTTGGGCATTTTAATTCAAAACAAACCTTACAAAAAAGTGGCCCTAGAATGGGAGCAAGAGTACTAAAAGTGGTTTGTGTGTGTTATTACAAACTGCAATGCATAGTTAGCACACTTGCTGAACACAAAGTCATTAACAGCGCAGTTTACCTCAGCTGTTTAATCCATAATTGAGATTTGTTTTGAAAACTTTAATGTAATACAAAAAGTTCTCAAATGTGTGTTTGGAAAGCAGGGCCAGAGGCACAGCTTGTTTTCAGTGAACATGATAAACATCATGAATGTTAAGAACTCAAATACAACAAAACAGCGCACAGCAGAAGAATGAAGTCAGGATCTATTTTATTTTCATCCAGTTTTGCAAGTATTAAAAGGGTGGTATAAGAGCTCATTCCACCACTGTAATTAGCGAATTTATTACCTCCCTAGAAGAAGCAAAACTTATAATGCTTCCTGTTTTCTCTTCCCAAGCACTTATAAGCTGTGTGATTATTTGGTTTAACTGTGTCTTTCTGCCCTTATCTAATACAAACTTCCTTCACCCTCTTCCCAGCTACTGAAATCCAGTAACTAGGTGTGGAGAAGAAGCAGTGAGGCAGTCAGTAATGACAAGTTACAAAAATGTTAAACACCAACATACTACAATAACACTTAGGATGCTCACAACATACAGAAGACAACTTTGCAACTATATCATGTTCTGTTTGCCATCATTATCTATGAAGATCAGTACTGTAAAGTTTTGTTGCCTAGTACATGTGCACAAATTACTCCAGATTCTTCTGATCCCTTCCAATTTCTAGGCAACAATTCATTTTGCATTTACTATTTTTAAGATGTTGAAACTGGTTTCAGGTGTTACTGTCCCATGGGTTTTATTAGCAAGATTCAAATGGCATCTTCCACACTTATAGAATTAATGCTCAATACTTGTCAAAAGCTTTAAAAATTAAGGTATGTTGAAAAATTACTGTTGGTACACTGCATGCAAGTGAACCGCTCAAATACTTTCTTAATTTAACATATTCTAAGTTAGTGAAGAGTTCCTAGTTAAAAACCAATTTCAGACAGTTCTTAGACCTCATACAGGCGGAAAAGAAACTGTTTACAATTATCATTATCAACAGACAAAATTCCCATGGAAAAAAAGTATATACACTGTCATTATAGCAAATCAACACTTCCATTTCAGTATTATCAGAAACATTTAGCTGCACTATTTCCATCAGTAGAACTCCAGCAACAGTATTTCAGATTTTTCAAATATGTGACTAACTTTGAAAGGCTGCATTTTTGTTAAAATCTCAATTTCTCTTTTCCAATAGAATCAACACTGTCCAATACATTTAAGACTGATTTGTAAACTTCTCTCCTCCTCTTCCCTACCTATACAGATCTTTAGAGAGATGTTAAGCAAAAGGCTTATAGAATGCAAGAATGCTGTTTTTAAACTTAGCACTTATCTGAGCACGTCTGCAAGCGCTCTCTTACACGAGGTGGCAATGTTTTTAACAACCTTTCTTCTACAATGAGACTATTCCGCTTTAAGAACTGACATTCTTCCAGTTCAGCAGGAAGTGATTCAAGATAGTTTCCAATGAGCTCTAACTGAACAAGATTCAGTAGCTGACCCACACCAGGGGACAAATTCATCAAACTGTTGTTTCCCAGAAGAAGAAACTGCAGCTTTTTGCACTGAAATAATCCATCAGGCAGCGTTTCAATCTAGGGGGAAAAAAAACAAAGGTACATTAGAAGCTGTTAGCCTATATGCAGCTACATATTTTGATGTTTCCTGATTTTATTTGTGGAAAGATACGGAGAGGGAAGATTGCAATGCTTCTACTGTGTGGTAAAGTGCTTGAGAACATTACAATGGTTTACACACTGGCTTTGTTATGAAGATTCTTAACCACTAGCAGAAGTCAAAGGATAAGTATGGTGGAGGGAGCACATACATACATACATGCATGCACAGAAGCGCATCCAAGGGTGTGCAGGTAGAGCACCTAAATAAGCTACTCCTAAGAATCACTTAATGAAGAACAGAGACTGTGGAGAGACATCAGCAATTCCTGCATTGCAAAAGCTGTACATGCAGTTATCTGTGCAGCACATGAGTAACTCAGTGCTGGTTCTTACTACTGGCATAGAATCCAAACTTAACCTCACCAATAAAAAGAATTACAAACCTCAAAAGGGGTCTTATGTCACAAGCCTGGATGTCACACTAATGAGGCTGACAGTTTAGCACTGCTGCTGAAGTCACCAGCTATCAACCAGCTGTTGAAACATTACAGCTTCCAAGCTGACATATTCAGGTAAAAGTTTGCCACTTTTCACTTCCATTAAATACTACATAAAACAGACAGCTGCAGAGAGAGAAGATACCTTTCTGCAGCCTTCCTAACCTGCTGCTGCAGACCAAGATAGCTACACAAGCTCTGAATACATAAGTTGCAGTAATTACACAAACACCACCCCTTTCAGCTCTACCATGTTCACTTGAATCATGAACACTGTGCAAGCATTTTGAACCAGAAGCTGTTCCAGATGAAAGCATAAGTAAAAAGTCACTATTTGTTTGGTTTGGGTTTTTTGTTCCTGTGTTTTCTTTTCAGAAGCAGCAAGTCAAAAGTTTTACTTACGTGGTTTTTTGTCAAAGCCAAGTACTGCAGATTGGTCAGATAGCCGATTTCTTCAGGGATGGAGGTTAGCTTATTATAGCTAAGATCCAAATAGTGTAACTTTCTACAAAGAAATAGCTGCAATGGAACATTCTTAATATTATTATAATTTAGATACAATTGTTCCAGGTTTGATAATGCACCAATCTGCACAGGGATATATGAAATACTGTTGTGCCACAGTTTTAAGCAAGAAAGATTCTTAAGATGTTGAAAGCTAATTATTTCTTCCACTGTTCTGAGATTATTTTCTTTTAAGTCAATTTCATGCAAATTGTTTAGGGTAAAAATTGAATGGGGAATGCGCTCTAAATCACAGCAGATTAATTCCAAGGTTCTCAGGTTTACCAGCTTCTTCAAATTGTTCAGCACTATCAGTTTATTTCCCTCATTGTTGATAGACAAGTGTTGCAAAGAGGGCAGAAGATCTGTAACCACTTGAGGTATACGGGAAAGGTTGTTTTTCAAGTGAATCGATCTCAGATTTTTTAGCCCCTGAAAGCTTTCGTTGTATATGGAGTTGTGATGGTCTAGCATAAAATATCCTGTTAAGCACAATTCTTGTAGGTTTTTTAGATGAAATACCCAAAAGGGGATTCTTCCCATCTCGCTAGACTTCAGGCGCAATGTTTTCAGATTTTCTTCTAGAAAGTTGACTGCTGGATAATCCATAGTTAGTGAGGAATGATAAACATTGAGTTCTTTGAGATTGACCAGCTGGGTCACAGTTGAAGGAAGCTTGGCTTCAGGAATAAGTTCCAGGCTTAGGACTTCTATTTCTGTCAGTTCGAAGACACTGTCTGGAAGACCATTTAACATGAAAAGGTGAAGTTCAATCTTGTCTTGGGAATTTCTTACTAGTTTATTTTTCAGTTTTTCTACTGACCATTCATTGTTAAGATTTATCTGTTTCAGTTTGTTTTCACTCAAATCAGACAGGAATATTGAGAATCGTTGGGAATAAAGAGGATCATACTGATCTGCCAAATGGAGAATAAACGCAAAGTCATTCTTTACATCAGGTATATCACTGTAATTACTTTTCTCTCTCAATTTCTCAAAAGAATATTGCTTAAGTGAACTTCTTAACATCCACCACAAACTATAAGTGCAAGTTAAGCCGTAGAAGATCACTAAAACAACATAAAATGAAGCCAAAACTTTGAAAATTTCTGCTAGTGAATAAACACACTGGTACCTTTTATAGCCTGTAAAGGCTTGAACATTGACTACACAATCAATTTCAAGTGTAATAAATGATAAATAGTAGGGAACATAAGTTATTATCATTACAAATACAATGACTTTCACTACAATCTGTTTCATATACACTCTATATATGACATCCTTCTCTTCAACGTGTACTCTGAATTTCTTCACTTTTTCAAATATAGCTTTAGCTTGTTCCCTTCTTTTTTGTCAAGAACACTTGAGGAATTTTCTCTTCCAGTTGTTTCCAAGCCAGGCTGTGAATATGGCAGGGACTGTCTGCTGGCCCCTATATCTACTGAACTCCCAGGTGATGCTTTTGATTTGGCTATTGGCAACTTCCTCACAGACTGCTCAGCAACTGTTTCTGAGAGGGCACGTGTTGTCCATGGAGAATCGAAACACTTCTGCAAAATGGCTACAAAGTGCTCAAGTCTGGAACTTGTACTAGGATAGTACAGCCAGAAATTACTGCAAGCTGCAAAAATGAAGGTATGCAGAAGCACTAAGTATGGAAAAAATTTGGCAAACCAGTGAAGCTGTCTCTCATAACATACTGCATCGATATAGGAATACTGCTGCCGGTGGAGATCATTCTGGATTTTAAGCGGGATGATTATCTGCGCTGGAGAGCTAGCAGACATGTTAAGGTTGGCTTTAACTAAATCCCAAGGCACGGCACAATGATTGTCAAATTCTAGCTTGCAAGGAAGACAACACAATACTCTGGTTTGAGTAAGCTGGAGAGCCCCAGCGAGCACAGCAACTAGCAGCATTATCATGGTGAGGTAATACCAGAAGACATCCCACCATGGTTTTAGTATGTGGTAGGATGACTGGGCATCTGCTAAGTATTTGAGTTCTGTTAGCGTGATCATGACTTTCACCTGTGAGAGAACAGCAGCTGGTAGAGGAAAAAAGAAAAAGACATCCTTAGAGACATGTTAAAAAACAATTTATCTTGCCATTAAAACAATTGAAGCTCATTACTCTTTTCACAGTTTTAAGTACATATGACATTTGGACTAGCATCCAGAGCATAGTAAAGAGATCCAAGAAATCCTGGCACTTAAACCTAACCATCAGCTTATTTAAGAAAAGTTACTTGGATTCAAAAATTTCAATGAAGAATGAAACTAGCCACAGTGAACAGGAGAAAACAGATTTTGACAAAACATTTGGGTACTGTTGAAGTAGAAGCAACAGGCAGGTATAAGTTATTTAACTGTTTCATATATTACAGTAGTCTTTCACCACTGTCCTAAACTTATATAACAAAAGTGATTTCCCATTTACAAAGAATTTAAAAAATCAGAGTAACATGTTAACATGATGACACTTGCTATTTAGAGATTTCCACTAGATAGATTCATGCTACCCAATAATAAAGAATACACAAAGTCTCTCAGAAGAGCAGTTTCACCTTACATACTCTGATATATAATTCCCTGTCTTCTGCCATCAAGAGAATTAAATATAAACAAGAAAAATTAAGCTAACAACTTGTCCAGTGTTGTCATACAATGCAAAAATGCCACACACCCTCTGCAGCAGCACAAGTTTAATTCATACTTACTTTACTAATTAAAGAGAATAAAATACACAGCTCTGGTCAGTCAGGAGGTCTACACCTTTTAAAATTCCTTGGACATGCCATCTTCACATTTGTCTTCATTCTGGATGGAAAAAAAATTGAACATATTTTAATGGTTTAGTCTGAAGAGCAAACATTTCAGCTCTCATTAGGACTGCTGCCTTATTGCAGGCATCAGGATCTGTTAAGCTCTGTATTACTACAGCTACGTAAAAAGGAAGAGAACATACTTGGACATGGTCATATAGAATGTGAAGTTAGAGTTTCACACGATCAACAAAACACAGAAGGCCACTTGCAGCTAGCCCTATTTCAACTGGGAGGTAATTTTTTTTTTAATTGAATAATGATGTGAAAATAAAATATAAAACATGCAAGACTTCAAGAAGTAGAAGTTAGTTGCAATTCTGATATACCAAAGCTTGGCAGAAAGGCAAGTTTGTCAAAAATGGAGGCCCAAATTTTACATTACAAATAACTGTCCAGGGTCAATGGCAATGCCACATGTGGGGAGAAAGAAGAGCATAAAGTTTGTTAAGCAGTACAGGTATGAAGCAATGGTGATGTTCTGCTTGTTTTCTTACTTATAGAATCATTTAGGTTAGAAAGGACCTTTAAGATCAAGTCCAACCATTAACTGAGCACAGCCAAGTCCACCACTAGATGATGTGCCTGTGTGTCATATCTACACATATTTTAAATAGTTCATGGGATGGTGGCTCCACTTCCCTGAGGAGCCTGGTCCAATGTTTGACAACCAATTTTTCCCAATATCTAATATAAATCTCCCCTGGTGCAACTTGAGTCTGTTTCCTCTTGTTCTATTGCTTGTTACTTGGGAAAAGAAAGCAACCCTCACCTCAATACAGCCTCCTTTCAGGTAGTTGTAGAGAGCAAAAAGGTCTCCCCTCAGCCTCCATTTCTTCAGGTTAAGCAACCCTTTCCCTCAGCTACTCACCAGATGTGTGCTCTAGACCCTTCACCTGCTTCATCACTGTCCTGCGGACATGCCCAGTACCTTAGTCTCTTTTACCGAGAGGCCCAAAACTGAACATAGTACTCGATGCAATCTCACCAGTACCAAGTAGAGTGGGACAATTACTTCCCTATTTCTGTTGGCTGCACTATTTCTGATACAAGCCAGGACCCTAAAGGCCTTGGCCACCTGGGCACACTGTCAGCTCACATTCATAATATATTGGTATGAGATATTTCAGTTCCAAACAGAGCTGACAACATATTATGGAAAGACAAACAATAGCTGAACTTAAGGCAGAAGCTTTTTCTTATTCCAAATTCACAACTGAATGGAAAAGAATGGCTGAAAAAAAGTTAACACTTCTAGCATTGATAACACTACTTTTAATAGAATGTTGAAACTTACCAGGCCCACTCAAGGGAAAGCAGCTGAAGGACAGGATGGTTACAATGCAGACCTGGAGAGAAAAATTGTCAGATCATGAAATATTTGGACTCAACTGTATTAGAACAGTTCATCACTGCTTCAACAGCAGGGTTTTAAAGATCAAACATTTAATGGGCAAAAGATCTAACTAGATCTTGTACATGGCACCTCCAAATTACTTGGTCACCATCTGGAAGATGCATTTCCCAAAGTAGAGAAAATAATTGCCCTTGTCATTGTCTCCTTTCTAAGTATTAAAAGCTATTTAAGGTCAGTTTTGTATGTATGTAAAATTACAAGCCCTGGAGCTGAGATGCTCTAACCATAGCTAAAAATTAGCATTTTTTTCCATTACAGCAGCTCAAATTGCAAAAAACCCACAACTGTAACTACCCTTCAAATGATTTTTTTGGTATAATTCATTGGGGTTTTAATATAACTTTGTAAGTGTCAAAGCACACACACAAAAGAGATACTATATCCATCCAAATGAAGACTCTAATTCTGCAAAGAATATCTGGATCATGTCTCAGCTCAGGCCAAACATGTTTAATCTCAATGCAGACAGAAAAAAATAAAAAGATTTTTTTTTTCCCCCCAACCTAGAATGAAAACCAGTCACTCTCATTTGAGCTTTGTTATAAAGCTTAAAGACTTGAGACCCCCTGATAAAATTGTAAAGGACATACTATGAGATAAAGGTTGAATGACTCAGAGTAAGAGCAAAAGGTATAAAAAGCATATTATTAATAAAGCAAAAAAATTGAAAAATCAAAATTATTACTGAACTAGCTGAGAGTTTAAATTAGTGTGAAAAGTCTAACTAGCATGAGGATGGATGCAATTCTTTGACAAATGTGTCAAACTCATCAGGGACATATATAACAGTTACATAAAATCTCTTCTTATAATGCTTATGTGAGAAATGAGCTCACTGCTGAATTTTAAATACAGCCAGTGTATTATAAAATAAAGGCAAAACAGCGCTGGGCGCATAGCAGATTAGCTAGAGGCATGCCATAACAACACGAGTTGAGTTTATATAGACATACATATCTCCACAAATCCCTTTACATTTCCCAAGCACGCTCCCACCCCTCTCCATCAGGGCTGGAACAAAACTTGCACTTTTGACCTGGCCAGTCTTCAGACATCTTGACGTCTCACCTTTCTCTCCCAACAGACATCCCACACAACACAGACTACGACCAACCAATCAGCCGAAAGATCGAATCCCACGGTCCCCAGCAATTGCCCTTGCAAAAGCCAAATATTACAATTTCTCACACTTAGAGAAAGTTACAAGTAACCCAATTTAAGACCCCACCCATGTACTTTGTGCTTGTGTACAAACACCACTCTCCTGGTAACACCTATTTTGGTGAATAAACAAAGTTATAGAATCATAGAATCAGTCAGGGTTGGAAGGGACCACAAGGATCATCTAGTTCCAACCCCCCTGCCATGGGCAGGGACACCCTACACTAGATCACGCTGGCCAGAGCCTCGTCCAGCCTGGTCTTAAACACCTCCAGGGACGGGGCCTCAACCACCTCCCTGGATAACCCATTCGAGGCCTTCACCACTCTCATGGTGAAGAACTTCTTCCTCACATCTAGCCTGAATCTCCCCATTTCCAGCTTCATTCCATTCCCCCTAGTCCTATTACTACCTGAGATCCTGAGAAGTCCCTCCCCAGCCTTCCTGTAGGCCCCCTTCAGATACTGGAAGGCCACAATGAGGTCACCTCGGAGCCTTCTCTTCTCCAGACTGAACAGCCCCAACTCCCTCAGTCTGTCCTCATAGGAGAGGTGCTCCAGCCCTCTGATCATCCTCGTGGCCCTTCTCTGGACACGCTCCAGCACGTCCACATCCCTCCTGTAATAGGGGCTCCAGAACTGGATGCAGTACTCCAAGTGGGGTCTCACCAGAGCTGAGTAGAGGGGGAGAAGCACCTCCCTTGACCTGCTGGTCAAGTTCTTGCTGAGTGTAAGAGGAAGAACACACAACCAAACAATTAACACTGTTCATTGAGTATGTTCTCTAAAAGTTACAGAAAGGGAAAAAAAAACCCAAACAAAACGTTTTCAGCCCATTCTATTGAAAACAAATTGGTATACTTGATGCTCAAATAGAAAGTGGGGGCTTTTGAGAACTCAAAGTGAGACTAACCTATAACATTTTGTAAGGCCTGTTTCTATCAAATGCCTACTTTGTCATCTCCCTACCTTGAACTTGAAAGATGTAAGTCCCTACCACATATCTTGGAAAAAAAGGTTGCAGTTTTAGAATACTTTCTAGCAGAAAGCAAACGTCAATATTAAGTATTTAACTCTGCTCTTGTTCACAGCTACTTTTTGAAACCTTCCAATGACACACGGTTGTTTCATATATACAGAATTATAATGAATAAAGTTTCCTATCAGAGGTACACAGTATACACGAGTGTAATATAAACATGTGAATTATTAGTAATTTTGCTAAGGTCAGTTTTCTTTCAAATCGTATCTCTATGCCAACAGCCACTAATCAAATGGAATAATGGTGAACTCTAATGGGTTTGGTAAATCTCATCTCCAGCAGCTTTCAACTCAAATCAAAGCCGTAAAAGCTTTTCAAAGTGCCCTAATTCAATTGGCAATCTCTCTTAGAAGATGAGACGCAGAAGTTTAGCCCCAGGCTAAGCAATGACTTCAGGAGAGCTATCCCAGGCCAGAAAAATAAAAAACCAATCAGTAATACATAGGCAACTTTTAGCTACTTCAAGACTTGCAGATTTCATCAATAGAAAGATATCCAGACTATGAATAAAAGACCGTTATTTTAAACAATAGTATCTATAAGCATAAGAACAGACATCCCCACCCACACCAACTACTGCCAAAGGTTACTTAACATTGCATTACTCTCATTTGGTGACTGCTTACATGATGTTAGGTCTAATTAGGTAGGGATGGCTCTGCACCAAGGCAAATGCCTTGCTTGTCCTCCTCAAAGGATAATGGGCTACAAAAAGCCAATACTTGACAGGAGGCTTTGTTTTATTTTTAAGGCTACAATGTTTTTGATTGTTTATGCATTCAGTGTACACACTTCAATAAAGAAGATGTTTATACAACGAAATGACACCTCGACAAGTTATTCCAGTGGCCACTTTGTCTTGCTCTTCCCCCACTTCTCAGAGCAGGCCAGACATCAAGTTTGCAGTCAATCTCTTTAGACTCACTGTCACTCCAACAGCACAATGTGCTTCTCAACTGGGACAAGGAGGTGCTAAGTCAATGCGTGTTTCATCAATTTTCTATCAAAAGTGATTCCTGAACTATGGTAGCAACTTAGTTTCTAACTAGTTGATGTATCACTTTATATTTTGCATTCAAAACATCATAAGAAAGTTCAATAATAAACTGAACATGCAAGGAATTTTCCTTAATAGGCAGTTTTGGGAATCTCCTATTCCTAGTACCATGCACAGCCTGAGTCTCAAGTTGGGGGGGGGTGTGGGTGGTGGAAGACGACCCTCATGAACATTCCCAAAGGAAAAAAAGAGTAATAAACCATACCCACATAGACATTCGTAAATTAAAACACGTTTTCTGACTAAAAGCTGCCATTTCCTTTCCCACGTGCTCCCTAAACAACAAAAAGACAGGTACTGCAAGAGTTCTCAGCCAGGTCTGACTTCTTAAAGAATGATACTTTAATTAATTTTCTTAGCAGATGCATTCAAATAACCACCCCTAATTTTTTAAAGTCCCCTACTGACAAGTATAATAGACTACTCAATTCAAACACTACATTTGATATACAGTCTTTCAGAACATGAACTTTGACCACATGCGTGCACATGTAGATTCAGTTGTAGGATCTTTTTGATGTGGTATGTATTTTTGGATTTGTATTCCACTGAATGCAGAACAACATACAAACAAGATTAGAGAAAGCCTCTTTCCTGCTGCTTCTGGTGAAGGTCACAGGTGATAATTAAACATGTCTACATGATTATCCTTTTGCATTTTAAGCAAACATGAAGACATTCCCACATTTTACAAAACCCAGCACATTCCTTAAGTGGGATATTCAAGAATACAACAGCACTGCTACAATTTTTTCTGTATCAACCTTCCAAGCAACCTCGGTCATTTGTGTCTGCATTAACTAAGAGGCCTTGCCTTTCTTAAATACTCCTACTCTCAAGACAGTGCTGCTGAACGTAAGGTGTAGAACAGCAATAACTCTTACATTGTTTAAGAAGCAGCCCTTGCTCTCTGGAGAAGGCTGATTACATAAGTCTATGCAGTCCAGTAATTTCTGGGAAAAATAATTTGTGAATGTATTTTTAGTTCCAAGTTTGGTAAGTTGGGCTACATTCACATTTTTTTACTGCTACCACTTCATAGTCAACTGCACAGCACAGAAACTGGTAAGAAGTCATGCAAAAATTAAGCACCTGCTAGCCAGCTCTACCACTACCGCAATTTCAACAAGCTTGGCAAAATAGAGTACAACATAGCAACAGTGTTTTAAATAGTTTCCTCAGATACCCAGCAGCTCAAACATTCCTAGGTACAACACAGAGGGCCTGGAGTAGATGGGAAAAAACCCAACCACCTTAAAAGCAGCTTCACCTAAACCCAGAATACTCATCTTCGTTCTATTATTTCCTTTCTCTGGTACACTTCATGCAAGAGAAATACTTTATCTTGCAGTTTAATCTAAATTGAAAAGAAGATTTACTCCAATTCAATTTGCTTCACAATCACAAGACTTACTCTTGAAATCATCCTACTGTGCAGGCTTAGATATGCTACATTATGCATTTCCATCTGTCTACAGCACTCCAGGAAAGAGTACTGTAGTCTTTGAGCCATGCTAACTTCTTAAATGCCATCAAAATGCAAGTATTCAGCCTTTTTCTCTATTCAAGGAAGGCTAGTAAAGAATTAAGCTTTGGTAGTAAAGTATATCACTGGTCAAACACTCATTAGGGAAATGAATCAAGCATACTTGTAAAGCTCTGCACTCACAACAATGAGTTCTGCCCAAGTGTTTGAAGTTACTTGAACTGAATCAAAGGTTGAACTCTGATGAAGTCATATTTTAAGGTATGCATTTAAAAGATATCTTAAAAGTGCTTTTTATTTCACACTAGTCTGGCCTGGAGAATAGTTTAAAATAAAAATGCACATTTCGACATTTTTACTGGTAAAAGCACTTTCTCCAGCCCTCTCCACAGGTTAAATTCAGGGTGCTAAGGACCGTGTTCTAGCTAACACAGAAGGGTTAACTTTAAACCCAAGTTTAAGAACAAATAGACAGTGGCTAAGTAGTTTACACTAAAACCACTGCTAAACAAAATTAAGAAAACCTGCTCATTAGGTACAAACCTAGGTTTCAGTAGAAGTATGTTTCAGAGTTAAACACAGAAGCAATTTATTGGTAAAAAAATAAAGTAAAATAAAAGGTAGACCAACTTTGTTTTGCACATAATTGCATCAACACGACTGATGTCTTTGAAAGCGAGCTCTCTACCTTCTGGGCAGACATCTCTTCATTCATAGTCATGGTGCTTTCTAAGATCCCTACCAGATCAAGCAGAATCCAGCCTAGGAATCAGATCTTAACATTTCTAGTAAGCAATACATTGTACAGCTTTAGTGTCCCAGCAGTATTTTCAAATTCAGATTTTTTTTTTATTATACAAATTAAGCATGTATCAGGTTGTGACAGAAGTATGACAGAGGAATGACTAACTACAGAACCGTAATAGTGCTGTGGTCTCCTCTTGCCTTGAAGACACATTAAGATAAACCTGCAGGCATGCTGTAGTTTTGCCAGACCATGGTCCTTTTAATTATTTTTAACTACAAATAGAAATATATTACCAGAAGAGATATTATCATCTAAAATACTGATTATACTAAATATTGAAGCAAGCATATGTTTAGAAGTGAGTGCTTTAGTTACATAAAGAATGCAAAGAAAATTCACGTAGAGACATTTTGCTGCACTAATAATTGAACTTATTTAATTCGTACTCTCACTGGAAACTAACACTCTATTTAGAAAGCAGATTATTATTTGCTCCATTAATTTACATTTATTCACACAGTTGTATATTTTACATATTCCACTTCTAAAAGGAAATTACAAACAGAAGATTGCCAGAAGTCCACATTGGTATTATCCACTGAAAAACAGTTTTGCTGTTGTGAGTCTGCTTGGCAATTCCTAAAGAAACATAGCAAAACATTAACAGATCTAAAAAAACCAAAAAACTGGAAAGAGTTCCATTAGGCTTTT
Organism: Picus viridis; assembly: GCA_033816785.1. NCBI lineage: Eukaryota > Metazoa > Chordata > Aves > Piciformes > Picidae > Picus > Picus viridis. Next base: position 20,597,068 of record CM066588.1, on the reverse strand, counting down.
TAAAAATAAAAGAACATGATACGCTCCAGGAGTTCTGATTGGAAGACCATGGCACACTAAAGCGCTAGTGGTGCACTCTAGTTAGTTAATGAGCCCAGGCCTGTGCTGTGCAGATCACTTGGTCTTAGGATAAATTTAGTCAGCTCATAGCAGAGGCTGTCTGCAGGCAGCTCCCACTTGGTACCAGAGATAACACCACTTGCACGTCCTTGTCTTTATCAAGAAATGCAGCTATAAGGTCTCCTGAGAGCATCACACCTGGCTGACAGTAGAAATGATGCACAGAGGGGGTTTTGTGAGAAAATTCTGTAATAGCTTGAAAATAAGGTAGCTGTTTCTACAGGCAGGGGCTGTGCAGTGTGCTGCACAGGGACTGAAAGCTCATTTGATACTGCACAAGTTGTGTTCCCAGCTTCTTTAGAAGATGCAAGGGATGCATGATTACCTACACTATTTCTCTCTTCATAGTGTCAAATCTAATATAAAGCATTGCAAATTACACTGTACAGAGTTTGAATATCTTTCTTACTCAAAGAAAGGGACCAGCACCTCTTAGTGCAAAACACAAACCGTATGGATTTTCTTCCAGAAGATCACTTCTGAAATTCTTGCATGTAAAAGCAGAAACAAAGAACAGGTCCCAAATATCTGTTACGTGGAACCATACAGTATAATCATCTTTCACTCACATGAAGAGGTTATGATTTCAAGAGATGCACTCTTCTTTCAGCCTCCTCCTCCCCCTGCTTTTTTTTGGCTCCAACCCCTTTCAATTAAACAGTATTAACTAAAAGTAGGAGAGGGGCACATATTCCTACTACTTCTAAATTATGGATACATTTCTAAGAGCCAAAAGAACTGTATTTTTAAGCTTGGCATTAGATAGCCCATAATGAAATACACAAATTTAATACAACAGAAAGTTAGTTCATGTTAAGTCTCATAAAGGAGACACAGGTACACAAGCAGAATCACCACCCAAGCAGTACAAGAGACTTTTCTTTACAGTAACTTGAAGCAAAGCACATTCAAAGCATGCATCATTTATGTACTCACTGGGAAACGCATCTCTTTTTAAATGAAATGCTACTGGATTTTTGAAATAGGACTGTGAGGGCATTGAGATACTGGACTATATTACCCATGTCAACGTACTTGCAGTTTCACCAACATCACAGCAGGTTGGCTCAAGCTATCACAGACCCAACAAATATACAATCACCACCTTCATATATGAAGAAATAAGTCCCTATACAAACCCATTAGTTTTTTCCTTTCAAAAAAATCTAGCACTCAAGTTACAGGTAAAAATTAAACAGAGCTTGTCAGACCAAGTAGAGACATTTCTTTGATAATTTTAATGGCTTTCTAAACAAATGTAAGAGGTTAAATATAATTTACAGAACATTTCCAGAGTGATTCCAAATTGCATCAGCTAAGACAAAGCTGGGAACTTCACAGAAATTACAAGCACTCTACAGAAGAGAAGACAGTTCAAAGGCCATGCTGAACACAGGAAAAGCAGACTAGATAAAAATAAGATTTAACACCTGCAGGGACTGCAGAAATAGGAACATATATATATATATGTGTAAGTTAAAGTGTGCAAACAGGGTGGGTTGGGTCCCGCTTCCCTCCCCCTCCCCAACTTTTGAGTCATTTGTTGAAAGAAACCAAAATAAGAGAGGGGAAAACCCTACCTGGACTAATCCTTTGTAGGTGGAATTTGCCACCAATTATGAAGTCCTAAAAGCAGAAAAGGCTGTCCTCTATAAGCATCCAAGAAATCACTTTGAGCAGACAGGGACACCATCCACATACAAACCTAATCTGAAAGCCTAAAGAGCTTTATCATCACATTTAAAGAAAGCAAACAAAACCAGAACAGAAAGACTAGCGATGCTCGGACAAATGGTGACCCTTCAAATAGACTAAAGGAACTAAGCTTTCCAGTATGAGAAATAGGAATGCAAATATACTGGGAGTGGAGAGGAAGGGATAGACCAGCACAGGAAACGCACCTGCCATCTCAGGACAGTAGATAGTCCATCTGTGCTCAGCTAATGCTTATTCAAACCACTGTGGGAGGAGACAACTCTCACCCGAGTAACAACATGGCATGCCTACAGTCATGAGGTGTCACAGGAGTTATCAGGGAAGCAGCAAAGATTACACTCTTAGATGATACCTAAAAGAACAGACTCCTTTGTTGTTCCCCTGTCCACCAAACCAATGCAGCAACACTGAAGACACATCAATGCGACAGTCTACAAGTTTCAAAGAAATCTTAGAGTAAGTTTGGAGCATGGAGTATGAAAAGTCTCCTAGGCTCTTCATCTATTCTTTCCTAAGCAAGGATTATAACACCAGAAGCAATCTCAAAAGGTCTAGACTGGGATTGATACCTGTGGCATGCTGTGCCTTTTGTAACTCTGCTAGAAACCGTCTTACACAACAGTACATCAAGTTCTTCATGACAGCACGAACAAAGCTAATGCAGAGTCAGACACCTTCCAAGTGCACAATAAGGTTTTCAAGCTCACTTATAATGCCTTTTTATTCTTGTAACCACATTCTTGGTTCTGTCTCATGCTGAGAAATAGGAATACATAACCCTAAGACAATGGTATCAGCACTATCCTCCAGCATTCTGAAGGAAGCCTCAATGGTATCTATTTAATTCTGCATAGAGATAAGTACTACAATAGAAAATTAATTTGTATCCATTTAGCTTCTAGAAGCCAGACAGATACAGTATCCATTGTATCACAACATGCTGTAGTGCTCAGGACATCAGAAAGCAAAGCACAGGAAGATAACACTGGAGAATATTCACAAAAATACTACAAGATTTCTCTACTAGCAGATCAACTTTAATTATATTACAGTTTAATAACTCCAGTCTTCAAGAGTAGCAGAGGTGCAAGAAATCCACCAGCATAACAGTTATGATTATTTAACAACCCCCCTGTTTTCTGGGGAAAAGGCAATTGTTTATGCATTCCCTTCCACCCTCAGTGTATTTTGCAATAAAGTCATAAATGGCCAGAGACCCTTGAAATAGCCAAACCCACTACTGTAACCTAAATGGAAATAAGTCTGAAATCGGAAAATGTTCTCAGAATGAGAAGCCTTGAAGTATATCCACAAACCTGAACTAGCTCTGAATTTATTTAAGTACCACCAGGAGTGCTGCTGTGTCATAGCAGAACAAAGTAGACAACAAATCCTACTTAAGAAGTCACACAACTATTTGTCAATTTTGTAGTCCACACAATATCATGCTGCTATAGTAAGCTACCAGCATAATTCATTACATGAAAACGTAATACTATATGTATTCATGTATTAACTGAAGCACATTCAAATTGTTATTTGATACTTATAAATAAAGGTCCCATAAGGAATTCCACAGCAATCAACTCAGACAATGATGGAAGGGGACAACATTCTTGATGCTATTGGAAATCCTGCTAGTTTTGCTGAGAGTACTGGAATACAATGGTTTTAGCTATTCAGTACCTCCATTCTACAGTGTTTTTCCAGCTCAAACACTGCTTTCCAATATAATAATCATAATCCAACCCTAGTTACTAGTGACACTAGCCTCTGACAGATGACTAACTATGCAACTGATTTTATTTCTCTGTCAAATTCCTCAACTGCAAAATTATGGAAATACTTCTCCTACTTGTAGGTACTTAAAGGAGGAATGTTATATAGTAATAACACCTCTTACTAAGTAATCAAGCTATTCTGGATTGTACTGCAGGCTCTTTGAGGTTCCGAGAGCAGGAAGCACACATTACTTTTCCTGACAGTGTTCAGTTATCACAGTTGCCTCATCTCAGAAATATCAATTTGTATTTATACTCCTTACTCTAACTAGAATTGTTTGGATGTTTTAAAAACATGAACAGTTGTCTAGTACAATAAATTAGAATTTCAGTAAGTCTAAAAAGGAAACTGATGTTTTTTGCAGTATTTATAGACTACCAAGACCAAGCAGTGTCCTATCAGGATAATAGATGTTGAGAACAAACAGAAATGTCAAGTGAGGTCACAAATAAAAAAAAAATATAAATACATTGTAACTCTGCAAGATAATTATTAACACACACAAATGTAGCTATAAGGTTTAAGAACAGTCAAACCCCCATAGTTAGGCAGCATCAGGAAAACTTAAACCCAAAGTTTCATGAACTTTCCAAAGGGAATATTATTACTTCCACAGACAAGTATTTAACTGCATCTAGGAAAATACAACTAACAGGGCAGCAATGCAGAAACACATCTCTATTAGTTCTGACATTGGAAAGTTGTTTTCATATTTACAGCAGACTTGTATCTCTTCAGTGAAGCAGCAGCTTTTTATCTCGTTCAAGACGACAATCTTGGAAGCCAGCCTGGCAAGTTGAAACACTTGATTCTAGATGTTCAGTCTAAACATCAAAAATAAACTATACAAGTTTCCAATTTACATCTGGTCCAACTCAAGCACTTTTTCTGTATGTGGACTCTCCTGAAACCCACAGTGTCTTCTTTTGAAAGAATCTCCTCATTCTAAAGTAAAAAAAAACCAAACCAACCACAAAAAAAACACACCATCACCACCCCCACCCCCAAAAACACCAACCAAAAACCCAACAAACAAACAAAAACCAGAAACTAAAATAAAACCACACAAAACTTGTGAAACTCCGCAAGCACACACTCATGTGAATTGGAATAGGTTTTATTAACCTGCTGGCAGGGAGCATGCTGTCCATAAAGACACAATCTCTTAAGCATATTCCACTCTGTATTACTTTACATTATATATTTATTCAAGAAATCAAACAGCTACATCATCTTTTAAAGAAATTAAAGGACTGAAGGACATATTTCATATTGCACATAAATTCCATAGTAATACCTAAACAACTCTGTTTCTGAGAGCTACACATATGCACAAGATCACAAGAGCTAAAAGCAATTATTGCTTATCAGAAGTATCTCCTAGAAATAAGGTTCTGAAACTTAGCATGTACAAGTGATCCAACTTGAGCAATACAGTAAACCTGCAGTAATCCTGATGTGTTTCCTGAACAGACAAAGTTAGCTTGGCACCAATGTCCATGCTCATACTTCCATCAAGTCTTGTATATTGTGCAACAGTCTTAGGGGGCATAAAATTTCCTTTAAGTAGGTTGTCTGAGGAGACCTAACAACTATGAAGTTTTTTTCAGCTATCAGTACTGCAAGAAAACACTTTTTTATTTGAAGCCAAGTTTAATAACTGCAAAAACAAGACTCTAGGTTTTATCTGAATCAATTACGAACTTTGAAGTAAAAAACCTCCAGTCCCATATTTGTATGAAACTGAATAATACGTTGAAACAAAACAGACACTACTTCTAACAACTCCAATGCAGTAAAGCACTTGAGTACTGATATACCCCTTCTCCCTTCAATTAAGCAATGTTTTGGTGCTTTCCTGACTAAGTTACTGTCATCAAAAAGTTAGTATTTAAGCAATGTTAATATTTAATAAACCACTGCATTCACTTGAAAAACAGCTTCTCTGTATTGCAAAGGCACTGGCAAAGTAATAATCATTTTCACACCTCCATAGGCATGGGCTGGAAGAGATAGTTTATCTTAATTTAAACAGACTAGAAATAGGTTTTAGTTAAAACTTTTAAAATGCCTTCTTTTCAAATATTTTGGATTGCACAATGAGTGCTTATCAAGACTTTGCTTTCATTCAGGTTAAAAAAATAATTTAAAGGATAAATACTTCATCATTAGACTAAATTTGCACTTATGTTTAGTGAGGTTTTAAGTGCCAGTTTTAAAACCAGCATCACTTTAAGTCCAAATACACTACGTATTTTTGCAGCTGCTATGCCACAAAACTGAAACTGTTTCCATATTAAACTAAAACCACAACTCAACTAGTATTTCCCACAAAGTGTTTATAACAATACCCTAAGCCTACTAAACAATTAGCAGCAACAAAACCTGATTGTGTTAGTACCATACTGCACTGGTTAGGCCACACCTTGAGTCCTGTGTCCAGTTCTGGGCCCCTCAGTTTAGGAAAGATGTTGAGTTGCTGGAAGGTGTCCAGAGAAGGGCAACAAAGCTGGGGAGGGGTTTGGAACACAAGCCCTACGAGGAAAGGCTGAGGGAGCTGGGGTTGCTTAGCCTGGAGAAGAGGAGGCTCAGGAGAGACCTTATTGCTGTCTACAACTACCTGAAGGGTGGTTGTAGCCAGGTGGGGGTTGGTCTCCTCTCCCAGGCAATCAGCACCAGAACAAGAGGACACAGTCTCAAGCTGTGCCCGGGGAAGTTTAGGCTGGAGGTGAGGAGAAAGTTCTTCACTGAGAGAGTTCTTAGCCTTTGGAATGTGCTGCCCAGGGAGGTGGTGGAGTCCCCATTCCTGGAGGTGTTCAAGAGGGGATTGGACGTGGCACTTGGTGCCATGGTCTAGTCATGAGGTCTGTGGTGACAGGTTGGACTTGATGATCTTTGAGGTCTTTTCCAACCTTATTGATTCTACGATTCTATATTCTATATTGGTATCACTGGATCTCTTATTGGTGTTTAATCCCCTCATTTTTTTACAATCAGTTAAATTCTCAATTTCAGTATAAGAAATTGTATTGCTGCTTGCAGTATCGAACATACTGAGATGTTGAGCACTTTTGACAGAAATGCACTCCTGTAACTTAATTCGGGGTGTGTGAAGACCCCATTTTGAAACAGAATGGCACCAACACGAATTAAATTGAAGATACTCCATTACAAATTTTCTCCACAATTCTCTTCTGTTGAAAGGTCCTAGAATCCTCTTGTGTGTACATTGGAGAAGTGCCATCAGTATACCCCAAACAGCATTTGCAATGGGTTTCTTGAGCTACATAGCCTGCCTTTTAATGTATTATATCACTACAAAGTATAGCCTTTTTGGATCAGTAAGTTTAAATCAAATAACTGGGAAACTATTCACAAGTATTATGCAACTTTAGTTCAGTACTGAATTAGCTCACCGTTTAGTTATTAGTAACTTAAAGCCAAGCTTTCTGACACTAATGAGGCTGACTTCCCATGTGGCAGTGGCAGGGTTAATAAAATGTAGGCCACAGCCTCTCAGCTACATTTTCCATCTACCACAAAGCACAGTTACAAGTCTGTGATGTGTGGCTCTGAAAACACTTCATGAAGCATACAAACACGTATTAGACAAAGCATACCATAGCTTGCCACCACTTAAGAAGAATAAAGCATAGAATTTATTAGTTAGTAATTATCTAATTATTCATATCTATCTTACTAAACATATAATCCATAGCACTTAAACATTAAAATACCATATTATTGAATTATTACAATATTAATGCCACTTTACATTGCTTGCCCTTCTACATGCATACCTGTGCTATATGAACCAAGTATCTTCATAACAATAGTACAGAATTCTAACTTATCTCTAAGAGGAGTAACTGCAAGAACAACTCACAGAACAACACTACTTGCAAGACAACAGCCAAACTGCTGTTAGAAGGATGCCTACAGAAAGGATAAATACAGCCCACAGGTTAGAGCACAGAATACAGACAGCAATGTGAAACATTCAGACAGGCAATAGAGACCATTGTAAATGACACCTTATCCCCTTAGTCACATAAAATATCCATTTCTAATCCTAGCTCAGAAAAGCTTTATGGCTTTAGCAGTAGCTATTGTAAGTTGAAGTAGTATTACTAGTGTCACAGGATCTTTTTCTACCTGTAGCATGTCAGACAGAGCAGACACCGTAGCAGCTAAAGCAACATAAGATTTTTCCCTCCACAAATTCATGAAAAAAGCACTTTGCTGGCCATGACATACTGCTATACAAAGTTCATTTCATAACACTGAAATACTGATGGAGGTTTCTTTGGCATTATTGGTCCCTCTCAAATTCACTTAACATGCTTTCACCAACTTCAAAGAACAGCTGTACTAGTATCTTTTGAGAAACAAAGGCAATTTTTTTTCCTCTCCATGAGAATTCTGTTTTTCTGAACAACAAAAAAAGAAAAATTTAAAAGAGAGCAACAATGCTATTTTCTGACAAGTGCAAGGGAACAAACACATTCATACTGAAAATTTTGAACAGTTACATGAATCCTACTGATGCTGAAAGTTACATTATGCTAATGTAAAAATCATTAGAACGTAAAACTATGTGAATGGATATAATCTGTGATAAAAATGTTGTTATTTAGCTACAACAGAATGTTTCAAGCACTAAGGAAAATTCTGTGCCATATCCTAACTATTGACTCTATTACAGTTATTCTCATTTCTGTTTATGTCTCACACTGCTCAGCACTATAGACACTGAAGAAAAGCACTACTTAGGATAACTCTTCTATTCCCCACATAGCTGAGTTACTCAGAATTTAAAAAACCACATACAATATGCTTAAACAATACACAATAAATTCTGTAAGTGATATAAGATTTCAACACTTCGGCCTGTGGGCGTTCCCTCCCACTACCCCCCACCCCTTCCTCCTTGAAAGTTTAAGAGCTCAAGCAAGATAGATCAGTAAGCCCTGATCTGTTGCCCTCTCTGATAGGAAGGTGCCCAAGAAAAATTCCGAGGCACTGGGAAATAACCAATGCCTTACTTTATCACTGCACCAAACAAGCAAGGAAAGCTGGCAGTTGACAGTACATGCTGCTTAAATACTTGAACTGTAAATGACCACACATGTCCCACCTCATTCTACCACTACCTCAAAGGTACTGTTTTAAATGACCACACTAGGTATTAATTTACACACAGATTAGCTAATCAACATAATTAATAACAACCTTCATATAAAATTAAGCTTTAGGGAACTCAGCTTTAATCACTCCTAAAAAACTGGTTAATACCAGTACTCACCACAGGCAAATTCTTAATTGAAGCCAGGAAGTTGCCTCAATTTCACCACAAAACAAACTAGCACAAAGTGAGCCTTACATCGCTAGAGTAGCTTAGCTAAGACACGAATGTAACTACCATACAAAAAAAACCCCGTGCTACAAGATCACTTAGTGGAGATGAGAAATGCATTAGCAAGACAGAGGAAATGAAGAGAACAACGGAGAAGTATGCTTCTTATTTCACGCACAATACAGTCAGGCCTGAAAATTGAGTTTAAGTCTTCTCTCCCTTCGGAGAAGTTGGGACTTGGCACCCGCCTGCCCTTTGCTCGAGGGCAGGTGTTGCCGTCACGCCATCGGCCGAAGGGTGCAGCTGCTGCCCCACCACGCCGATCCCAGGGCAGAGGCAAGAAACCCCAAGCGACCTGTAGCACCCTGGGTCACTTGAGGACACGGGCAAATATCAGTTACGCAAATCAGAAAACGGTTTTCTTCCACGCCCCATGCGCACGGGACCGGAGCGGCCGCCGGGCCCCGGGGCAGGTACAGACTCGCTCCAGACGACCCCGCGCCTAGTCTCACCCCTAGCCCCAGCCGCCCTGCAGGGGAAGGCCAGATGAGTGGTCTCGCCGAGAGAAGGGGTCGCCGCTGCGCAGGCCCCGCAGGTGGAGTGGTCACCCCAGCCTCTCAAGGAGGCGGAAAGAGCACAAGTAACTTCCCGCTACAAGCGAGAACCAGCCGCTTGCTGCCCTCGGGAAAGCCCCACTGCGTCCTGCCCCATACTCGCTTCCCCTCCTTCCGCCCATCCCTCCTGCGCTGGGGTAGCGGGGCACCTGTCAGCGGCCGTCACTCCTCGCTTACCTGTCCACGCTGCCACCGCCGCCCTCCCCGCCTGGTCTGGCTTGGCTTGGCTTGGCCTGGCCTGGCCCGGCCCGGCCCGGCCCAGCCTGACCAGCCCACACGCGCGCGCCGCTGCAGCCGCGCAACGGCGTGCCGCCCGCGCGCTCTGTCCGCGAGGCAGCCGGCAGCACAGCGCGAGGCACCGGCTCCAACTGGCACTTCTCGGATCCAGCCCGGCCCCGCCCCACCACCGTCATGTTACCGGCGGCGCGAGCCAATAGGGCGCGGGCGGCGTAACCGCTGACAGGGCACAAGGCGGGGGAGGGGTTGCGGAATACAAAAGCGCCGGTCGCGCCCCCGCCCCTCCTTCCCCGCAGCGCTCACCTGTCGGGGCACCTGACGGCACCCCCAGGACCGCGGCCGGGGGTGCTTCTGGCACCGCCGCTGTGCCCGCAATAGGGAAACTTGCCAGGCTGAGACACTCCTTCCCGCCCCAGCGCCAGGGCAGCAGCTGCCCCTATCGGTGCCGGCATTTAAATGAATCGAGCTGCTCGCAAGCGGCGGAGAGTGGAAAAAACGAGAGGGAATTATTGCTGACGAGTCAAAAATAAAAATTAATGAGGGTGACACTTGCATTGAAGCAATTTAATCTGACAAAGGGCCTGCGGTTTCTGGGTACCGGAGGCCTCGGCTGGGTCCTGGAGCGGCCCTGGGGGAGGCAGCGCGGGCAGCGGGAGAGGATGCAGCCAGACCCCATGAGGATGAGTTGAAAGAAAGGGGCTCATCCTTGAGAGGAAACTACGACGGGAGACACTTGGGAATATTACCACGCGGCTGCATTCAGAGTAAGCTCATAGCCCTGTAGCCCCGCAACGAGACGCGCTGCCGCTGTATCTGCTCTGCAGCACCGGTCGTCTCTCTGCTGTGGTCAGGTGCATTCAGTGTCCACCGTGCTGTTTACAAAGGACAGACGAAAGTCTATACTTTAGTGTATGGCAAGACCCTTCAGCACCAGTGAGAACTTGGTAACAACGTAAGAAAGTTCACAAACACAGACAATGTTTTTTAAAAAGTCAAAGCCTGTCTGACTTCCTCTTTCTCCAGTGGACAGTGCAGCTCGCTCCTCTAAATGTATATGAAGAGGCTGATTCTGCTGGCTAGATGCATGAAAGCCTGAAGGAAAACTTTTAATCCTACCTAGATTTCTGTAAATAACTGGGTTAAATGAGCTGTGTCTGCCTCCTCTCAGATACATAAACCACTCAATCTACTATTTTTTCTGCCATATTTTCATTATTAGCGACTCCATTGCAAGAATCTGTTCAAAATTCTATTTACAATTATAATTATACTCCTCACACTCGCTCTGCTATAGTAATGTTTATTTAGTCTAGCCATCAGTTTCCTGAGAAAAGCAGTCTATTTTCAAAATACCGTTTTTCCTCCATAAAACACTGCATTTCTTTTCTTCAGATATACACACACCCCTTCCCTCATTTAAACAGCACATACACTAAAATACCAATTTGTACCCCATTAGCTTCCACTTAATGAGCTGCTAAAATATAACATTCTTGGTTTAAAACACAAGCATTGCAGTTGAGCTAGAGGTGAAACTAATTTTAAATAAAAGTGAAGGTCCCTTTTAAATCCAGACACATGAAATACTAATGCAAACATGAGTGTTGTTTAACAACACCAAAAAAAAGCGTATTTGCATATTTGTTTCACTAGTTTGCAGTCACATGGGTAGTCTAGCAGAGAAAATACTTGTTTTTTGTTTGTTTTATGCTGATAGTTTCTTCTCAGGGTGCTGGACTTTGACAGTAAATCTAACCTCAGAGAAGACTCCGTTTTCATCACAAAGATTACAACAGTGTGGCATTGTCTTCAACTACTGCTCCAAGAGTCTTTGGCAAGGTTTGGAAAGCAGCAGACAGCAGGCCAGAAAACTTCCCAGGAGACGAACTCCCTTTTGTCTCATGACCTACTGCCTCTTTAGTTGACTGTAACTCAGTTTCCATCATTAAGACAAATCTGCTCTATTAGGGTTTCCCTGAGGAATTATTTCATCCATTTTACCCGGCTGAAACTATTTTCCCTTTCTGTGATCAAAACAAACAAAAGTACATCTTACTCTATAATCTTTCTACTAACTTGAAAATGAAAAGTCTGTCTCCAGGGTCTGCCACATTTTCTTTTTGTCAGCAATAGGCTAGGAAGTCAAATTAATGTTTAATTATAAACCCCAGAACTATTTATGCTAAATTGTAAACCCAAGAACTACTTGTGCTAAAAATGAAAGGGAAAGTACTGAATTAAGTCTGAACACTGAAGTTAACAATTCTGAGGTTCACAATTGCTTGAGCAAAAGATTGCAACTCAACTTTCTAGGTTTGGTTCTTATTTACTCTGCTACTGAGTAGCTCCTGGGAATGCACAAGCACTCAACTCATCAATCACACACATAAACCTACAAGTGATGATACCTGAGCAAAGAGAGTATTTTGTAAACCACCTACTCAAGAACAATGCTGGGTTTAGCTATTTAGCTCCTGACTCTATACCTAGCAGATTATGTTCTTCTTTGGGTTTATCTTAGTGCAATTATTTTAGGATTAACATCTTTCAGTCTTTTACAAGCAACATCTGGAAAATGTTTTTCAAGCTCTATCACCCTTTCTAATTGTTTGTCACCACCATCATAAGATACTGAAAAACATCAGCTTGACAATCCAGGGAAAGGTGAGTTTCATTTCACACATCATGCCACCCCCTGATCTTTTTAAACTTGATATTTAGATGTTACAAAACCAGCTTTGAATCTCAAAAGCAGTAAGAGTTTCAAATGTTATGCTCAGCATGACTACTGGTGTCCTGAGCACCTACAAAAATCCCTTCACTTGCAGGTCTTTGGGAAATGTCATGTAGTAAAGAAGGGAAAAGTATATGTAGAAATCTTATATGTTTAAGAAACTAGTATTTATAGTCAAAATTTTACTTTAAAGCATTTCCTCCTGAAATTGTTTTTACTATCAGAGAGATGATAGATAACTTGTCTTTTAACCCTCCACTAGTACTTGGGAATTGCAGGAGAAACATCTTGATTGGCAATTGCTCTGGCAGCAGTTATCTGAAAGCAGTTCTTTGAATAAAGCACCCTATGACAACTTGCCTTGTGATCATCAAGTGTATTTCTGTATGCTTCTCAAGATCCCATCTTGTGATAGGAAAGGCTCCACCTTTATAGTCAGCAAAAGCATGGACCAGTCGATTACAACCCTCTACAACACCATACTACCATTCATTCTCCTAAAGAGAATATAACCAACATAAACTCCATATAATTTAATTTCAGTCCTGATTATTATCACACTTGTTCTTTCTGGTATTTGCCAAAGCTTCTTCGTCTCCTGAGAATTTATGAATCATGTTACATATGTGCCAGATCACTGATTTCCTGGTGCAATAGTATGGCTGGCAGTTAAAACAAAGCTCACACTGCAGGGGTGGGTATTTTGGAACAATACTTCCCTCTGCTGGATCTGTGGGCGGTCACAGCTCTCGCCTGAACCGGAAGGACCTGCCCAAACCCTCTACCTCTAGCTCTTGCAAGACGCCTGCTCCTTCCAGACCGATCTGGACAGTAAGAAACTTGGAAAGGTCTTCTTAATTTAGCAAATGAATATGATAATCATAAAAGTTTAATCCAGCATCAACTGGACAGGAATATAAATTTAGTTTCTGCTCAAGAAGAGAGTATCTCAAAGCTGTGGATAATGCTAAAATTGGAAGCCTTAAGGTCTGCCACTTTGTATTCACTCCAAACCCCTGACACATTATCTCTAGAACTGCACCAGGCAAGTCCAGAGAGGATGCTTCCTTGGCTGGATGTACTTCAGTGAAAAAGCATCAGGATCATAGCATACCCCAAGAACAGCACCATACATAAGCCATTCTGCAAACACAGAACATTTGAGAAGTCAGCAGAGCGCTGCCTGTTATCTCTGTCTACCTGTGAGGAAGTGAGAGCAGACAGAGTGACAGCAGCATGTTTATATAATTTTTTTTGGCCCATTACAGTGCAGACAGCCTAAACGCCCCATATATAGGGCTGCTAGTATGAACCTCACATTGCATCAATGGATATCTAATATTTATTCTCTGCAAAGAACTTTTCTACACAATCTATGCTGATTTTAATTGACAACTCATGTCAACGGAAGCGCTCATGCCAGATAAATCAGTATTTAAAACCACCTTTTATCCAGGCCAACAGGACTTTCTTTGTAGACTTTGTATAGGGCACCACAGAAAGAGATTGCTTTTGCTTTTTTTTTTTTTTTTTTTTAAGACAGAAACATTGGCCACCATTTTTGTGAGTACAAAGGAAACCAATAATGCTACATTAACTTTTAAATGAGTGCTATTCTTCCTATCTGCCCATCTGTTCCAAACTGCTAGCAATAACCAGAGCATGACATTTCACAGGGAGTTTTGATGGAAACTACCATATTGAGATACAGCTGTTTTGCACTCAAGTCATACAGCTGTTGGAATACTGTCCACAACCGAGGGAGTGGGGAGTGTTAAGAGGAAGGGGAGAGAGAATTGCCGAGATAAATCAGTAAGATTGTGCTTAATTTATGCTTTGCACAAGGAACTGGTCCTAGTACAGTATTACATGTACTCCTAAATTGTACAAATGCAACTGAAAATGTAATTAAGCATTTTGCTCACCAAAGATTCTGTTCATATATTCTGCTGAATTAAGGCTTTTGGTTGACTTCAAAAGACAGCAAGATGATGAATAAGTTAAACATGAGGGAATGAGAGTAGAAAATACAGATATAAGCCTAAACCCAGTCCAAGAAATTTAGTTTGAAAGGAAGACAGAGATGTTCCACAGAAAAACTGTCAAAAGATTGCTTCAAAGTGGTACTCAATGTTAAAAGGTAGAACAGGTAGCAGTGATGAAAAACATACTGAGGTTAAATGGAATAAACATTCATTAGAAAATAGGAAATAGGTGATCATGCAGTATCTGATTCATTATTTGTGTTCAGAACAAAGCCTGTGCTGAGCATACTGGAGGTCTAGTTAGAAAACAATCATGTATGAAATATTTCTCATGGGGGAAAAGAAAGAAAGAAAAAGACAACAACGTTTTCAAAGAATTTGGACAGAAAATAAAAGGCCTGAATAAAGAAACCAGATGTCAGGATCAAAAAGACATCTTCTGTAACAGCAGCAGGGAAATTAAAAATCATAGCAATGCTTTTCTAAGGAGGATGTTTTCCTGTCATCACCTGTTTCTTAAATGCTGAAGAATAAGGATTACTCTCTGCTCTTCTAGATGATATTGCATTCTTTACTTCTGGTGGTCCTTGCACCTTATTGACTAATTGTGAAGTCTTTGAGACATTCCAAGAGAACTTCTATGGTGGACTCCAAGAGGACAGAGCAACTAAAGCCTGAGGAATCCATAATAAAATATATTGCTGCTACATTTCAAGCAGAAAATTGACATATTTTTTAGAAAACATGGGAAAAAATAAGATAAAAAGGTAAGTTACACCGAAGTAACTCTACTCAAATTTAAATACAAAGAAGGTGCCTCTGGAATCTGTCAGAAAACACATCCATTGTCATACCCATTCTCCTTATTAATGGCTTGATCCACAAGGAAAAAAGGGCCAATTTTGTCCACAAACAGGAAAGTGTATAACCTCATAAAAAAAGGGCAAATATACAGAGACACAATTTAAAATCAGCCTTAGCAGTAAGAACAATATGCAAATAAATTAATATTAATTTGTTTATGGATACTGGTAATATACGCTAGACTTATCCACCACCTTCCTCACTCTGCAGTGCCATTCAATTTTCTTTGAGATATACAAAATGCATGTGGTCATTGAAAATCTGAGTGGTCTCAGAGCCTACTATGATTAGACCTTTAGAGGCAATAAAGTAAATATAATCCGAACTCCAGGATCAAACTAGTTGTCTATGATGCCTTTTTTCAAAATAGTGCCAAGTATAGATAGTAGCCACTATCTGGTAAGTCATTACAGTGCAGCCCACTGGGAAAAGAAAATATTGTTTTTGAATGAGAATCAAAGTAAATAATAACACACAAAGTAAATAACAACACAGACTGATAAGCAGCTCCTTGGCATATTTTTAGGACGATCAATCACAAAAAAAATGTAGTTAGACACAAGTCATGAAGCTCACCTCAAATAACCGAAAGGTCTTATGCATTTGTTTAATAGTGCATACTGTTGAGTAATATAGGAAATTCTCACCACAGTATTTCCAGCTTCCTGCACTCTCCTGACGCAATCCAGTGTTAGTCACACAGTGTGGGAGCAGTCAGATATAGCCACATTGCCTTCCCCAGCTCAGATGCAGGCTGGACTCAGCCTGTAGGAATAAAGTGAGGCTTGTGAGATGTTAGGGCTGCATTTCTTCATCTCTATTATCATACATTATATTTAATATGGCACACTACTGTCTCAGAACCTCTCTCTAATAACAAGATTCATAATATTTTTCTTAAACAAGGCTTACAGCCACAACAGCAGACTGTGAAGTGGCAGCATAGCAATGGTAAGGATCATACCTCCCGCTCAAGAGACTCCAAATTATCCACAGCTAAGACACGTGTGTTGGTATCCTGTCTAACCTATTGCACAGGCATGAGTACAGGACTGGACACAGAACTTCTGCAGACATCAGTATGCCTTCCCATGCTTCTTGCTTGAAAAGCAGGAATGTTAGCACAGCACAGCTGTGCAGTTCTGAGGAAGACAAGGAATAGAAGACAATAACAAAAGGAATTATGAGAAAAGAGGTTCTCTCATCTGCTGTCCAGTTGCTTTTGTGATCAGAAAAACAGGCTTGTATCCCTTTTTTGTTAGTAAATAAGACTGTGTCAAAGACTTGTGTGTCCTATCAGTAATTCGGTATTTTTTCCTCTTGACAAAAAATTCTTGGGGCCCTAAATTCACATAAAAAGGAGATTAAAGGCATATGAGCCTTTTGAACTGCCACATGTGAGGTTTTATTTTTATGACTTGCATAATACCACTTTGGAAAGTACTGACTATATCCAAGAGAAAAGCTGATCTAAATTCTATGGTTTTCATCTCAACTTTGCTTTTCCAACATAAAGGTTCATTAGAGTCTTATTTACTGCATCTAGGATAGAAAACTCAGGCAAAACAGATCTGAAGTCAGCTGATTTTCTGCGTACTGTTAGTGGTACAATTTGTGCACCCAAGTTCTGCCAAATAATTTTCTCCTCTTCAGCTGAACTGCCTCTCACTAATCTGTTTTGAAGTGTAGAAATTCCTGACCACCATTCCTACTTCACAAATAAGAGGGAGCTAGGTTATGTGAAATTAGCCCAAAAATGCACCAATTCTTACATCTAAAGAATGAGAATGTGTTAAGCAGTTAGACCAGCCATGCAAGACTTCCATAAAAAAATTAGGACAAACTGCTTTGCACTTACAAAATGAGTGAGACACTTCTAAATGGAAAGGCAGTATGAGATACTTCAGTTGTTAAGAAAAGCCAGGAAAGTCCAATGCAGGTACTGGAAGAATTATTTATATGCAAAAATAAATACAACTTCTGAGTATGAAAGACAGCTTTGAAAAAGCCAATACCTCACCATATCTAAATTAATTCAGTTGAGTCCTGGGATTCAGGACCTATTTAATTTTATGAAAACTACTGAATGCTGAGTTCAAAAGACTTGGCTTAATATATTTAATCATTAGGCTCAGATGTCATTGCTCCTTTTTTCTCTAGCACTTAAAAGATCCATTTAAGTCTTTGAAACAAAAGTTTTGCCCTTTCACATTGCTGAAAGTGTGGGAAGGTTGAACTGCTCCATCAGTTTCTGTCATACCATTAGACTTTCTGACTGACAAAGACTTTCCCTCTTATAGCACAAAATGCCTTTGAGTTAAAGTAATAGAACTTTCAGGTTTGGGGGAGAACTGGGGGAAAAAAAGATACTGATCACAGTAGCAAACAGAATGTTGATAGTGGTCCCTTGCTCCACTGGACTGATTGTTGCATATGTTGGGCCTCTTACATATTTTTCACATTACTTCAGCAGAAATTTAGACCAAAATCGTCCCACCAGATGCTACAGAATTGTAAGTAAAAGACAATTTTGCCCTTGCTGCATTAAACTGCAGCAGATCCTACTAATTTGTGTGCCCATACAGAAGTCATACAATAAAGTGTCTTGCAGGACAGAGACAGATGGGGCAGATGAGACATTAAAACCACATTTATTCTTCATTATCTCAGCTGATCTGGTAAACTGAGCATCACTTAGCAGAGTATGGATTCAAACAGTGTTTTCTTCATTAACGGAGGATTGAATGAGTAGTATCTTAACACCATCCCTTCTTAACACCATCACAGACCTAGGGTAGTGGCGTCATACAGAAGCCTGGAACAGTGCACAGATTAGCCTGTGACATTTGCTTTGTATATGATATTTTGTGAAAACTATGGGCATCAATGTGACAAACAACCAATGGAAGGCTAAATTGCCTTTTTCTCCCCATTTTAAACCTCGCCTTGGCAAGGTTTGAGATCTGCTGCCATCCGGTGGATGCTTGGAGACGTCATAAAATCGTTTAGGTTGGAAAAGACCTTTAGATAAGTCCATCTATTATATCAGTGAGGCAAAGTACACCACTAAAATATGTTCCCAAGTTCCAAGTCTATTATGACTTTTAAGTAATTCCAGGGATGGTGACTCCACTGCTTTCCTGTTCCAATACCTGACAACCCTTTTGGTGATGGATTTTTTTCCTAATGTTCAATATAAACCTTCCCATGCACTCTGCCAGTAGGAGTACTGCATCTGAGACCGTAAGAATTCTTCAGAAGCATGACAAAGAAATAAAGCGTTAAGTTCTTTATGTACCTTATTCAGGATTTAAAAAAAAAAAAAGCTAGGACTGATCTCTTAATTTTACTATTTTTTTCTAGTTTTATCAGAGCATTGCTACATGCAAGTAGAGGTTTTCTAGTTTGTCCTCTGGAATGGGTTCTCCTCAATCAGCTCTCATTTTATATTAATATATATAATGATTATATATATAACACAATGCATACAGTAGTGATCTCCCAGCAGGTGTATCTACCACATTTGGTATCTGCATTCTGCCTGCTAATCTACCTCTTTGTAATTATTATTGACACACATGAACACTTTCTAGCGTGAACATTAAAACAAACCAAAACACAATCATGACTTTGAATAGAAAGTGTTTTCCTATTGGCTTTTACATTGCTTTAAATCATATTTGTATTACTAAACATTTTAGAACAAGAAAAGAATTTGACATGTAAAGTTATGCTAGGCTGCTATGAAAATCTGATTCGTGAGGTTCCTTCAGCTTGGCAGTGGTCTGAGATGCTGCATGTTAAGATCACAATGTTACTTAGCATACTGTCGGAAGTTCTACAATCTTTTTCTTTCTTAAACTCTTTACAGTGAGATATTAAGGCAAACTAGTTTTGTAAAGATTGTAAAAGCCGCAAGAATAGGTTGCAAAGGCATTTCAAATTTACATATATATAATTACACTTTGTGATAATGAGATGCTGATTAAAGGGAACTTTTGTATTTATGGAGTGTCTGTTTATTCTGGTTCTGAGAGGGGATCTCAGAAATGCAAATCCTGTGACTTAGGTATGACTGTTAAGGCATCCCAAAGAAGAGAACTAGTTAGCTCAGTCACTCAGGAGATGCTACATGTATGCGTCTATGTGTACACATAGCTCCACATCAAGAAGTATTTGAACACAAAAGAGATTAGAAAAAACTGTAATTCAAGTTCTGACAAGAAATCCACCAGAACTTGGAAACGGGGAGCCATTTCTAAAACGTTCAGCAAAGTTGTCATGCCTTACTTCAGTGAGCAGAACAGAGCAGTAGCCTTTAACCTGCATGGTGTATTGCCGAGACCGTTACGCAGTGCCGTCTCAGTTACCTGTCTCAGTGCAATGACTAATGCTGTCCTTTGGGGCATCACCTTCCTCTCAGACATGAGGCCTTGACAGCCGGCTGCACTTTCAAGGCCGTGCCTATCGATGCCACCCCCGCATATCACTCCCCTGGCTGCTCTGGGGCACCTGTAAGAAACCCACCCCCACTCTCTTGTGCCGGATGCGGGATAGGCCTTCACCTCTCTCGGGCCATGCAGTTTAACATTTCCTTCTGCAGCGGGCGGGCTATGAGGGAAGGGCTCTTCCGCCCCCCCGGGCCCGCCATTTTTCTCGGGGTTCTGTTGTCCTTTGCTTTGAGGCGCCGCGAGAGAGCACGCGCAGGCGGCGGGCAATGGGCGCTCCACCCCCTCATGTCGGCCGCGGGTAGGCAGGCGTCTGGGGCCGCCCTTCACGGGCGGGAGCGCGGCGTCGGGGTGGTGAGTTGTGGCGGCGCGGCCCGGCGGCTGTGGCTCTGGGTTCAGGGCCTTTCTCTACTGTGGGTCCGCAGATGAAGCAGCTCTGGGGCGGACTGGGCTTCGCTAGTCCCCGAGCCCGAGCTGACGGTGGTGTATGGCCGCGCTTGCTGGCCCTTAGAGAGACCGGGTGTCAGTGCCTGGGGCTGGGTGAATGCAGAATGCTCACGTGTAACGCGTCCCATGGCCGACCCGAATGCAGAGTCTGTTGGTGGTGGGGTGGTGGTGGGTGTGGGGTGTTTGATAGTGCCTGTGAGTTATTGTCCCTTCAGACTTTGTGCTGCGTGGGCACAGGGTGTCGGTGAAACAGTACGTGCAATATAAAGTAGCTAAATAGCAAAGCTGCTATATGAAGGGGGTGGAAAGTAATAATCTCCTCCCGGCCTCATCCTTTTTTTTATTCCATGTCATAACATTTACTTGTGTATACTCAGTTTCCTCCATTCCATGTAGATTATGAAAGAAGACATGACGAAATGTTAACTACTAAAAAAAAATCGCATAAAGCAGTTTTGAAGTTGTTTCCTTTAAGAACATATAACATCCTTGGATCCATCAATTTTAGCAACAGTTCTTCTGACATGATGTGCCATTTATTACGTAGATGGTAGAAAAAGTTTTGGAGGAGCCTTGGTAAGATGGCACCTTTTTTTTTTCTCTCTAAAGCTTTCTTCTAGACACATCCAAAGAGAGAGTCTTTCAAAGGCCCATCTCAACATGGCTGAGATGTAACCTTTTTCAGGTTTGTGTATTCAACAAATACTAACTCCAACCTAACGGGGATGATGATTATGTTATGTGGTGGCTGATGGGCTTGCAGAGTTTCTAGTAATACAATATGTTTGTTGCTGAGGCTTCACAGTAAGATGAGACTTTGTGTTACATGGAAAAAAAGCACCTTAAGGGACCTGACCATGAATATTTCCAGCTCAAAGGCATTATTTTTTCAAGCTCAGTGATAGAAACAAGGAATTGCATCATTTGGTCTTTTGTTTCAAAGGGAAAGAAACTGATTGTAAACATGCAACTTTTCATAAAATGCCCTAGTACAGCAGTAGGCTGGGCAGCTGTGAGGGAAGCAGAAGAGCCTACAACTTGGAGGTTTTATCTGTGCTGGAGTGATTATAAAGCATAGCATGAGCTAAATGTCTTATTAGTACACAGAATGCCCATGACAAAGTCTTAACTGTATCTTCCTGTATAGTTTAAATCACCATGTCTGAATTTAAACCAGATTAGCAAACAGAATATTTTCCTCTCAGCCTCACTAAAAACATTTATTGTATTGATCTTTCTGGTAGCCTTCCTTGCTAAAAAAAAAAAGAAAGTTACAGGAGTAGTCAGTCATTTGGTATCCTTTTTCCCCCTAAAATGTTCATTTTTCTGTGAGTATGCAAGCTTGAATTCCAGGAGGACTGACTGTGACTTAAAGCATTAATGCTTCAGAGCACTGAAAATTAGAATGGGATGAAAAGTGATCCTGACTGTTAATTTCTAAATTTAACAGACATGATTCATGGCCAAAAAACCAGTGCCTGGCTACAGGATTGAAAAAAAGAGACATGAATGAGAGAAAAATTGGTATTTTTTCATTGCCTCACAAAGACCAGTGCCTTTTTTCTGTTTGAAGACCTTTACAAATTTTGAAGAGATTTGAAACAGGGTTTGCAGTACCTTTGTAGCTGTCAAGTACTATGTAACTTTGCTGAACTGGAAGAAATTGTTTTTCGATGGGAAAAACTTACCTTAGGACATAATAAAACTTCTAATTGATGTCTTATGTGTACTTGGTCGTTGCCAAAACAAATGTGGGGGGTCATAATTAAACATGCACTCATACTAAAAGTAACTGTAAATTATTTTGAGCCTGTGATATGTATTAATATGTCATATGCAATTATAGTATGAAAATATGTGTTTCAAAAAAAAAAAAAAAGTAGGTTTTAGTTGTTTTTTTTTTAATCATTGTGGGAGAGTATCTGGTTATATGAAGGAGGCCTTTACTTCCTAGTAGCTTAAATGGAAGCATTCAGTGTTGCAGAAGAGAAAGGAGCTATTTTTAAAAAGGAAACAAAAGTCACAACATTTTATAAGAGACCTTCCCATTTAGTGGCTGATAGTCTTGTCTCTGAGCTCTCTTGAATCTGAACAAATGCTGCTCCACATTCGCTGGAGAAGTGTCACAAAGACTGAAATCTTTGTGGGAGAAATGTTACATGCTACTGCATTCACCTCCCTGCTGAGGCTGCTCAGCAAAATATTGTTTCCTTTATATTCCTCATAACATGTTCATAATTTCTACATAGCTGTAGTGTGATTTTTTTTATCCCCCCCACCCAGGTATCTCAGGTACTTGCAGAGATTGACCACAGCACAGTGATACAGGTCTGTTGCTTCTCATGGCATGTCATAGCTTTGTGTGGTTGTCTTGTGTCAGTGGCTTATCAAATGCCATGCTGTCTTTCAGTGCAGCATGGCACTAATGCTAGAAACATCTGTAATTGTTTATAATTTTTTCTTACAAAAGTTGCAAGTTAATTTGCGTGTAAGGTTTGCTACTTCTCAATAGAAAATGAAACAGTCCAAAATATGCATGTCTGTCCCTCTGTGCTAATCCCTGAAAATGCCGTAGGGTGTCCTGCAGTCTGCAAAGAGTAACTCTATTTCTGGTTTGACCGTGAGAGAACAGCACCATTGTTACAGTCACATTTTAAGATAGTTTCTGTATGTTATGTAAGTAGTTGGGGAGGTTTAGGCTGGATGTTAGGAAGAAGTTCTATACAGAGAGAGTGATTGCTCATTGGAATGGGCTGCGCATGGAGATGGTGGAGTCACCATCATTGGAGGTGTTCAGGAGGAGACTTGATGGGGTGCTTGGTGCCATGGGTTAGTTGTTTAGGTGGGTTGGATTGGTTGATGGGTTGGACACAATGATCTTGAAGGTCTCTTCCAACCTGGTCCATTCCATTCCCATTCCATTCCATTCTAGTTTTTATAAGCATACACAAGGAGAGAAATAGAGACCTTCACAACCATTTTTATTTCATGTAGTTGTTATCAAATATTATGTCAAATATGGTGTTGTTATTAAAAGTAACTTAAAATGTGTTTGCAGGTCTTTTTAAGCAGATATATTTCCTTTGTGTCTTTCAGAGTATCTGCGGACTAGTGTCAAAGATCTAATTGCTGTTTACTTTTGCTACTCAGGCCAGCAGAGTTGAGGAAATTGCCAGTGTTTCTGTCTGAAGGAAGCATCCATAAATTGTATACTTGCAGACTGCTGAATGCAATGGGATTACATGGGTATAATTGAGGGTCTAACTGAGGGTCTACAACCCAGTACTCTCTGAGAAAGACGAATTTCAGAACTGAGACTTGAATTTGTAGCACTGGAAAAGAAAAAGGCAAACTCAGCATACTTTTAAAACTTAACTTAAAAGGAAGTATTGTTTGACCTTTTCTGTTAGTTTACACTGAAAGTGTAAACACTTTCTTGTTGGGCTAAATTCATCCCTCTTAATGAAAAAAAAAACCACAACCATATTTTACTTTGATACTAAATTACCTTTTCTGCTTCAGTCTGCAAGGCTTGCATGGTACTGTTTTAACAGGCAATGATATTCCTTTTTTCTAACACAAATAGTGTATTTTTTCTTTCTTTTTTTGTTGTCTTCCTTTTCAAGTAGGAAAGACTGGGGGAAGCAGAGGTTGTCTATTCTTCAATGAGTAAACTATGAAAATAAAAGTTAATAATTATGATGCTGTGCCTACTGTGTTTCTGACATAGGTCTTTGGTGTACATGTGTTTCCTTTACACATTCCAGTCACTTTGACAATGTCATCCAATATAGATATTTAAAAGTACACTTTGGAAGTAGCTGCCTGAAGTACCAGCTCTTAATTCTTTGTTTTATAGCTGTTGGTTAAATGGGCACATTTTCTCTACTTGGGTAATGGTCTGTTACCCCATTTTTAGCTGTTTTCTGCCATGGTAGATACTTGCCAAGTTGCTGTGGCAAAACTTGATATGCCTGTTAGAAAGTGCGTATTTCTGCCTCTCCAGTGTGTCCACTGATCTTAATTGTCTCAGTTTCAGAATACCTGCTTTGAAACACTTGATAATGGAGTCCAGTTCTAAACCTGTGTGCCTTTTTAAAAAAATGAGCTCTTTTTCTGTTCTAAATTGGCAGTTGTTCTAGCAGTTTCTATTATACTAAATACATGTTCACAACAATTCTAACAGACTGAACTTGAATTGCATGTAGTCTCTATTGCCATTCAAGGAGAAACTCAGTACTATCAAATAGAGGAAACCTCCCTTCTGGATGACATTCAGAAACATTTTACAGCCATGTCAGTTAAAAGCATTTAATCTTCTATGCTTACAAATGTGGTAAGGTAATAATTTACTAGAACTTATTTTAATGAAACAAAATCCCTGAATGGAAGAGGAGGAGTTTTTATCTTTTTAAATTGCTTAGTAATTTGTAGAAATTTGTTCCTGGAATCTGTAAGTCTTTTTTCAGGTCACTTATTTATTATGCAGGCATGCTTTTTGCTTCACGAAGCTTCTGTTGCCTTGGCATTAAAGCATACCAGCTACGAACAGATTTGTTTTCCAGATCCATCAAGCATTCAGCTTCTGCAGTAAGTATTCCTTCACCTTCATAGATAGAACTATTTTATGCAGTAGAGACCTGCTAGTTTTGCAGTCTTGCCAATTACATGCATTAGCTCTTTCCTTTATTTCTTGTTATGCTGATCCAAACGTTTCCTATCAAGAACAAAATAAGATATTTGAATCAGTGAAATATTTAACCACACTAGCATAACAGAACTTGGCAGTTATTGCTTTGCATATTCTTTTCTGTATTTAAAGTCAGACCTAGCACTTACCAGGTCAGAAGTATTGCCTAGGTGTTAGGGCATTTGAGCTAGAGATACAGGAGACAGGTTCAATCCCAGCTTCATCACAGACTTTTGGTAAGACAGTTAATTTCTTCGTATCTCAGTTTTCCTTTAATGGTGTATCCTGATGCTGCAATAGCAAGGGTTATATAAGTACCTCAAACTTAATTTTACACAGGCTCTTCTTAATTTCCTGTTTTAACTGCTTAAACTGGAAGACTTACAATTAAGAAAATAGAAAATAGAGCTTTGCAACATGGTAGGTGGTTAGAGCTTGCACTCTGCGCTGCATGTGGAATGCTGAAATGTAAATTGTGTTCCCAGGTCCGAACTTGGGTCTACAAAGGCACGTGTCAGATCCTTCAAACCATTATATTGGGCAGTCGTAGCATATTTTGCCTACCTGAGGAGTTTCTTTTATCATGCAAGCCGCTTTGGAGAAGAGATTTTGCCCTAGCCTGTTTTTCATATGCTACAAGCATTTGTGTTCTACTTAATGGAGTTCGATATTTTCATTAAATGTACTGAAATCTGATTCTGGGGTGTTCTGTTTGTTTTTAAATTTTCCTAAGATCTTTGCTTCAGTTGTAGCTTTTGACATTGAATTCCACGATTTAATTATACACCATGTAAAAATACTTGGTTTTGTCATCATTAAGTATGTTGCCATTCAATTTAATCACAAGTTTCTTTGTATTAGGAAGATAAAAATAAGCAGTATATGACTTTATATCAGGAGTTTTCCATGAATGAAAGTGTTAGGGAAACACAGGAGGTCAGGGTTAGAACTTGATGAGGCTCTATCTCTTCTGCTTAGCACTAATCTTCAGCTCATGGAAATCCTAACCCTGCACCTAGAAATGGCTTAAAGATTATCAAGTGATGACATAGCTTGACTAAAAGAAAAAAGTGTCTCAGGAATTCTTATGCCATTCTGGAAGAAAGAATGCTACCTAAGGTATCATTGTAGATGACAGTTATCTGGTTGGCTTTTTCAAAGTAATAGGATAAACCTAAATCTCACTGTAAGCTGAATCTGTGAAAACCTGAAAACTAATGTAGGTCCAGCTATTCTGTTTTGAAATTAGTTTCAAGGCACAAGAGAAAATAGATAGGAAGACTTGAATCATTGAATATTTAAACTTAAAATAGTATGAGAGCTGTGAGGTAAAGGCTCTTTTTACTTGTCAAAACATTTTTAGCTAGAGAAGGTTACTTAAGTTCGGATTTACATTGTAGTTAATTATAAAAGTTCTGAATGTGATAAACCTTGAGCTTTTGGCAAATCTGAACAATCAAGAAGCTGGACAATGGAACAAATTCACTCATGGCAGCACACACAATTATCATTATTAACTAGACAGATTCAAGATGAGACTTAATCTTCCTTGTAGTCCAAGACACAAATGAGCAGAAAACTATCTGTTTTAATTTTATACTTTCCAATTCTTCAAATCATGATTATATAATAGCATCATTACTGTCAACAAGTTGAGTGCAAATATGTGCCTGTGTAATATTTCTACTATGAGTCATTCCCATTGATTCAAAGTTGAACTGTGAAGAATAATGGTAAACCAGACATTTTCTTCTCAAAAATCTTTCAGATAGTGACAATAATTAGCAGGGGTAAAAGTCACTAAAATCAGTAATCTGACTTACAGAAACAGGAATGTCTGATTTACTGAGTGACTATGTAATTCCTATATAATTTTTTCCCTTTATCTAGCTGGTTAACAAAGGTAGAAATGGGCTTGAGCTTTTTTGGTTGCACATAGAAATAAATCTAGTTTTCCCCTCTAACCTCCATTTCTCATATTAGCTTAAAAATATCAGAACTATTAATAAATTTTTCTCTGTCTTTATAGAGAGTAGTCATTGAAAGTTTATTCTGAAGCACTTTTCCAAGATCTTTATTGAAGGTCTGAATATACAGCAAAAACATGTTCTACCATGGTTTTGCTGTGCTGTAAGTAAATACTTCAAGGTTTTAAAAGTTGGAATGAAAATAGGAAATGTTTTTGCTACTTACCTCTTATTCATCAATTTCACAAATAAAATTGCATCCAAAATGCATGCTTACCAAAGTGAATTGAGCTGGAGTCAGGCTAGAAATAACACAGCCTGTAAGTTGTTACTGCATCATAGAAAAAAAGAATGTGTATCTTTTTTTATAGGTCATCTTTTAAAGCTGTGAAGCTGAATTATGCCCCAGATCTGTCCTTGCTGAAAATTAGGATATTTTTGTGTATTTTCTTGTTAGTCTGAATTGAAGCTATTATAAAAGCTTTCATGAAAGAACATGTCTATGATTTTGTGTGACTACTAAAATCAGCTGGCAATGGTATATTTGAGAAAGCATGAAGGAGGGTTTGTCATGTGGAATCCAACAATATAGTACTTTGTTTTTCTTAACAAAAGCCTTCTGTCTGTCTATTTTGATCTTGCAGACAATGGCCTTCAGACACAAAAACACAAGACGAATTGAAGGCCTGGATAGCAATGTGTGGTAAGCAAAAGGAAAATATCTGCAAATTTCAGAAAATGTCTTTCTCTGATATATTTCCTTTCCAGATAGATAATTGTTGCCAGTGAGAAGGTACATAGCATTTACTATTTCTGATGAAATATATTTGGCACCTACATAGAAGCAGTGAACCAAATTATGCTAAAGGAGTGATTTAATTCTTATTCTTGAGCTTTAAATATTAGGCTTAGGCCTCTCTTTATCTAGTAAACCACCCAAGACAAGTATAACTCTTGGAGATAGCTAGCTTTAAAATGTAACATTAACTTCATTGAGTAATGTTTTTGAATTACACTTCTGTGTTTACCAAATGAGTCAGATATCTTTTGAAAGTCATTATACTTGTATTTATGGCTTAGCTCATTATTTTCAATACACTTTTTTCTAGGTCATAAAGCAGTATTGCTATCACTGGTAAATATGGGATTTTGTTAGTTGGTGAAAACACTAATTTTGGCGTATGCATATATATGTATACAATGTGTTTTGGTCAGAATCATAGCATAGTAGGGATTGCAGTGGACTTCCAGAAGTCATTGAGTCCAACCCCCTGCCACAGCAGGATTGTCTTGGGCAGGTCACACAGGAGCACATCCAGATGGGTCTTTCAAGTCTCCAGAGGAGACTCCACAACCTCTTTGGGCAGCCTGCTCCAGCACCCGTACAGTAAAGAAGTTTTTCCTTATGTTGATGTGGAACTTTCTGTGTTCCAGTTTGTGACCATTTACCCTTGTCCTATCACAGGACACCACTGAAAAGAGACTGGCCCCTTCTTGACACCCACACTTTGGATGAGTTCTGTTATGCACCCACCTGCATAACATTTAGGTGTCAGCTTATGCAAGATCTTGCAGAGGACAAACCAATCAGCATCTATGTTTTGCTAGCCTCAAGCTCATTTTTAGCAGTTTGCCTTAACTTTTCACAGAGCTGTGATGCTGTGTGGGTTGGTGTTCGGGGCTTAAAAAAAATAATCTTCTTAACGTTTGGTTAGGAAGGAAAGGATAAAATGCAAAGCTTGCTTGTGAAGGGAGGAAAATATGGTTCAAGAATCCTAACATTTCTATATGGCAAGCTACTAGGAGCAGTTAATGAACAGCCTGAATGCATCTGTTGCCTAAAGTGTAACAAAAAAATTTATAGCACTCTGAGGTCACTGAATAGTTTAAATGACACCTTCATGTGACAGAATCTTGTGCCAGGGGAGGTTTAGGCTGGATGTTAGGAAGAAAGTCTTCACTGAAAGAGTGATTTGCCATTGGAATGGGCTGCCTAGGGAGGTGGTGGAGTCACAGTCACTGGAAGCGTTTAAAAAGAGCCTGAATGAGGCATTAAGTGCCATGGTTTAGTTGATTGGATGTTGTTGGGTGATAGGTTGGACTTGATGATCTCGAAGGTCTTTTCCAACCTTGCTAATTCTGCATTACATGTCTGTTCTAATTAGGCCTATTTTATTTTGCAAAAACAGTAGGTTTAATTTCTGCCCGTATTCAGAGTTACTGTGCATTTGTGCTTGTGCACATCTGAACACAGTTCTGGCAGAAAAGTTATTTGATGGATCCAGAAAGTCAACCTTGTATTTGATTCCATCTGACTCTGGTGGTTACTTACTACTGTCCCAGCCCTCACCTCTCCACGTGAGCATTCTACTTAAATGTGTTTCTACTGCTGTGAATGTTGCAAAATGAAATACTTCCCCCCTACCCCTTTTAATGCTAATGAAGGAAAGATAATTTTATATGGTATGTTAACCTTAAGCTATTTTTTCCCCTTAGGGTTGAATTTACAAAGGTAGCAGCAGATCCCTCAATTGTTAATCTTGGTCAAGGCCTTCCTGACATATCCCCTCCCAGCTATGTTAAAGAAGAGCTGGCAAAGGCAGCAGCAGTTGACAGACTGAACCAGTACACACGAGGATTTGTAAGTACTATGGAACTTGACACTTGAGTTCAGTGGAGAACATGCCACAAGGAAAAGAAATCACTTTGCTTTAAATTGATTTTTATCTGTAGGTCATACTGACATGTCCCAAATTAACTGGATCTAGTAGCCTTATCTGTTATTAATGAGCATCCTCTCTGTAGGTTTCTTTAAGACAAAGTCCTTCAAGAGCGAAATGATAGAGCACATCTGGGACAGACTGTCTTCTAAGAGTCAATTCAAAGTTTAAAGAGTGTAAATTATACATTTATCTCTGATTTTGGTCAGTGTAAACATGAATCTGATAGGATAATGATAAGTGAGAAAGAAACACCTGGTACCACTTGAGACATCACCTCTGGGATCAAGAAAATATTCACCTATAACATGTAGCAGACTACAGAGGAGATTAGGAAGGGATGAAAGCAGTAAATTTTTGCCCCTGGAAGATACTACTCATTCTGTAAGCTGGCCTGTAGCATTTATGTTGGGGTGTGTGTCATTGATCATTGTCCATTGGACTATTACTGTTTTAGTATGATGTCTTCCTTGTTTGATTTATCTTTCTTTTCTTTTGTAGCAAAGATAAAGCATAGTGAGAATCACATGTCAGGATTGCTACAAGACCCTAATGAGACTATCTAATGTTTCTTTTAGGTGACCATGTTATGCAACAGTGATAGAAAAATATTGTATAGATGGTAGGCCAGCAATTGTGTTGGTAGTTGTGACATTGTTGTGTATACATTCCAACATGACTTTTTGCTTATTTGCTGAGAATCTGCATGCGTTAGGGACAATGCCTAAAGCACAAGCTATCACAGTAAGCAGGGTGGAGGCTTCACCAGCCACAGTACTTGAGCAAGGCAGGCCCATAGATGGCTGAGGCCAGCCCAGATTGCCAGGCTAGGTTGTGGTGGTGAGATGAGCCTGAGGTTAAGCCAGGAAGTCAATCCACAGCTCAGTGGTTGGATGTAACTGGTGATCACTGGGCAGGTCCAGGGTGACACGTCAAGTCTAAGGTCAAGCCACAAAATGAAGCAACAGGGGCCAGGTTAAAAGAGTCTATGGCCAGGTACAAGCAAAGTTGTAAATGAATTGCAGATCAGCAGCCTTACTGCACAGTGCTTAAGTGGAGCCCCTGGAGCAGGGGCATAGCTCTGGATAGAGGACCCAGATAAGGCTGTCATGGCCACTAAAGCTTATTAGGGCATTGAGGGCCCTGGCAAAATCAGAAAGGAAACCAAAATATCCTCAATGACTGTAGTATCATTCCATCATTCTTTGGGTCATTTTGTTTAATCTCTTGGCTATGTGCAGAGTCTCTGGAAGTATGAGACAGAGATACATAAAACTCTCTATATAAACATGCAAGTATAAAGTAATTGTTTTGTGTCAGACATGCATGAAAGATGGCTGGGATTTAATGAACTTGTGGGGTAAGCATTAGTATGTTCATCACGCATGCTAAGTACCTCAAAAGTCTTTACTGACCAGACAGACAAAGTTTGGAGGAGGATTGGCACTGAGAGAAAGGTTTACAGGGTGAATGGGCTACAGTCTACCTTCTGACAAATACAGACTGAATTTAAAACAATTTGTAAATCAAGCATAAATATAATTTCCCTAATGCATGCCATTATTCAATATTTACTTTTATCTCTTTGTTCTTATTCTCCAAATAGTTAATTCCAGTGATTGTTATGAATGTTTGCAGATGTATCATACTATAGACAGTAATGAAAGAGGAATTTTTACCATTATTTGCATCTTCATCCCTTGCACTTCCTCTACAAAATTCATCATTTCTAAGGTTTTTGAGCAAAATATTTGTGGTAGCAAATATAGGAGAGATGAGTATGAATGACGTGCATCCATCTGATAATTGAGATGTCTCAGCTGTCTGTGGCACTTGGACTTCTCATTGGCTGTAGAGCTGTGACCTGTAGAGTGGCCTAATATGACTTGGGTGGTGCAGCATTCCTGTGCAGCTGAGACAGTCATGGCAAGAAATGTTTGTCATTTGAATCAGCAATGACTTGTAAGCTTTAATTTATGATAATATTTTTGTTTACAGAAGGGTTCATGTGCAGTATTTTAGTCAGCAATTTTTGTTGCATATTTGTTCTTTCTCAAGGAGCTGTTTCCTATTTCTAGCAAGTGTGCAAAAAGGAAAAGTATTTTCACAGCAGGAAGCCTGTAGTCTTGCTGAGTAAACAGAATTGTTGCATATTTATTTTCCTGTTCCTTGCACTTTTGAGAAGAGTACATTAACTGCTATGTACCTGTAGGGGACACTGTAGTGAATGGTGCTCTGAGATATGACTATATGAATTATCATTGTGATCACAAGTGCTGTTTATCAGCAGTATACAATCAGAATAAAAAGATTACCCTTTCACCAAAGAATTTTTAGTTGAAAGGTAAGAAACAGAAGCAGCTTCAGATGAAAATATGGACATGTGGGAAAGAGAAACTAAAGAAAGTAAGGCTGAATTTGTCAGAGTATTCACACATAATCACACAGTGTTACGGGTTGGAAGAGACCTCTAGAAGTCATTGAGTCCAACCCCCCTGCCAGAGCAGGATCACCTAGGACAGGATGCACAGGAACACATCCAGTTGGGTTTTGAGTCTCCAGAGAAGAAGACTCCATGACCTCTCTGGGCAGCCTGTTCCAGTGCTCTGTCACCCTCATCATAAAGAAGTGGCTCCTCCTGTTGATGTGGAACCTCATGTGTTCTAGCTTGTACCCATTGTTCCTTGTCCTATCCTTGGGCACCACCCAAAAGAGACTGTCACCTTCATCTTGACACCCACCCCTCAGATATTCATAGACATTGGTAAGATCCCCTCTCAGCCTTTTCCTCTCAAGACTAAAGAGCCCCAGGTCTCAGTCTTTTTTCATAGGAGAGATGGTCCAAGTCCTGCAGTCATCCTCATAGCTCTCTGTTGGACTCTATCCTGTCTCTCCTCCTGTCTCTTGTCTTAGTTTTCCTGTAGGCTACTTAAAGCTATCCTGGGATGATAGAAGAAGATAGAAATTATAAAGCATCCAATACACAAAAATTAATTTCTTAGTAGATACAAATGAACTGAAACCAATGTGCAAAACCTTTAAATCGTGCTACCGGTTAACTGCTGTTAGCACTGAAGGCTCATCTCATATTTTTCTATTTCCCAATGTATTATTTTGATGTATGTGGAAAATCCCCAAATACAGGCTTTGTGCAGCATCAGGAGCACACCAGTTAGCTGCATTTTTTTGTTTTGAACAGGGACATCCATCACTGGTGAAAGCCTTGTCTCAAGTCTATGGGAGAGTTTGTGGAAGGAAGATTGATCCTCTCACAGATATCCTGGTGACCGTGGGAGCTTATGGATCTCTCTTTAGTACAATACAGGCATTAATTGAAGAGGGAGATGAAGTAAGTTTTGATTTGAAATATTCACATATACTCACTGAAATGAGAATTTGCCTGGTTTTACTTGTCACATTTTAAATACAAGTTAACGTTGGGCCTTCTTTCTGATCTCCATTAATTAGATTTGTTACAGTATCACAGAAGCCAGAGGAGATCAGCCTTCGGATGTCTTCCTACCATTCACCAACTCACAAACCCCTTGCTTTCATACTAATGCTTTCATACAACTGTAGCTGTTTCTTTGTCACTATTAGGTGACACACACCAATTTCTTATTTGAGAAAACCTGAAGGATGTTGGCTGCAACAGAAGACTAAATGTGGTACAAAGTATTGCTGGTATTTGAATAACCATTGTGTATTGAGTTCTGTCTTGAACCATTTCATATAGCAGCACAGGTAGCAGAAAAGTCTGTTAAAGAAAGGATTGCTAGTATACTATACTATGTGTGATGATTCATGCCTTCACTACTGATGTTGGCCTTTTTGACAATCATATTAAAAGTAATTTTGGGGGGTATTTATATCTGTAGTGGACAAGAACTTTTTGTGTTGTCATGTGATTTGCTTTCAGTGTTTTGTTGGTTTTGTTTGTATAATGTATTCCCATCTGTGTCTTTCTTTCCCTTTCTGTTGCTTTCATACTTCAGTTCTCTGCCATTAGCCTTTGGTGGTTTTTTTTGTTTGTTTGTTGCTTTTGTTCTATTATTATCTAGCCTCTATGCAGTTTTCTTGGAATTTGTCTTCATTTTCTAGCTGAAGATGTTCTGATAGAATTTGGGGACTTAAGCCTTTCTTCTTAGATTTATAGATGCTTGGAAGTCCTTGAATTTCATGGACAGAATTAGGACAGCTGTGCTGTGGTTCAACAATTTAATGTTACTGTCTTCCATCTTTGTCTCGCACCTTCAAATCTGTGTGTAGGACCCAACCATTACTAATACTGTATTTTAATTGTGATGTGTAACTGTAGAACAACAGCCAGGGTGTGTTGTCAAAAACATGTAGTGCTTATCACACACAGAGTGAAGATGTTGTTGTATGAGACTCTAAAGAGGACTATTCTGCAATGTTAGATCAGGATGGAGTGGCAGAAATGTTATCAAGTTAGATCACCAAAGTAAATCTGGAAGTATGATGGTGTCATGCATGGTCAGTTGTGTTTCTGATATTGATGATTGTAATTTCAGGTAATAATAATAGAGCCATTTTATGACTGTTATGAACCAATGGTAAAGATGGCAGGAGCAAAGCCTGTTTTTATCCCACTGCGATATGTGAGTAGCCTTTTAAAAATTATTTACCGTATAAAGTTTCTCATCCATACTTCATACAGTTTGATGCTTTACTATGTATTTTTTCATAATATCCAATTTAATAACAGTGAGATAGATTGCTACAGTGTAAGTCTGAGATAATGATAATCCAAAGCAGATAGCATATTTTACTACTGTTGGAGAAGGTGGGACGATGCTTATCATTTACTTTAATTTGTGCGTTCTGAAATCTGATCCAAATTCCTTTTTGGATGTCATCAGAGATGTTTTCAGTGCAAGTAAGGGAAGGAGAGCTACATATCAGTGTAATTTCTGTATCTGCTGGTTTTCAAAGATCTGGTTTCTGATCACTTCAGCAACTCCTAACGTGACAGAATACAGTTTTTTTTCCAAAATCTGTTTACTAAATAAGGAGCAATCATGCAGTGAAGTTAAAATTTGCTATACATATGAGAACTACTGTTTCCTTTACTGGTAAAAAAGAGAAATTTTGATATGGGTTAATTTTCAGATTGGTACTTCTGGCCTTATGTAGGCAGCTTGCAAGGGTCATTCTGAATGCAAAGGGTTGATCCTATTACCATTGCCTTGGGTGGCTGGCAGCCTTGAATGGGGACGGCTGA